>CM070561.1:28509802-28832221 GCA_036346405.1 Phyllostachys edulis | reverse complement strand
TGATCTTTTGGGAGTTCATGATTTATGTAGTAGAAGAAATTAGTTTGAGCAAAGGTAACGATGGAAGGTTCTATTTAGTTCTTAAGTGATTAATGTGATTTGGTTTTAAAGGCATTTCTTGTTTGGATTGGCAAGTAGTGTTGTAATCAAAGAAAATTGCTTTCTTTGTTAACGGAAAATGTGTACCATAAGTATTTGAGGTTAAAGTTAAGAATTGTAATCTGCAACTTTTCTGTCGTTACAACTTAAGAGTTTCTTGAGTTTCAATAGCAATGTTTTATCATGATTTATGGAGGTTAAAATTTCCTTCTTATGGGACATGTGCCCTCAACTGTGGTTTCGACTTCTGTTTTTAGATATCATTTCAATTTGATTGTTTCTCTTGGTCTCGTGCTCACTCCAAGGAGCAATGTTTTCTTGTGTATTAAAACTGGTATTAGATTGTCTCTTCCTTTTTTGAGAAAGGAATTAACCAACTTGTGTTGTCGAGTCTTATAAAGTGTAATATGGCTACTAGTGGGTGGTGGACAAGTATATGATAGTGGTGAGATTTTGGGAACCAAGCTATTTGAAGCAGTAGAAAGTGAATTGGTTTTGACCTATAACACCTGGAGAGAATTCTATTTAAATGGAATGTTTGTCGATGAAATAAAACTGATTAGTGTTATAGCTAGTGGAACCTATGGCGAATTATGATCCAATAACCGTTGTCCATGTTGGGATGTTGGGATTATCGAATGTACGGACTCTTGATAAATATATTATAGTATTACAATTGGATACTTAGTAAGAGTGTGTAGAGGAGTTATGATGGTGAAGTTTAATGAGAGTAGAGGTGTGGAGAAATCTAAGCGTCGTGCTAATTAATGGGATAGCAGGAATTGTTGAGTTATTGTAAAATATGACTCGGCCTCAGTGAGTAACCCTATGGGAGTTAGATTATCTCTAAGGATAACTTGGCCAAGAATATATTTATTTGTTGACGTTAGTGATTGAGTATGTTTGAATCTTGGTCAATCAGTTAGGATATTGCGAATGGGTATATTGTGGTTGTGTAACTGGATTGGATTGGTGTGGATTAGAGAAGGACTAAGATTGGTGAAATAAATCGCCTTGGGGCGGTTACGTGATTAGTGAGGAATGATGATATTAATGACCGAGGTTATTGTTGAGTCAGCAGAAATTTTAGTAAGCTTAATTTTGAGGATTTCTATCAATAATACCGTAAATTCATGATAGGAGACTTGGAGGTTGAGTTTGGGCTTTGCATTTTTATGCTAGGACCTTGGAGACCCAATATTATGTGTAGGGGTAGATGAATAGAAGCGAATTTTGAATAGTGTGTTGATCTTTGAAAGAATACTTTGAGTAAAGTAAATGAGTATGTGTGCTGAGAATTTGAAGTTGATTATCTTTAATGTAATGAGATGATGCTGTTGTGGGTGAAAAAATCTTTATTGAGGTGTTGGAAACCATTTGTCAAAATAATTCTTTTTGGTATAGGAGTGGACTAGAGAATCCTTTTGTGGATTAGTAGAGTCCCTCTAAATAAGTATGGTTGTTCTTCCGATTTGAGGATCGCTTTTGGGATTGCTTGCTAAGAGGAAAGAGTTAGCGTGATAAATTCGACACCCATGATTTGGGAAGGGTTTATTTCTTAAAAGAACATCCGAGAAAAGAAAGTTCACCGAGTAGAGAAGTGCTCACATTGGTTCTTGTTTGAGTTGGATTTTTATGATGGAAATCATGTACAATTTGAGTTGACTTATGTTGACAAGGTGGTTGTGTCCGGTTCAGGAAAATAAATGAAGTATTTGATTTGGGCATTTGAGCGAATTTTCTTTTGGCTTATGTGGTGATTAGTTGCAAACTGCTGAGTTGGAATGATGGAAATTTTTCGTGAAGAATCTCTGATTTTGGATTTTGAGTGTTTTGGAGGAAAGTTGGAATTGCAATGTGAATCCTTTGTTTTCAGTTGAATCTGATTATTAAAGTTTGGTTACAATAAGTTGTATTGCACGTCCCTGCTTAATGGAGGATCTCCTTGTTATGATGAAGAGATCGACTGAGAGATGGAACAGGCATTCCATATGTTTACGTGCAAGTTATGTGGTTTGGTCCCGAAGAGATAGATAGCCCAAAGTATATTTGGTTGTTTTGGAAGTTGCGGTGATTTCGGAAGATAGCAATTCGCTAGGACCATCTCGGGTCCATACACGAGGTACACAACGTCTGGTATGTTCTGGTGCTGAGTGAGTACCCGAGAAATTCGGGGTTGAGGTTTTCGTTAGAGCCGTTGACCAGCGAGCAAGACCTCACGTCCGAGTCTCGTCTAGTACGTATACTGGAGAGGTCGGGATGAGCTTTGGGGCATAAGACGTTGGCATCTGTTGAGATGCCTTAGGCACATCCATGTGAGCAAGAAATGACTTGAGAGCTGGAGCCTCGCATGCGCGAGCAATATCCGGATTTGATCACGTTTGGAATGTGTTTATTGTTGTTTCGTTTCAGAGGCAGTGTCCTTTTGTTCATTTCGACGGTTAGAATTCGGGGTCGAATTCTATTAAGGGGCGTAGAATGTAATATCCTGAATATTCAAGTGAATGCAATAAAGTTTAGAGAGAACAACATTAAATTGGAGAGGAAAATTACTCCAAAAAATTCAAAATCTTTTGAGGGAGGATTGGACCTTGGCTTTTCATTTCAAGGTGTCCTAGCTAAGGGACCGGCCTTTTTAGTGGAGTCAAGAGGGTGCTTTTCCCCAAAACTCCTAGCCTCACATGGTACCGCAGTGGCACTGTGAGCACACGGCATCAGAGTGCCCACCCCTCCCGCCGCTCTACCAGAGAAGGAAGAAGAAGAGAAAGAAAGGAGAGGAAGAAGAAGGGATAAGAAGAGAGGAAAAGGAAAGGGAAGAGGAAGAAGGTGGGGAGAGGTCTTCACGAAGATTTCAGCGGTATCCCGCGTCGTTCTTGTGGGTAAATTCGTGATCTCCATTAGTTTTGGTAGATCGATCTTGTGCGTAATGTCTCCAGATGTTCGATGGAAGCTGCTGTAGTAGATCAGTTTAATCTGTGATCTGTTGACGTGCAAGTTTGAGATAGTTCTAGGCAGAATCTGTGTTTAGGGTCTGCTGGAGTTAGATGGGGAATTGCATTAGCTTTCCAGAAAGTCTTAATTCATAATTTTTGGTAAACGATGAATTAGTTACGAATTTCGCAAGACTGATAGCTAATTCAGTCTCAGGACTTGTGCAGCGAACATAGATCTATAAATTTGATCTTAGAGAAGGCTAAATTGGGTCAGTTGGTCTCCATGAGATTTGTAGGTATTTTCATTATAATTCCATAAAGTTAAATTTCATATTTTTTGTATTTCTAGATCAAAAGATATGAAGTTTAGAAGCTAATGATGTAACTCTCTGTTGTGGACAGAAGAGTTTTACTGGACTGTTTGCAACCTTTGTTACATAGTGAGAATATTTGTGATAATTTTATTAAGATAGCTGGTTTCCTGTAGTTTCTAGAGAGTATTAGAACAATGTGTTTGGTTGTGCCAAACAAAAGTTATGATTTTCCCAAGTCAGATTTACCAAAGATGACAGAATGGTTTTTGGGATTAAAATCAAAGGATTAGATGTGGTAATTTGATCTTTTGATCACCTGAGAAGTTGTAGCTAGGCTTTTGTAGGTTCTAGGAAAATTCGATTCATGGATTTTGGAGTCTTTTCTCAAAAGTTATGAATTTTTCCCCGAACAATGGTCCTGCTTTGGACAGATTTGGCAATTTGAGAGCATAATGATTAATTGTCTGGGTTTCGATTAGGGATGTGATGAGGATATAACAATCCTCATTTAATCATTTATCCATAATTCATAATATGAGGTAATAATGACATCACATAACTCCTGAGTATACCCCTTAAATATTAATAAGAGAAAACCTGGAGGTCGAAGTTCTTCTATGACCACCTCAGAGTCGTGGGTCTCCCCTACGACTACCCCATAGTCGTAAGTCCTTATACGACTATTCCATGATCGTAAGCTCTACTACGATCATTATGTAGTCGTAAGCTTTCCTCACGACCATCCCCTAACGTAAGACCTTCTACTACTGCCAGCCCTAGTCGCACAAGGCTCACGCACATGTGGGCTTAGTCGATAAAGGAATCTTCCAAGCACCATATTCAAAATACGCAAGAAATCACGCCATTATTTCCTAAGATAATGGCACGATGTTAACTCCCTTTATGATGATAATTGCCTAGCGACGTGGGGAACGCTTTAACTCCTCAAAGAAGCTCCAAGAATTCACGCCACGATCCGATGATTAATGACCTTTATTAGAGGTCCAACCAAGATACACTGGGGACTAGTGATAAAAGGCAAGAATCATTAGAGCAAGGGAGAGCCCAATTTCCGAGAAGCACAATACTCTAGTTTTCTAGCTTGATCTTGTAATCCAAAGATACTCAATACATACACACGTAAGTAGGGTTGTTATTCTCCCGTGAGAAGGCCCAACTTGTATAAAATTCCGTGGTTCCATTTCGTGGTGATTTTGAGCCTAGAGAACCTCAATCAAATAATCTTTACGAAGTTCGGTCTTAATACACCGGCTGCTTGGCGCCGACTGTGGGGATCTTCGAAGTCATCGCTTTCCTCCGCTCCTTCCGATTCTCATGCTCTCATGGTAGGAGAGTGGAACGAGGAGAACTGGTTCGACTTGACCGATTATGTAGACATTGACATGGATACCGGTTTCGACTACGAGCCAAGTGATGCATCATCCGATGATGATGTCGCCCCTAGAGATCTTTCTCCAAGAGACTTTGCCACCGATGGAGTTGAGGAGGGATCCATATCCCCCACAACTATACGCCCAGACGGGGAACCAGCTTCCTCAGAGGGCAAGGGTCAATCTGACCTCAACGAGGACTGTCCCAAGGCAGACTCGGGGCATGGCGAGGGTTCTCTCTCCAAATGTTCAAGTCCACCTAAGACAGTCCGACCTGGCGCGACAACTCTTGGAAGCCGTAATTCTGGGTCTTCATCAGCATCTGGTGATTCTTTCTCTCCGGCTAACCCAGCCAAGGATGCGATCAAACATGCTCTTCATGTGTGTCCGACCATCCCAACGCAGGATTCATTTGCCGACGAAGATAGTTATAACCCGGAATTCTTCTAGAGAGGTTTGCTCCAAGTCGCCAGATGGTGTTATTCGACGACTCCTCAAGCGAGGAGGCCTCTAGCGCAAGTGGAGATCATCAACGGGAGGTCTTCGCCCCGCCTCGTGTAGCAATAACTCTCCTGGAAACAGGGCTGAGGATGCTCCCCGAAGAACACACCCTATGACCGCTGCAGGGTAATGATGAGGACGCCCAAACGCATTTAACAGTAGTCAACACTCGATGAACGCCGCGAAAATTCTCGAGATCATCACACTCCGCTAAAGCAAGGTCAAAGGTCAGGTATGGATGATTCTGAAATAGTCCGACGGAAACAAGTCGCAACTCAGAGAAAATTGCCTGGGCGCGCTCAATACCAGTCGGAGGAAGCTTAGGAACTTCAGCACATCAACGACCTGCTCGAGAACTCCTCTCGAGAACTTGTCCGAGCACCTAGCTACGACCTCTTCACCGAAGAGATCGCACGAAGGCTGCGAAATACGATGAGCAAGCTCGAACGACCCCACCGACATCATTCTGGAAGTCGTGGCAGTACGACTCCATCAGCTTCCAGTCGTTCAATAATTCACCGCATGGAGATCCCCGCAAGGTACATCGCTTCCCCAATCCGTAAAAGAGTTCCTCGAACGCCTCAAGAACATAAAGCTCCTAGGAGAGGTGATCATTCACCGCCCGACCCAAAGGTCTCAAGAATAAAGAAACAAGATACGAGGAGTATTACCCTCGTAGGATCGAGACTTACCATAAGTCAGATTCACTAATGGTTGGGTATCATCGAGTACGATCACCTGGCGACATCAACCCCTCTTTTAAGCAAAGGAGGCATTACGACGTAATTACCGGATGTCGGGCATTCTCGCCTGACCTCCGAAAGCAGCTTCAATGGCGCCATGTTTCGCCAGGGGACATGGAGAAATTTGATGGATCTCAAAATCCCATCGAATTCCTTCAAATCTACATAACCGCTGTTTGAGCAGTAGGAGGAGGAGAGTACGTCATGGTGAATTACCTTCCAACTGTGCTCGAAGGGTCTGCTCGATCATGGTTATTAAACCAACCAGTCGAGTCGATCTACTCGTGGCAACATCTCTGCGATCTATTGCTGGCCAATTTCCAGGGCACCTACCATCGCCTCGGAAAGGAAGACGACCTACAACGGATGCGACAAAACGACGATGAAACACTACGCCAATTCATCAGGCGTTTCAGTTAGGTTCGCAATTCGATTCCTGAAGTTTCTGACTCATCTGTTATCAAAGCCTTCAAGCAGGGAGTCCGCAGCAGAAGGATCACAGAGGACATTGCTTAAACCCTCCCGCCATCAGAGTCAACTCTTCGAGATGGTCGATCGGTGACGCTATCGCCGATGAAGCAGCTTGAGTGGACCAAAATCATCGACGAGATAACCAAAGACCCTTAGGAGATGGGCAAAGGTAACAAAAGAGGGATAAAAAGACCAAGAAAGCCAAGAACAAAGCAAATGGCCAAAAGCCTTAAGCCAATGCTTCCAAGGTGGTCTTGTCCGTAAGTGATAAGGAACCATGAACTACCAAACAATACCCCGATTAGGGCAAAGGTAAGCACCCCGAACGGAAGAATGACAAGCCTAGGTGGTGCCCTTTCCATAAAAAGGAAGGGTATGACTTCCGCAATTGCCGAAGTTTTCCAACGAAAACTCAAGACTACTACAACCAAGAAGGGTCACTCCACCTCGCCTCAAGAAGTAGGGCAAGCCGCTGATCGTGACGCAATGAAGACAACGAGGACATGCCGCTTCAGATCCCGAGCACACCATCGAGCACATCTTTAGGGATCATCGGCAGATGAGTCAAGGCGACAACTTAAGGCCGTTAACGTGAGGTAAACTCCATTGGCTCCCCTCTTGTCAATAAAGTACCGAAGTGGTGGAAGTCACCATCTCTTTGAGAAGGGTGATCGCCGATCCTTCGATCCGACCAGTCGTTACGATCAGAGTCGAACCCACCATCAACAACTGCCGAGTGAATCGAGTGTTGATTGATGGTGGTAGTTCGTTAAATATTTTGTTGACGAACACCCGGATGAGATGCAAGTACCTGTGACCAAGGTAAGGCCTGGTAAGATATTCATTCCATGGTATTATACCGATCTTCGCCAAACCTATTGGTCAAGTTTCCTTCCTATTACATTTGGTTCACTAAGTAATTTCAGATCGGAGAAGATCTCTTTGATGTGGTCGATTTCGATACAAGATATAACACCATACTCGACGATGACAGCTTTGGCAAAATTCTTAATGGCAACTCATTATGGGTATCAATGTCTTAAGATGCCGTGTCCCAAAGAAGTAATCACAATTCATTGTGATAAGAAGATGGCGACACGCAGTGACCGCCGATCCTCGAAATGGTAGGTCGATACCAACTGAAGAAAAAGGGCAGCCTTCCAAGTGCTCAAAGCCTAAAGTCACGCCTAAGCCGAATCGACTAAGTCAAAGAAGTTCACTTGGATCAGAGGAACCTTCAAGATCGTCAAGACGGGATACTTCCGACCCCAAGTAGGAAGACACCATCACTTTCTCCGAGCAAACGCAGATGTTCGCGCGGCAAGCATCCGACATGCCCGAGTCCCTGTGGAAGTGATTGAGCACAAAGCTAGCTTTAGGCCCGAAAAGTACCCATAAAACAAAAATTACGGAGATTTGCCCCTGATCGATGAGACGCTATAAGGTCAGAATTGGACAAGCTACTTAAAGCAGGCTTTATAAGAGAAGTCGACCACCCAGAGTGGTTGGCCAACCCTGTAATAGTTAGGAAGTCTAACGGCAAGTGGCGAATGTGCGTTGACTTCACTGATCTTAATAAAGCTTGTCTAAAAGATGATTTCCCTTTACCTCGTATCGATTAGTTGGTTGATTCTACTGCTGGTTGCGAAACATTAAGTTTTCTAGATGCATATTTTGGCTACGATCAGATTAATGTGTGTCTAGAAGATGAAGAAAGACCATATTTATTACTCCATTTGGTATATTTTGCTATGTCAAAATACCATTTGGTCTAAAAAATGATGGCGCTTTTTCAACGCTTGATGCAATCGACTTTTTCACCTCATTTAGGCCAAAATTTGGAAGCCTATGTTGACGATCTAGTTGTAAAAGCATCAAACGGCTTGATCATGTTTCGACTTGCAGAGACGCTCGACAACCTCAGAAAGCACCGCTTGAAACTCAATCCTGAGAAGTATGTGTTTGGAGTCTCTTCGGGAAAGTTGCTTGGATTCCTAGTCTCTGTACGAGGGATCGAAGCAAATCCCGAAAAGATAAAAGCCATTGTCCAAATGCGCTCTCCAACCACGAAAAAAGAAGTCCAAAAACTCACAGGGTGTATGGCGGCTTTAAGTCGTTTCATAGCACGACTGGGAGAAAAAGGACTACCTTTCTTCAAACTTCTAAGGAAGCACGAGGGTTTCGAGTGGTTGAAAGAGGCAAACGCCGCCGAGGATGTCAAGAGATATCTTACGAGTGTTCTCTGCTGGTTTCCAAAACCGTAAGAGACGCCTCTTGATTTATCTAGCTACCATGCCACGAGCAAAGGAGCGTAGTACTAGTCATAGAATGTGAACACGTTCAACGACCAGTATACTACGTAAGTGAAGTTTTCCACGGACCTAAGGAGCGCACTACCCTCGTGTCCAAAAGCTTCTATGCCCTCCTCATGTCTTCGAGAAATCAAGGCATTATTTTCAGCGACAAGATAATTGTGCCGCTCGAGTTTCTTCTGAGTAATCCTCCGTAATAGGGAAGCAACGGACGATGTCTAAATGGTCAAGAGAACTTGGGGAGTTCGACCTCCATTTTGTGTCCCGAACGGCCATTATATCCCAGATCTTGGCGCACTTTGTCGCCGAATGGACAAATCCTAAACTCGCTCAGATCCTCAAAGACGATACCCACGACAAGTGGATTTATGTACTTTGACGGGTCATTTACTTTAAATGGCTCGGGTCGGGTGGTCTCGAATTTCCTAACGAGAGACCTTAAAGTATGCCATATAACTAAACTTTCGTGCCACTAACAACGTGGTAGAGTACGAAGGTTTACTAGCCAAGATACGAAGTACGTGAAAGCCGCGATTCGATGACTAGTCGTGAGAGGAGACTCTCAACCGTCGTGAATCAGTCGGAAAAGAGTACTAAAGGTTTCTAACCCGACCATGTCCTAAGATTTATCGGAAGTTCAAAGCTTGAAAAGCATTTTTTCGGTTTTGAGGTACTATTCATCCTCGAAAGGATAATTTCTCGCAAATCAAACTTTGCTCGAATAGCTTTTTCCCGATCACCAAGACTTCAAAAGGAGTCTTCTTGAGCAACTCCTGGCCGCCTCTAGTGGAAACACCATAGACATCTCCTATTGAAACAACTTTCTCTAGAAGAGGATACTTGGATGGATCCCATTTATAAGTATCTTCAGACGGGTTCCATGCGTCGATGACGATCTCAAGCAGATCGCTTATCCCGAAAGGCCAAAATGTATGTTTTGGTCAAAGGAGTCCTCTATAAAAGAGGTACTCAAGGGTACTCATGCGATGCATACCGCAGAGAGAAGGACTAAAGCTCCTTCATGACATACATACAAGGCATTTGTGGAACTCATGCTTCCTACGTAACGCTGGGTGGTAAAGCCTTTACGAAGGATTTTATCGCCAATGTACTCTATGATGCCAAAGAGATGGTTAAGAAATGTGTATAATGCTAGTTTCATAACAGTCAAATACATCAACCAGCTCAAGCATTACAAACAATTCCTCTATCATGGCCTTTTATGACCTGGGGTCTCGATATCCTAGGACCGCTCCTAAGGGCTCCAAGAGGTTTCGAGTTCCTTTTTGTGGCTATTGATACGCTCACAAAATGGATCGCTTCTAACCTATGATCGATAACAACGAAGCCGCAAAACGGTTCATGATGAGAAGCGAATTACTCGATTTGGAGTCCCAAGTCTAATAATCACGCATAATGGTAAACATTTTCGAGCGCAAAATTTCAGGAATTTTGCGACGAGTTGGGTACCAAGCTCGTTATGCCTCTCCGCCCATCCCCAAAGCAATGGGGCAATCGAACGAGCTTAATGGCCAAATAATGCAGGGAATTAAAACTCGAGTCTTCGACCAGCTTGTTAAGTGCTCGGGGGCTTGGGTACAAGAATTACCCTCAGTATTATGGGCAATTCGCACGACCGCTAGTCAAGCAACAGGCGAAACACCTTTTTTCCTAGTCTTTGGTGCCGGGCCATGCTTCCACCGTAACTAAAGATCGGGTCTACTAGGGTCGAGAGTTTCAATGACTTAGCCCAAGTTCGAGCGGATGACATTAACCTACTCGAAGAGAAGAGAAATCAGCCTTAACTGCTCAAAGAAGATACCAACAAGCCCTACGCAAATACTAGGATCGAAGATCCAACCTCGCAGCCTTTGTCAGAGGTGACTTGGTATTGAGGAAGATTCAATCCCGCCTAACCGAACAAACTTTCTCCTAAGTGGGAAGGTCCTACACACTGGTCGGTTATATCGCCCGTGCTCTCTAGACGACCGCAATGGAAGATGGCCGTTCTCTCTAATTCTTGGAATATTGACTAGTTACGCAAATTCTACATGTAAACGACCAACCATTCAATAAAACATTAGGTTCTTTCTATCTTTATTGTTTTACTTTGAGTAGCGCTTTGATAATTCTTTTCAACCATAACTCGGTCGGTGGTCCGCCTCACCAGCCTAGTCGTGAGCTTTCATGACAACACACTGGTCGAAGACATCCTACCACCAAGCACTCCGCTTCATCTTTACACCGGTCGAAAGGATGGTAACGCCACCTAGTCGAAGCCTTTTCTCTCAGACGTGGTCCCGCCCACTAGAAGGAAATTCCTAGAGTTGACTCGCTCTCCTTTTTTACCAACACAAAGAGCTTGGGTTCAAAACATGGTCGAAATAATAACAAGCCAACTCTTAGTACCTTAGTTTATTTCTTTTATTCATCTTTTTTGGAAAATAAACTAAGCAGAGTACACTTTCAAATCTGCTCAACTACTCGATAAAGTCGGTTTGTTTTAACTAGCTCTGAGGAAGTTGCAACACCTAGTCGAAGACTTTCCTCTCGCGACGTGGTCTTGCCCACTAGAAGGAACTTCCTAGCCGCTCGCTTTCTAACTCTTGCTACCATAGTAAACATATTGAGTGCATTGAAATAAGTTGGACAAATTTTATAAAGGAACTCCGAAGTTTATCAAACTCAAGTTCACCGCTCTTGATTTGATTAACTGATCGAGATTGTAACATCACCAAGTCGAAGCCTTTCCTCTCAAGATGTGGTCCCGCCCACTAGAAGGAACTTCCTAGTGTCGACTTGCTCCTACTCTTTTCGACTCAAGGCGAGATAATCGTGATCAAAAACTACAAGTTAGCTAAACCACTCTCTTTTTCGAAAACCTATTTAGTAATTATTTACCGGTTTATCTAAATAAACCAAGTAAATAGTCGTAGGCTAGGATAAAGTTATTAACTTGACTTCAATTTTAGTATTGCTCTTTTTTCCATCCATTATCTCAAGAGTTGCTAACTACTCGACAAGATGATTTTTTCAGAAAAAGGAAGGATTATATATCAACATCAACAAAAAAACTTGTCTTTACAGACTCCAGCATAAATCGCTTCCGCGACGGGTTTTATTTCCATACCCCCGCGGACTAACTCAACGATCGGATGCATTGACGCTTATCAACCGCTTCGCTTCGCTTCAGACAGTAAGGTGTCGCCACGAGGAGTAATCTCTCAAAGATGAAGCCCACTAAGTACATGGTTCGAAGTGAAATGTTGTCTTGAAGATTAATCTTCAAAGCCTTCATTTCTCCTAACTACGAAGTCGAAGCCTCGCTGAGTCGCTTTTACTTGCACTACTTGCTCAAAAGAATAAGGCCACCAAATAAAACAATCTCGAGAAGAAAACACAACCTATTACAGTAAAGATTTGCTTACCAACAAGTTGAGAATCTAACTTAACTTCTTCAAAGATGGGTCATAGTGTCCTTAAGGTAACGCCGCTCCCACATCTCAACCTCTTGGTCTTTCTCTGAAAGGAAATAAAATTTAAAAAGAAGAAGCGGTCAAAAGTAGTCTTAAGTTCAGCACTTACTGCTTAGTTGTCCCTGCAACTTTCGATTTGCAGAGTCTGCCTCCTGAAGCTTTTTTTGGAGGTCTTCTTTCTCCTCCCTTAGCTTTTTCATCTCGGCTTTCTCATAGTCGAGAGAATCGGCTAGGGACTTCTCATTACTCTTAAGCCTACAAAGGAAAAGGGTAGTTGTAAGTATAGAACCTGGTCGAAAGTTTCTTCTACAATCAGTTCCTAGTCGTAAGTTCTTCTACGACAAAAACCCTGGTCGTAAGTTTTTTCTATGATCAATACTTAGTCGTAAGATCTTCTACGACAAACTTTACAAGTACTGTGAAAGTGGTCGGAACATATAAAGACTATGAGAAGTAGTTACTTACAACCTCTCTGTCTGTTCGCAGAGTAGCGCTTTGTCTTATCAGAAGGGACAAGTTGCTCGTGATATTCAACAAAGGACAATTTGTTCCAACGTATTTTGCATAGAGAAAGGCAATAAGGAGCGAAAAGACATACATGTAAAATGCCAAGCTTAGGATACTTACATTCATGGCGGACCGAGCAAACGAAGATACCACCTTCGTGGGGTCCCTCAGTTCATCAATCTCATTGACTCGTTTCCACCATACCCTTCCAAGGCGCTCGTCATCGAAAACATCCCCTTTGTTGGGAATGTCATTAGGGTGAGGAACGCGATCATGAGATCTGAACGCGCGGGAGCCCACAGCGGTGGCAGGGGGCGAAGAACCCTAAGGAGTGATCGAAGAGCTCGAACCCTTCTCCTCCTTCAGAGGTAACAGCATTGGTAGCTTGACCTTGGAGGCTGGGAGGATCATCCACAGCAACTTCCTTCCCAGAGCGCTAGATGGATGTTTCACCCCCATGGCCGAGTGTCTCCGCCGCTACCATCTCCACCCTTGGTTCTACGACCACTCCTATGGTCGTAGCCACTTCTGACCCTACGACCACTCCGCTGGTCGTAGCCACATTGGCTACAATGGCATCCTCCACCATTTGGACAGTGGTCGACCCTTCGATCACCCCCGCTATTGTTCCTTCGCCTGCCGAAGAAACTACAGTAGGTTCCTTAAAAAGAACGTCCTTGATGATGAGGGGAGCCGCGCTAAGACCATGAAAAGGAAAGCACGATCAGGTGATAAAAAACAAAAGGTAAATGTTGTCCTTACAATTTTGTCTCTTTTACATACCTCAAAGTGCTTGGACGAGATCTTAAGTTTGAAAACAACCTCCCTATGAGAGGTTTTTCAACTTTTCTCAACCACGCCGGTTGAGACTTAAGTTGAGGATCGCCCACGACCACGCCTAGTCGTGGGTCTTAATCGAGCACCATCGCTTGGGCCCCTTGGCTCTCAGGCAATCGAGATCACCTCACCACCTCAAGGGCAAGATCACTCTCAACCACGGCATCAAGGTGCAGCAGTCTCTTCACAAAAGACATGAAACTCTTTTCGTTCTCCTTCACAAGTCACTTGATAAAACCAGGGAGGCAAACTGCGAAGGTTTTATTGTCATAATAGAAGGGTACCTTGGCCTTGGGGCTTTAGGTTTGAACACTTCACTATTCCCGCCGCAATTGTTTCCTCTGCAGAGATTATTTCACAAGAAGATTAGCCGAAGGTGCAGACGAGATAGCGGAACTCGAGCTCAGACCGCCTTTGTCAAGAACTTGCGTGGGCTTTCTCTTCTGGTTCGAGGAGCATCTCGCTGCTCAACAAAGAAGACTCGAGCTCGAGCATCCCTTGTCTCAGCCTCTTGGAAGGGAAGAAACAAGTCTCTCTCTACGGCCACACCAATAACCATCAGTTCGACTTCCTCGTCGTCCCAATGGTTCTCCATGCCTACTCTCTGCAGAAGTCATAGAGAAAGATATTATAAAGTGGTCGTAAGTTCTTCTACGACTATTACCATGTCGTAAGCTTTTCTACGACAATTCCCCAGTTATAAGTTCTTCTACGACCAGAACCTGATTGTAAGTTTTTCTACGATCAGTACCCCGTCATAAGTTCTTCTATGACCACAAAGTCCTAAAGATGAAATCAATTCTCGACACCTTTAGGCACACCACCTTGTCTTCGGGGACAAGACCGCCAAAATTGGAGGGGAGCCATGACATGGGCGGGGGCTTCAGATAAGCTTGACTCGAAGGCCAATCTCTCTTGCGAGAGGTCTCAGTAGAAACAAGAGAACCTTAAATAAAGCCAATTCAAATCAACGTAAAGAAGGCTAAAGCTTAAGGTTTACTTACCCTCCAGATAGTCCCTTGTTGGGTCCGATGAACCCGAGTACCTCCACATCTGGTGAGCCCTCTTCTTCAGAGGATCGATGCGGTGGCGTGATGAAATCCTTCACCACGTACATCCAAGAAGCCCTCTTCCTTCAAGTCTCGCGATGGCTTGGATGAAAGGGGCAATCCGCGAAGGTCCTTAGGAATCGTGATCCCATGAAGGAACCTTCTCTCGTCGGCTTTCCAATGAAGGAGAGGCCGCCCTCATTAGTGATCTCCCAATAGAACCATCTTTTTCCACCCCGCCCACGACGATAGGGTAAACATCTGAATGTACTCCTCAACTTCCCGTCATGGAGCTTCAGACTACATACCATCGACAATTCCGCCTTAACCGAAGTCATTCTCAGAATAATACCGAACAACTCCAGTCACCGATCCCCTGTGAAGCCAAGAAGGTACACCTAATACTCCCAACATAGTGATAGAATTGGGAACGAGGTTCACCAATTCTACTTGGAAGTATTCAAGTACCAATGTAAGAAAAGGATGAGCAGGTAATCGGAGGCCACACTCACAGAATGCTTGGAAGATGGGGATTTGCCCCATCTCCCCCGATGGCCAATGCTGCCTGGCGGCTTCGATCCATCTCACGAATTCACACTTCAGGATCTTCTCGGAGTCGACCAAAGCTTGAATCTTGGCCGCGTCCATCTCCGATTCAGCCCACTGGGAAGCGGCTCCGACCATTTCTCCCGAAAGCTAAGAGATTGGATGTGGAAGGGTTGGAGAAGAAAGCTCGATTTGGTCGGCGACGGAGAACTCGAAAGTTTTGAACAGCAAGAACAAATTGGGGGAAGGTAAAAGACCTTACCCTTACCCGCGGTGGAACTTTATAACCACATGCCCAGATGAAAAGACGTGGCTACCCAACGGTTGCCAACACTTCGGGAACTGCTCAGCAGACAACGGCAAGGGAGTCGATTGGGATTCTTAAAATTTGTTTGCTCGAGGAAATCAGGTCTGTTTTTACACCTCAAGCGAAATTACCTTCTTGACCAAGTCTTTTCTGGTCAAAAGTAACAACGATTGGAAATTTTCTACTTCCAACCACAGTACTGCGACCACTCGGGGACCGTTAGATCTTCTATGATCACCTTGTGAGCCGCAATGTTATCCTACAACTTTCTTGACTAAGTAAATTTCTAGTCAAATGAAACATTAGTCGAAGAGTTTTTCCTTGACCACCTTTTCCACGACCATCTATTGTTCAGTAAGATCATCTAACGCTCCTTTCTCAAGCAAGCTATTTTTTGCTTAAGTCAGGGCTAGATGACGAGGATATAACAATCCTCATTTAATTATTTATCCATAATTCATATTATGAGGTAATAATGACGCCACATAACTCCCCGAGTATACCCTTAAATATTAATAAGGAGAAGTCGAAGTTGTAAGTTCTTCTCGACCACCTCAGTAGTCGTGGGTCTTCCCACGACTACCCCATAGTCGTAAGTCCTTATACGACTATTCCATGATCGTAAGCTCTACTACGATCAAGATGCGATCGTAGCTTTCCTCTTAACATCCCCGGTCGTAAGACCTTCTACGACCATGCCCTAGACCCTAGTCGACAAGGCTCACGAGACATGTGGGCTTAGTCGATAAAGGAATCTTCCGCATCAGATTCAAAATACGGGCGAGAAACCGAGCCATTATTTCCTAAGATAATGGCACGATGTTAACTCCCTTTATGATGATAATTGCTGGCGACGGGGAATGTTTTAACTCCTGCAGAATCTCCAATAACTTGCGCCACGATCCGATGATTAAGTGACCTTTTATTAGAGGTCCAATGGCGACACTCTAGGGACGATATAAAAGGCAAGGATCATCAGAGCAAGGAAGAGAGCCCGATTTCTGAGAAGCACAATACTCTAGTTTTCGGCTTGATCTTGTAATCCAGTATACTCAATACATACACACAGGAGTAGGGTTGTTATTCTCCCAGGAGAAGGCCCGAACCTGTATAAAATTCCTGTGTCTCTATCTCTGTGTGATTTTGAGCCTAGAGGAACCCCCAAATCAAACAATCTTTACGTAAGTTCGGTCTTAAAACACCGACAGGATGCTTGTTCTTGTTTTGTTCTATTGCAACACTGTACACTTTTGATTGATGTACTTAGTATATTATTTTACGGTTGCCAGGTGGTGGTGAACACCGAGGCTAGAGCTTTTCTGTCGTTGTCTTCCGTCTCACGGTTGAGGTAAGTACATTTATTGATAGATAATCTATGAGTGTTTGATCATGGTTGCAAGATATATGTACATATTCGTTACGCATGGATGCTAGAATGATATGTATGTTAATGACTGTGAATGCTAGAAGTATGAGTAAGTTTATTCATGTATGATGCTGCTGCTAATACATGTTAATGATGGATAGTGTAATTGTTCATGTGCATGATGCTATCATATTTGAGGCTTGGTCACGTGGTGACCAAGCATTTCTTTGAGGTCCCCATCATGTATATGACGGGCTTGTGGTCCCCACACTTGTGGAGTGTGGGCTTGTGGTCCCCATACTTGCGAGTATGGGCTCTTGGTCCCTGTGCTTGAGAGCACAGGCATGGGTATGCATCGATGGTTGCATACCCTGCATTACCGGTAAAATGCAAAGAGAGTTAAAGAGAAAGGATGCATTGTGCATTGCATAAGCATGTGATATGTTATATTGTAAAGATTTGAGAATGGATGCTGATATTATAATTGTTTGTTGTAATGTCATATTATTGTACTTTGCTGAGTCTGTGGACTCACTCTTGCTATTGTTTGTGGTGTTAGATACCCCTTACAAGAACGGCTTGCATGGGAGGGAATAGTCATAAGAGTGGTTGCACATTGGCACGAACCACTCACATTTGAATAGATTGGATTATTGATTTAGTATTTGAGTAATCTGCTTTAAGAATTATTTATGATTACTCCCTACGCTTGGAATATTTTGTAATAGAGTTGATTAAGCATAATATAGATGCCTTTTGTTTATGCCTTAGTTAATTAGCATATTATAGATGTTTGGATTATTGATTGATGTTATATTAATCTGTTAGAACCTCCGGTATGGTCACCTAGACAAATGAGGTTCTCCAGAATTTTAGAGAAATATCTTAGTTTTAAATGGTTACAATGTTAGTTTAGTAGCATTCCAGACTCATATTGGGCTGGGGTGTTACATTATCCTTAAAGGATTGAGTTGATATGATTGTGGGTGAAATATATGTTGAGGTGCATTGGAAATTATTTATCAAAAAGTGGACTAGAGTATCTTTTTGGTTGATTAGTAAAGCCCTCTAGATAAGTGTGGTTGTTACTTTCAGGTTGAGTATTGCTTTGAGTTTGCCGGTTAAGAGGAAGGAGTCAGTGTAATGATTTGGAATACCATGATTTAAGAGAAGGTTTATTTCCTAAAGAAAAGTTGAGAAAAGAATGCTTTCTCTGGTAGTGAAATGCTCTCTTGATTCTTATTTGAGTTGCGTGTTTATGACAGAGGTCATGTACCATTTGATTGGCTTTATGTTGCCATGGTGGTTTTTTTTCGGTTCAGGAAAATAAAAAAAAAAGTGTTTGATTTGGGCATTCGAGTGATTTTTGCCTTTGGCTTTATGTGGTGTTGATTTGCGAACTGGTTACTTGGAAAGAGGAAAAGATTTCTTAATGAGTCTTTGATTTTGGATTGGAGTCTTTTGGAGGGAAGATGTTAATAAGTTAGCTACAATGGAATCCTTCGTTTTTCAGTTGGATTCTTTTGTAAGAGGGTTGGTTTGAGGCAAGTTGTTTGTGTATCGGTTGTTAAATGAGATGCTGTTTGGAAGTTGACGTATCGATAGGACCTTCTCAAGTCCATGTGCGAGGTATGCAATGTCTTCATGTCCTAGTGTTGACAGGGCTCTTGTGATGTTCGAAGTTTGAGCTTTCGTTAGAGCCGTTGACCATCGAGTAAAACCATACTTTCGAGTCGTATCCGATGTGCGTGCTAGAGAGGTCAGAGAAAGGGTCGAGGAGGTATGGACGTTGGTATACGTTATGATATTGTGGTCACGTCAGTCTGAGCGAGAAGAGACTTGGGAGTTGGAGTCTCGCAAGCGCGAGCATTATCCAGAGTTGTTCACGTCAGATACGTATAGAATTCGGGGTCGAATTCTGTTTAAGGGGGGTAGAATGTAATATTCCGTTTAAACATGAAACAAATAAATGATTAGTACTGAAATTAAATAGAATTAGAGAAGGAATTGAAGGTTTTAGTGGGGCATTTTTGCTTTTATTGGAGAACCTAGGCCGTGGGTTTTCGGGCCATGGTGTTTGGCTCAAGTGGGAAGCTGGTTTATAAAGGGGGCACCAAACCCTAGAAGTGTGTACTGTCGCACATGGCTACTGTAGCACCATGGCACTGTAGTGCTGCCGTTACTGTAGCACCTCATCCCCTCCGCTGCTGCCAGCCAGAAAGAGGAAGATCAGCAAGTGGAAGGAAGAACGGAAGAAAAGAAGGGAGGAGGAGAAGGATTTCAAGATCGGTTCCGTATTCCTCAAGGATAACGATCTGAAAACCTTTAGATGCCCCTAAATTTAGTCTTTGTTCTTTCAGTAGATCATTTGGGCAATGGGAAGATGGATTTATGTTCTATCCAGATTCGTCAGGTTTAGGGTAGAACGTTGCGGGGATGATTACAGATATTTAGTCTCCGAATTAGAGTTTGGTGTAATTATAGAAAATGTAGATTATCGCGTTAGCTTTCTAGAAAGGTCTGGATCGTTAAAATCGGAGTAGCGAGTGAAAAGTTATGACCCCCGGAATGCTGCTGTCCAGATTCTAGATGTAGTTGGCAGACTTCGTGTAGTTGGGTCGATTTCGTGTAGAAATTGGTAAAATTAAATATTTGTGTCAACTTGAATATTGTAGGAAATCTTGTGTAGTTTCCAGAACTCATATTATTCATATATGTTCAAGTTGTATAATTAAAGATATAAAATTGTGAAACAGACTATTCTGACAGAATCTGGAACGGTCTTCGGGTAAAGGAACGGAATAGAAAACTGTAGAATCAGATTTTCTTCATAACTAGAAAATTGTAGGTTGTTTTGTGAGGATTCCAGAAAGTCTTAGATGACCGAATTTAGAGTTCGGATGAGTAAGATATGACCGTTTTACTACTGGGACAGCGGGTAGCGTGTCCGGTAGTTTCGGGATAAAAAGGGTTAGTTTGGCGTAGGCATGCGATGACGGTTAGAGTAAGGTGTTGGTGCTGTAATATGAAGGTTTTGAAGTGTATTTTGAAATTGTTGTCCAGGGAGTGAGGTCTCGTGTGCATTGTCCCTGTTTCACTCTCTAGTGTCACAAGGAAAAAAGGCAAGTGCATGGTAGATAGTATTCATTGGTTGAGCATTGTATGCTTTACCATTTATTACCATTATATTGCTGTGCTTTTACTTATTTAATTGCAAGTAATGTTAATGGTCATTATTTATTCCTTATGGTTGGATATGATATTGTTGGACAATGGTAATGTTGAGGAAACAATGAATAATTGTGCATCCATAAGCATCATTGCATCTGAAAGGTGATCATGTTGATCACAACTCCACGGGAGTGGAGGAGGTCCCCGATCCTTGAGGAGGACGGGCTTGAGAGTGTGTCATCGACGGGTGAACACTCATGCTATACCGGTATATGCAAAAGAAGTGCATGTGAACATGTAGTACAGAGATGCATAGAATGAAAGGTAGTTGATGATTGTATATATGAATAAAGAAAGAGAATTGAATGATTGAGTATGAGAATAAAGAAAAGTGAACAATTGATGTTAATGATGATATTGTGTACTACTGTTTAAGCAATGTTCATTGTTTATTACTGTACCTGCTGAGTCATAGACTCACCTTTGCTCTAATATTGTTTTTAGGTGATCGTTGACGACGCTTCACTTGGGGAGGTGAAGGACCGGAAAGGCGACTAGAGGGGGGGTGAATAGGAGCATCTAATCTTTTTCGCAAAGAATGGATTCAACTTGTAAATCACTCCAATAGCTATGAGAGCTATGAAGATCAAAGATTAAGCACGAGGAAGTCTTATGTTGAATCCACCTCACCCCCACAACTCGACAAACAAAAACAGAAGTTCGAACAAATCAGACAATCGGTACAACCCGAACAAGCGGCGGTTGTCCGCAGATCCTAAGACAACCATGAGTAAGCGGCGGTTGTACTGTGATCGGCATAACCGCAGTTTAAGCCTTGTTCATCCGATTGTCCCGAACAGCAAAACCGCTTCGGTTTTCAAAACGAAAATCAACGTAACTTTTGATCTACGCGGCCAAACTTGACCAAAATTGAACCACACCTTCCTGAAGATATTAGGAACCTATTCCAAGCAACGATTTCAGAGATCCATGCCAAGGTTCCTATCCTTTTGCATTTGAACGAAGGTGGGTTCAAAAACCGGGCAAAAAACAAAACTTGATCTAACGACTTGCTCGTGGGTGGATGATGATCTAGATGACCTTAGATAGGTTCCCACATGTCCCAGCAAGCAAGATCAAGAGGAAGAACCAAGCAAAAACTCCCTAATTGAAGAAAGCCCCAAAAATCACAAAAAGGAGAACGAAGAACGAGAGAGCACTAATAGAAGAAAACTTGATTTCCATTCATTGAATCAAGAGCGAAATACAAAGAGATACATCCCCATACGCATGGACATTAGAACCAGAGGGATGATTACATGTAAACTCAATCCATCTCCTCACTCTCACAACTCAAGAACCAACACTCATCTATTCATGAGGGGAGATGAACACGAAACCAAGAAGGGGACAAGCAGGGAGCCCTACTCTGCCTACACCTCCACTCTCAACAACTAAAGAGCAAAAGAGAAACAACCTCACAAAGCCTCTTTTGACTCTAAAACCCTAATTCCACCCAAGTGCTCAAGAGGGCATGCAGCCCCTCCAATCCTTTATATAGCCTTGGCTAACGGGTCTCCTCCCCGTTACGCCCGCTAAGTCCAACGGAGCCCGCCTCGCTTGTGCTTTTGCGACTTCCGATTCGCCTCTTCTGCACCTTCCGGAAGCTTCAAGCTCCTTGTCTCGCCGACGCCGCAACCACCTCGAGTCCACGCTGTCTTGACACATCCCGACCGTTCGACCTCGGCGCCACTGCGCGCTAGTCCAGCCCACCGTGTCTCGCCACGACTCCGCTCGACGCCCTGCAGCCACGCAGAAGAGACACGAAACCGAACAAGTTCTTCACAACTTGACCTAACGTTAGCTCAAACATGCAATATGCAACACATATGCATGAACACACTGGATATGACCTATCCCAAAACTCAAATCACCAAAATGGCGAACCTCACAATACAATCCAGACAACCGCCATGTTACCGGCGGATCAACCGCGACCGGTCGTCTCGCTCCAAAACTGCGGTCGTTCCGATTTCCAATGAAGACCGAACACGAGAAACAACTTCTCGAATTCTTCAACCGCCATTTACCAATCGGTACAACCGCCTGCGTCGTATCGCCCATAACACGCCGGTCGTTCGATTATCCCGACAAACCGATTGACTTCACAAAAGCGCGAACAGCGCAACGACATGGTCCGACCACACAAACCAAACTCGATCGACCTAAAACCTTTGTCAATTACTCATCACTCACACGGACGACCTCCACATGGTCTCTCAATCTCCCCTTGATGAGTATATTGACAAACTCCAAAAAGATCAAAGTTGAGTTTGAGTTTGAAGAAACCAACATGGTCCAAAGAAGAAGAGTGAAACTAATGACCATGTCGACGAGAAAGAACACAAGAGCAACAACCGAAAGAGCAAATTGATCTCCAAAGCTCTAAACTGCTCCCCACAGACTTTTCTTCTCTATTCTCCCCTTTTGGCAATAAACGATCAAGATGCAATAGAGAGAATATGACATGTTAATGGATAAAAATGGTCAAGTTTGTTTATTTAAGCATTTTGAGCCATGAGAATTATCCATAATGACCAACATGTAATACACCAAGCCATAACTTAATAAAAAGGCTATCTAGATCATGACAAGATATGTATAAGCTAGCTAGAACACATAGATGACAATCTGAAAATGAGGTACATTATGTGAGCAAGTCAAGTCATCAATGAGCAAAGTCTCGCTAGAGATATCCAAGGATGATGCAGCCATGTCAATAAGCTAAGCGGAACTAAGAAGCTTAAATTGAGACCAAAAGAGTGCTATAAGCTCAAGATTGAAACATTGGTTAAGTACTTGATTCTTTTGATAGCTTTAAGCAAATTTGGGCACAAATGATATATTATCTTTGAAATTCAAGGTTGTTGACAACCAGATTTTTGTTTTATCATGTGCTAGGTCTCAAGCCTTATGCGACTACTCCAAGCGAGAAGCTTAAGAAGATAGTCTAGGTCACCCAAAACTCCCCTAAGTTCATGCCAAGTGCAATGGCAAGCCGCCTCATAGGAGAGAATTGGTGAGATCGGTTTTTTCGCACAAAAGAGATCTTTTGCCTTTTAACAAGTTGTACTAACTCATGCATCATCAAGAGACTAAAACAGCTCTTTCTAAGGCTCAATATAGATTCATCACTCTACCCAAATTTATTTGACATGGCATGAATCATAAAAGGATAGCTCAAGAAAGACTAATCTCGAGTGCTAACATGACAAGTTTTAGTTTAAGTTGAGCAATTTTAATTAACTTATCATGGCAAAAGCTAGGCTACACATATGAAGTCATGATAAATCTAGCAAATAAGCACAAGTCATGGCAAGGTGTAAAGCATTGTAAACATGTCATAGCAGGATAATAATCAAGGCTCAATGTAGTTATATTACAATGCGATGCTAGAAATGCGTAAGATCCAGCCCCTCAACATTAGATGCAACTTTTAGTTCAAGTTGAGTTATGTCAAAATTAAGCTCCGAAGCTCCCAAAAGAACTCCCTTGAACCAAAACAATAAATCGAGAAGTCGGCAAAGAAAACATAAAGCAATGATCCTTAAAGCATAGATAAGATATAGAGAATACTATGGCTCGATCGACTCTCATCTACCCCATATGACTCTAGGACTATCAACCGCCCTGGCTAACACACTAAGGAGCAAACACGTTCCCTGTCTACCCAAGGGTGGCCCAACCCTTGCTAGAACCTATAAGAAGTGAGTAAGCTCAACCTAGTGAGAAGAGACAGCTAATAAGCAGCATCCTAGAATCACAAGATAAGAGCAGAAATCTAAACAACTAGACAAAAGAAGCACTCTAATCTATGCTAGGAGGACTAATCCCAAATGCACCCAAAATGCAATGCAATAGTAAGGAGCAAGAGCATAAATAATATAGTAAAGCAGTAAAACCCAAAGCTCCCCCTCACTACAGTCCATAAGGACAAACCACCCCAAGCTCTCCCCGCAGAGCTGAAAACCTCGAACTATCCAATGGCTTGGTGAAAATGTCAGCCAACTGGTGGTCACTCTCCACAAACTGGAGCACTATATCGCCCTTCTCTACATGGTCTCTAAGGAAGTGGAAGCGAATATCGATGTGCTTGGTCCGGGAATGTTGCACTGGGTTCTTGGCAATGTTAATCGCAGAAGTGTTATCACAAAAGAGTGGAACACTGTCGATAACTAACCCAAAGTCCCGCAGGGTCGAAGCCATCCAGAGCACTTGACTACAGCAACTGGCTGCAGCAACGTACTCGGCCTCTGCGGTGGATCAGGTAACACTGCATCGCTTCCTTGAAGACCAGAAACAAGAGAAGTGCCAAGAAATTGGCGAGTGCGAAGTGCTCTTCCTATCTATCCTCTGACCAAATAAGTCTCGCATCCGAAAAGGCTCTCAAGGAAAGACAGATGAGGAAGAGTACCAGATACCATAGTCAATGGTAGCTCGCAGTACCGAAGATGCGCTTCACTTTGGCGGTGAGAAACGCGAGGAGAAGCTCAAACGAGCGCACAAACACACGTAAAAATGTATGTCCGGTCTCGAGGCGTTGAGGTACAAGAGGGAGCCAATCATGCTTCGAAACTCCTTTTGATCAATCGCTCGCCATCCTCATCTGGATCAAGATAGGTTTGTAGAAGCCATGGGAGTCGACAGGCTTCCCATCACTCATGTCGAAGCGCTTGGAGGTCACGAGTGTACTTTCCTTGATGAAGAAATGTACCTCCCGAGTCCGCTTGATTTGGAAACCAAGGAAGAAGGTCAACTCACCCATCATACTCATCTCAAACTCGGTGCTCATGACATCCGAGAACTGGGAAACCAGTATGGGAAGAGCCGCCAAAGATAATGTCATCGACATAGATCCGACGAAAGCAGAAGGTCGATGCCATGCCTGGATGAACAAGGTCTTGTCAACTTTACCCATCTCAAAACCATGACTTATCAAGTAGGACTTAAGCCTCTCATACCAAGCTCGGGAGCCCGCTAAGTCCATACTGGTACTTTGAAAGCTTGAAAACATGGTTAGGGTATTTGGGGTTCTCGAAACACGGAGGTCGCTTGGACGAGACTTCCTCCTCAATAAGGCCATTGAGGAAGGCACTCTTCACGTCCATCTGTAAAGCTTGAAACCCTTAGAAGTCGCAAAGGCAAGCGAGATTCTAATGGCTTCAAGTCGAGCTCTGAGGGCAAAGGTCTCCTCAAAGTCTAGACCCTCAACACAGAAAACCCACGAGCTACCAATCTCGCCTTTGTTTGGGATGATTACCCCATCCTCACTCTGCTTGTTCTTGAACACCCACTTGGTTCCAATGATATTGTGGCCTCGTGGGGCTCAACAAGCGACTGCACCTTGTTCCTCTCAAATTTTCTAACTCCTCATGCATGGCATTGACCCATGACTCATCGATAAAGCATGAGAAACATCTTTGGGCTCAAAAAAGGCAATGAAGGCGAATGGAGACAGAATTGAGATAAGCGATTTTGAGCGGGTAACACGCTCGAAAAGATCTCCAATGATCTGCTCAAGGATGGACTTTCGGATGTGTCTAGGAGGTCCCGGGAGAGATGAAGAAGTGGCCTCTACCTCATGAGTGACGAGGTAGGAACAGAGCCACTAGCTCCAGAGGAAGCAGAAGGCAAGGGCTGATCACCTCGAGGTGCGGTGGAAGACGGCACCTCAAGGAGTGGATGAGAGACAGGATCAGGTAGACAACCGTCATCTCCATCGTCCTCATCATCCACAAAGATGGTCTCTTGACCGCTCTAAAGAACACGAGATATCTGGCCTAGTCCCGGACCGCCTCGTCAAAAGTCACCTCGCAGGTCTCTACCATTTTGCTAGACTCGCAGTTCCAGACCCTATAAGCCCGCGAAGAAGTCGAGTAGCCTAGAAAGATACCGTCACAGGAACGTGACTCGAACTTATCTAGGTTCCCGGACTTCAAAATAAAGCACTTGCAACCAAACACACGAAAATGAGAGACGCTGGGCTTTAGCAGTATCTCGACTCATAAGAAGTGCGATGTAGGAGTGCAGAAGAAAAACTCGATTCAAACATGGCCTTGGTCGCAATGGCTTCAAACCCAAAACTTCCTCGGTGTAGAGTACTCATCAAGCATCGTCTGGCCATCTCAACTAAGGTGCGGTTCTTCCTCTCCACAACGCCATTTTGCCGAGGGCGTATGGAGAAGAGAACCGGTGCTCTACACTGCCTCACCGCAGAAACTCTCAAAGTAGGAATTCTTGAACTCCGTGCCATTGTCATCATGCGGATCGCTCGTAAGGCACCCGGAGCTCAGCAGACTGACCTACTAAAAGACCTCGGAAATGTGAAAACGTCTCATCCTTCGAGGCTAAGAAAACACCCAAGAATACCTCGAGAAGTCATCGACCACAACAAGAACATACCACTTCCTCCCGCCGATCAAGACTCGAGCCGGTCCAACTGTGTCCATGTGGAGCAAATGTCCTGCATCGGTCATAATAATCGTGGGGAGGATGAGAAGCGGCAACCATCTTGCCGTGCGTCAAGCATGGAGTGCAAACAAGATCTTTGACCATCTTGAGTTTGGCGGACCACGAATGAGATCATGGTACGCTTCTTTCGGGTCAAATGGTCAAATCAATATGACCAAGTCTCCTATGCGAGAAGAGAGATCGCGGGACTCGAAGCAACCAAACACCGGAGAGGATCACGGAAGAATCGGAAAAATCAGCA
Source organism: Phyllostachys edulis (assembly GCA_036346405.1). NCBI lineage: Eukaryota > Viridiplantae > Streptophyta > Magnoliopsida > Poales > Poaceae > Phyllostachys > Phyllostachys edulis. Next base: position 28,805,426 of record CM070561.1, on the reverse strand, counting down.
CGAAAGATCCTCCCATAACGAGAAATCCATAAACCCGACTACAGAAGAGTCAAGAATTTTGCAATTGTTTTTCTTAAAGCTCACCTCGAAACCGTCATCAATGGTCGAGAAACCGAAAGCAAATTGTCTTTGACTTACTAACCAAGGCAACATCCTTAAGAATAAAAAAGCATTATCGCGACAAGACCTTTGGCGATGACGCGCCCAGACGAAGCGTCTCCGAAGGTGATCGTCTCATCACCGGAGCGGGCTAGGAGGAGAACCAGCGGAGTCTCCGGTCATATGACGAGAACAACCGAGTCTACAAGCCAAACCTTCTCCTTCCCTACCCGGTGAACTGAGTCAAACAGAGTAAAGTCTCGATCTTGGGATAAATCAACAATGATTTTGGCACCCAATCTTGAATAACACGTCGGCGGATGAAGTAGTCAAGCACGATCGACCTCTATCTACCCTCGCCTTCAGTAACTCAAAGCGAAGGTCTAAGAGTAGACCAAGTCGTTTGGGTCCGACCGCTGAAGGAGCGAGTCGAACACACCGCAACATGTTGAACACGCCATGGTAGCTATCTCGATGGGAAAACGAGATCTACCCTCGGGACGGCGGAAGTCACGATCAAAGCATGAGGACGAAAACCGAAAACTCGAAAAACCAAGTCCTCGATCTTCGCACAAACCCATCGAAGAAACAAGTCTAGACCTCGTGTTGGTCTTAGGTGCACTCAAGGTCCGGGGCCGACCACAATGCGCCTAAGAGACTCAACATGGTCTCTACGCTGATCTTGGCGCGCTGAGCATCGACGATCGTGTGTGTCCATCCTTCGGCGAAGGTGCAAGGATACTTCACCTTCCGAGAGGTAGAAGCGACATGTGAAATTACCTTCTTCGTCGAAATCCCTCGACATAGCCCGCCGACTTGAAATGGACTTTCTCGGTCCTGGCTCGATCTCGATCACACACAGTGCTATGGAGTGCGAGCACGGCGGTGGATGCTTCCTCATGTCCTCAGAGAAGTCATATCCTAGACCACGATTAAATCTGCAGATCTTAGATTGGTCTAGAATAAGATTGAGCTTCTTCTTGCCTCCTACAAATCTCTCGAGAGTGTTCATAAGGTCTTGACACTCCCGAAAGAGAGAGGTGCAAGAAGAGCAGGGGAAGAAGAGACAATGAGAAGGTAAGGAGCAAAAGAAGAACCAAAGAATAGAGGGAAGAATGGCTTGTGCACGCACACCGACTCAAGGGACGATCCCATCTGCTAGCCGGTTGGTTCACGCGTTGCTAAGCGTCTCATCCTTACCACAGGGCTTCTCTCCTTCTCCACAATCATATTGCAAGCACAATGTGACTTCTCTAGAAGATCCTTAGTTAGCTTCACACATTTCTCATCCAAAGCAATCAAGTCGATTTTAGTTTGTTACACTTAATGCATGGTGAGCTAACAGGTCCTTAGAAGCAAACCGAGCCAACTTCCTTTCATGATCAATCATATCTTGAAACTGTTGGAGACGACCTCAAGTTCAATGATTAACTTAGGGCAGTTCAAGCATGAAACAATCGGCTCAAGTAAAGAAGCTTGTAGTTCAAGAATTTTATGATCTGCCTGTTTTAAGTTCATCTTCAAGTTATTGCAATTTTCACAAGACTCAGGCGGATCAAGGAGCATGGCATAAGATCCTCTAGCAAAGAATGTCCTTACCCTCACATGAGGTGGCGAAGTAGTCTCATCAAGAATAAGTAGGGTAATGACCATCCTACTCAACTCTAACTCAAAGAAGCGACTAACATTCTCCACCTTAACACTATCAAGTTCGGAGGACATACTATCATGTGAGGTCCTTAACTTCTCCATATCAACTTGACAAAGCGAGCATGTATCACAATCATCACTAGAAGGAGCGGATGTAAGAGCAATAATCTCTAGTGACAGTCTATCTATTTCCTTCTCTAACTCAAAGACACCTAGCCTTAGCTTTAGCATGAAAACCTCCTAGCTTAAGAAAAGCATGATTGAGCTGCTCAGAGGTGGGATCTACCTCGTCAGGTGTCGGATCTACAACCATTGTCAGCCGAAGTTCGCCCTCGAGGGCCATGAAGCACATGCCGGAGAAGTCGTCGCCGCCATTCTTGGGCTCTTGGTCACCCGTCCAGTCATCGTCGCTCCATCCCTCCACCTCGCCGAGGTCGAGGTCGTCGAAAGCGGTGAGGGCGCTGTGGAAGAGCTTCTTGGCTTTGCCAAATTGCGGAACTTCTTCTTCTTTGGGCGTCCGAGTGGAGGCTTCTTGTTGCAGTTCTTGTCGGTGTAGTCGTTCTTGCCCGAACCGCCAGTAGTCGTTCTTGCCCTTCTCCGGCTTAGGGCGGTTTGCTCGGATGTGGTTGGGGCCACCACACTCGAAGCAAATCACGGGTCCTCCTCTCTTCTCGCCCCTCCTCCTTTGTAAGCGTGGGAGAATCTTGAGCAAGGAGGGCAAGTCGCTCATCCATAAGTCGCTCTAACGATCATCGCTTATGTCACGAGAGCAACAAGGAGAAACCGCAAGAAGAATCGAAGAAAGCCGGAAGAAGAAACGGATTGGTGACTAAGGCCATCGATCAGTGACTTCGACCGACGAGAGACAACGTCAATCTCGTGAGTCTTGAGGCGCAATCTGTACGCGTCAAGAGTCGAGGTCGAGAGGTCTGTCGTGTCTTTGATGGTGGTCACTTTCATCTCCCAAACACGCAGACGAGTCCGTGAGCATCGGACGAGCATTGTCCGAAGTCGGGGTATGTGAGACCGACCGCTCGGAGGTTGCTCAAGATCTTGTGAAAGCGTCTGAAGCACTCATCTAGGGACTCACCACAAGCATCTCAAATTTGTTGTATTCTCGTTTGAACTGGTCTGTCGAACCGTCTTGATCTGGTGGTGCCCTCATGGTATCGTCGAGGGTCACCCGGATATCGTGAGGCGGACGACAGTGAGATATCTTGGTCAAACTCACTACGACTCAAACCACGGATGATGATGTTCCTTGCCTTTGCATTCGCCTCAACATCAACCATGTTCCGGCATTGATGTTCTCATCGGCAGAACAATGAATCGAACCTTGACCTTTCGCCAGATGGCATACCCACAGGCTGGATGTATGTCTCCATTCGGCTCTTCGGTAAGGGTGTCGATGCCATCAAAACAAGCGGCAATTCGAGTACTTGTCCATCGCCACGGCTCTTGAGACGGTTAAGATCTATTGAAAAGAGCTAACCGCTCGATACCAATTGAAGGACCTAAAGGCGACTAGAGGGGGTGAATAGGAGCACCTAATCTTTTTCGCAAAGAATGGATTCAACTTGTAAATCACTCCAATAGCTATGAGAGCTATGAAGATCAAAGATTAAACACGAGGAAGTCTTATGTTGAATCCACTCCTCACCCCCACAACCGACAAAACAAAAAGCAGAAGTTACGAACAAATCGGGACAATCGGTACAACCGCGAGTAAGCGGCGGTTGTACCGCATCGGCTTCAACCCATGAGCAAGCGGCGGTTATACCGCGATCGGCTACAACCGCAGATGTTAAGCCTTGTTCATCCGATTGTCTGGAACAGCAAAACCTTCGGGTTTCAAAACGAAAATCAACGTAACTTTTGATCTCTGGCGCCAAACTTGACCAAAATTGAACCACACCTTCCTGAAGATATTAGGAACCTATTCCAAGCAACGATTTCAGAGATCCATGCCAAGGTTCCTATCCTTTTGCATTTGAACGAAGGTGGGTTCAAAAACCGGGCAAAAAACAAAACTTGATCTAACGACTTGCTCGTGGGTGGATGATGATCTAGATGACCTTAGATAGGTTCCCACATGTCCCAGCAAGCAAGATCAAGAGGAAGAACCAAGCAAAAACTCCCGAATTGAAGAAAGCCCCAAAAATCACAAAAAGGGAGAACGAAGAACAGAGAGCACGAATAGAAGAAAACTTCAGATTTCCATTCATTGAATCAAGAGCGAAATACAAAGAGATACATCCCCATACGCATGGACATTAGAACCAGAGGGATGATTACATGTAAGCTCAATCCATCTCCTCACTCTCACAACTCAAGAACCAACACTCATCTATTCATGAGGGGAGATGAACACGAAACCAAGAAGGGGACAAGCGGGGAGCCCTACTCGCCTACACCTCCACTCTCAACAACTAAAGAGCAAAAGAGAAACAACCTCACAAAGCCTCTTTTGACTCTAAAACCCTAATTCCACCCAAGTGCTCAAGAGGGCATGCAGCCCTCCAATCCTTTATATAGCCTTGGCTAACGGGTCTCCTCCCGTTCGCCTCGCTAAGTCCAACGGAGCCCGCCCGCTTGTGCGGCCTTGCGAATTTCGATTCGCCCTACTTCAGCACCTTCCCGAAGCTTCAAGCTCCTTGTCTCGACGCCTCGCAACCACCTCGAGTCCACGTCGTCTTGACACATCGACCGTTCGACCTCGGCGCCACTGCGCTTAGTCCAATCCACCGTGTCTCGCCACGACTCGCTCGGCGTCCTGCGACCACACGAGACAAGAGACACGAAACCGGGAACAAGTTCTTCACAACTTGACCTAACGTTAGCTCAAACATGCAATATGCAACACATATGCATGAACACACTGGATATGACCTATCCCAAAACTCAAATCACCAAAATGGCGAACCTCACAATACAATCGGACAACCGCCATGTTACCAGCGGATCAACCGCGACTCCGGCCGATCGCTCCAAAACTCCGCGGTCGTTCCGATTTCCAATGAAGACCGAACACGAGAAACAACTTCTCCGAATTCTTCAACGCCATTTACCAATCCAGGTACAACCGCCTCATGGTCGTCACAGCCCATAACACGGCCGTCGTTCGATTATCTGGCAATACTGATTGACTTCACGCAGCGCGTGAACGGCATAACGACATGGTCCGACCACACAAACCAAACTCGATGACCTAAAACCTTTGTCAATTACTCATCACTCACACGGGACGACCTCCACATGGTCTCTCAGAAGGGTACACTGCATACACTCATTTGCCATGAGAAAACTTTGCCTTAGCGTGATGGTTTATTCCTTTAGGACATGATAGACATTAAATAATTCTAGATGATTGGTTCAAACTCATTTATCCATTCAATAGCCTTCGTTTGTGGTATTGCTTGATTCTTGAACTATTATCGTGCTTACAATATAGGGTTTAAATATCTGTGCTTGCCATGTCGTTATGTATACGTTATTGTGACCTGTGGACGGTGTTAGTATTGAATTGCTTGCTGAAATTCATTGTTATTTATTGATAAAATTAGAAGTTAGGGTAGTTTAGTGGCATTCCGGACTCAGTGTTGAGTCAGGGTGTTACACATTTAAGTAGGCATATTTTTTTATATACGAAGCCAATGCTTTCTGAAAGAGTAACCAGTTCCACAAGTTTAGTACAAGAGGATACAAGAGACTTTTTTGTGGGCCAGACAGTAACAGGAAAAAAAATTAGATAGAAAAAACTAGGCAATAAGTGACTTTCACTAAATAATGTAATTAATTAAAAATTGAGTTTCAACATATTCTTGAGTGTGCAATTTGCTAGATTTCTGATATGATCAACAAAAAAGTAAAAAAAGCCAAAGTTTACTCCCTCTGTTCTTTTGTAAAATGTAAGTGATGTCTTAGGCTGTTAGCGTTATGCATTCTAAGAAAAACACAAGATGATCCCTATAAAAATCGTCACTTTTTCTACAGCATTAAATATGTTCATCTACCAAACCATCCACCTTTAGTCTGTGATCAATGAAGTATAAATGGTCTTTCGAAACAAGACACTACATTGGAACATCAAGCCAATTCTAGCTGAAGTATTCAGTAAAATACAACACCGGCTGATGCATATTCCAAGACAAGCAAATGAAGCAGCTCATGGGCTAGCGAAAGGAGCAATTCAGATGTTCGCTGACAATCAACAAATCGCCACTACTTCATGCCACAGTTTGTATCACAATAATCTTTGCAATTCTTTCGAACTTGCAACTTCCAGATATGTATAATTCTGTACAATCTTTTTGTCTATAATGAAAACCATGAGTTACACACACAAAAAAAACAAGGGCAGGGCAATTTAGGAAGAAATGGTTATTTTGCCCTAAAAAACGTAGAACATAACTTATAAAGAACCATAATTTCCCCCTAAAACATCACTTAGAAAAGAACAAGAGTACCAATTAGTATTGTTCAAGGACCATTCACAGATTTAATGTATTGGAATAACCACAGGGTGTTTCCACCGAATGAATAGGGGGGAAATAAAAAATGACATCAGAGTGTCACTACTCACTGCTTCCTCCAAGAACAAGAATGAAATGGTTCAGGGTGATTCCATACACTTTTAAGCAGCACAGTGAAGCAAAAGATGCTGAGTCAGGCAATCATGACAAGATTCTGACTTCTGAGAGTTTCAAGGAGAGCCAGTATCGAACCTGAAAACGCTCTGCACCAAGGTAATTTTGTAGCACGCGAAGAGCAGAAGCACCCTTATCATAGCTAATGGCATCAACTTCACTGGCATGATGTATTTCAACCTGACCATACAGGAAAACAAATAGGGAAACGAATTACAGGTCCGCATTTAGACAAGTGAAAATGTTAACGCCACCAGCTAAAGCTGTGTTGGTGCATCTACTGAACTTGAACTCAAAAGTAAGATTTCAACCTAAAATGATTTAAGCATCAATTTCAATATTACATAGACATGTCAAGAGTCAACCATGAATCATGAATGTGTTAGGATTGTAACTAACATATTATGCATCATCATTACTTACCATTGTCAAAATTTGAACTCCATAATAGATTGTCACTTCTACGGCAATATAGTGGATAGCATCTATGATTTTAGACAAAGTAATGCACAATTATACGCAATGCAACAATTTTTACAACCATTGGACCAGGCCATCGGCACATTAGCAAACAGTGAGGTTACCTCAATAGGATGAGACTCAGCTAGTGAATCCAATTTGAGAGCAGCGGTTGTCGGGACCGGATTTCTGAATCCGAACCCTCTGTGTATTTCTGCACCAGTCCCAGATCAGTAGCTAGTGCACATAGTGGAAACATTGTTGATAACTAGTTCAAATCACGAAATAACATTAATAAATAACTGAGTACCGGCCTTATGGCCACTTATTACAAAAGAGGTCCAAAGACCTTAAGTCTCACAACAGCAGAAATAAAAATAAACTCCGTGGTTGACCCATCGAATCGTCCACTGGCATTCAACTGGGGAAACGTAGTCTAGTACTCCGGGAAGCCTTCGTCGAAGCCGTAGGCGAAGTAGTCGTAGTCGTTCTCGACATCTTCGTAAACTTCTGAGATTTGTTGAGTGTAGCATGTGAGTACATAAAGTACTCTGCGAGTTTTGGGAAATGATGCATATGCATAGCTTTAACAATTGGGCATATAAGGTTCATTTGCACAAAGCAGTATTTTAAGTTTAAACATCTTTATAAAGCTCATTTGACAAAAGATGATTAAATAGTTAAAGTAATTTAAATCAAACTCTAATGCAGGTTCCAACTACCATACATTAGTAAAGAGGCTCTATCCGTCAAGTTTTCAAGAATTGAGCTCTAGCTGCTCAACTAGCTCTAACTGCCAGAACCACAATCCAAGAGTTCCAACTACTCCCAGACTCCCAAAATATTTCTTTTAAAACCAAAACTAAAGTCTACCATGTGTATACGCACTTTGCCCGTCCTTGACCGTGGGCACGACTATTCGAATAGTTTTTAACACTCTACAGAGGTTGTACAGCTTGACCCACACGAGATAATCAGTTTATAATGTCCGTTTAACACACTTCTGAAGGTGTGCGACTAAACGATTATCACAAGACTTTTACAATGCTTTATCCTAATTTTAGCCCGCCCGATGAGTTTTACCCCAAGTCATAGATATCATTTACCATCGACCTGGAGTTCACCGTTGTGGGGGATAACTTGCCCGGGCTTGGACGTCTATTACCAATGCCCGGCGCAAGCCCCGACAGACATGGACGTCATTTATCATCGTCTGCACTAACCAGGTAACACCTACCATCTACAATTTGCAAGCGTAAAGTTAGAACAAAGTAAATTATTCAGCCAGGTCCTTCCCATTTGGGACATGTGGTTGTACGGTATTGCTTGGTTTGAATAAATACAAGAGTCGGTCCTTAATCAACCAAGGTGAGACAAATCAGACTCATGCTACTCACTCTAGTCTAAAATATTTTCCACCATTTTTATTTTATTTCCAAATATTGAGATTACCTAATGTCAAATATTTTCCAAAATTTAAAACATACCAATATTAAAAGGATTTTCTCTCCTAAAGGTTAAACATGAACATACAGCACGTCTAAGCAATTCTACCGTATCAAACTATTATGCAAAATTGTATTCAACAATACGGACTTTCCTACGCTTAGGGTTACAAAGGTGCAGGATATCAAATATCAAGGATGATAATAGCAACTTAAGGTTTTTAACTAACAACCTACAGTTTAACTTATCATTTAAATAGCAATGCATAACTTTAAAACTGAAAACATCATTTACAAATCATAGGTTCAAAGTGGTCAAAGGAGACTCGTCTTCGGTGACGTTGGAGGTAAGCGCTTCCTGTTGATCCAAACTTGTGTCGGTGATGTCGGATTCTACACGCGTGCAACAAACCAAGTAAATAACAGAAAATAAAATAAAATCCAAAAATTACAAAATAAATACTGGAAGTAGAGAATGAATTTAGGAGAAAGAATCGTTGGATTTGGAGTTCGTATGAGAATGAACGAAATTCTAGAAAATAAAATCTCAAAAAAACATTATCATGTGCAAAGCATCAAGCTGAAATAACTAGTAGCAACACTGTTCATCTTCTTTCTTCAATACGAACAGAAAGCATAAAAGCTATGCTGCAACCGAACAGAAGGCAAACAAACAACAAGCAACCAAACAAGATCAGCTCATGGCGTCGGCAGTAAGATGGCAGAGGGCTGGCTGGCAGTGTGGGTGGCAATGATTTGAAGAATAGCTCACCGAAATGAAGATTATGTGGAATGTACGAAGCTACTGTCAATGAAAAATCAGAAATGAGATGACTCCGATGATTCTAAAACTTGGTGAGAGTGCAAAGGATCGATGAAGAGATAGCATGCCAATATATATAGCTTCAACCGGGAGCCGAATCGTCGGGAAGACAAAGAACTACGGGCGACAACAATGTCGGTTCAAATTGGAAACGTAAGAAACGGCAGTGGTGCACTGATGGGCTACACAATGAAGACATAACATTGTGGAAGAGGTTAATGCAGCCGTTTCCCTTCAAATGAAATCGAATTTAAAGCTTTGAATGAGAAGAAATGAGAGAAGAGAAGGTGTCAAATTGATTACCCATGTAGCAAAACCCTCGTTTAGCCACAAGTGAGTCCACCATTCTATGGTTACAAGATTGCCAAACCACTGACGAGCCAATTCATAAGCCACAGTAATTGCAACCTAAACAGAATAGATGCTGAGATCAATAAAGAAAGGATATTTAAGCAGCTTGAATTTGATCATCCCAAAGAAAAGGTCTAACTACAAAACAAACTCACTATCAACTGAATGAATTATAGAATAATTATGTATGATAGTCACACATTGTTTTGAGTATGATATATACGTTCTGTTTGGTGGATGCTGATGAAGACTGCTCATCAAAAAGCAAAGCTACTTCCCGGAAAGTGACCAATCCGTAGTTCTCCATGGCTCTAGCAGCAAAATCCGGGATAGCAACCATATCCAACTTGGGGTGTGGATATGGAGTGCGAAATAACTAAACCATTGAGAAAATAAACTTTTTGTTACTGATTCTATCTAGTAACAACCACAGCTCGACAGACTATTCATTAACATCAATTAATTATGTCCTTACTCTTTATAGAGATCCAGCGACTTCACTCCAACATCTAGTGCAAACTTCCCTTGATTACTCTTACCAACTTGAGTGTACATACGAACTTTGGTGCCTGAAATAAAATTAAACAAATTAATGAATGGAAAGGGAAAGAAAGAAAAAAGATGACTCCAACACTTTGAATGGATGATGTCAAAGTAATGGGAAAAATGGAGCTGATACCTTCTGATGTTACACCCTCTATATAATCAAGCATGCCAACAACTATGGTCACTAAATAAGTTGAAATTAGAGGTGATTCCTCATAATGGACAATCTTGATAGGACCAGCAACTGTCTCGTTAGCTACTGGCATGTTGGACAGTGCTACCAGCTCAGATGGAACTTCAAGTGTTAGCTTGAACTTGGCCTGAAAAATCGAAATAGCAAGAGGGAAAATGTTGAAAAATAGATCTGACTTCTTTGATATTCTTGGTGCACATGTATGCAAAGAACATAAAGTCATGTGTTGAAGAAGTGGAATTTGGTTCCACATTTATATTCAACTTACGAGTACAGTAAAAATGTCGCCCAGAAAACTAAAATGTAGTACATCAAACTATCAAACACCTAGACAAGCAAAATCTGATTTCTGAATATTTTGTACGGCTATCATAATCACCTTGAACGCAGGCTCATCCCAGCAGGGGAAGCACCGTCGAGCATCCACAGCCTCAAACTGTGTCACCGCCATATTTTTTGTCTCCCCCTTATACTCATACTTGCTGCAATCAAATGGCATAAAAAAATATGAAGACCAAGAATAAACTCACATGAATCCTACGCACAAATTGTCAAAACAACTCCTGATAGCACAGTTTCATAGCAAATTCTCAACCAACCACATGCTTGCACAAAAAAAGTTCCCAACGCAAGCAAGCATGGGCAAAACACCTTTTCAAATTGTTATCTCTTTTCCCTACAAAGCCATGATTTGCTACGGGTGATCACGAACCTTGGGGTTATACAAAGGATCACGGCATAAGGTAGAAAACCCAAAAAAGGCTGAATTCAGAATTCTTTCCTTTTCCATTTCAACTGTGACTCAGTGACTTCCATGAGATGCTTACACACCGTACAACACAAATGCCAGAGAGAAAGAACCCATATATACCTCCTGTAGAAGCCCCTCAGCTGATCGTTGAGCGTGCCGTTGAAGTCCATCCTGAGCACGCCCTCGCCGAGCGGCAGCTCCTTGTCGAACCCGAGCACCAGGATCTCGTCCTCCGCGAACAGAGACACCTCCGCGGGCGCCAAACCCTGCATGCAAGAACCGGTACCGACCACCGAGACAGCAAACCAAGATGAGATTGTGGCGCCAGGAGGAGCAGTGCAAAGGTGTGAGACCTTTTCTTTTTGTTTTTCGATTGGCGCGTACCTGGAAGCGGATGGAGGCCCGGTCGACGACGAGGTCGGCGGCGTTGAGGACGAGGAAGCGGGTGGGCGCGGAGACGTCGACGGCGACGGCCGCCGCGCCGGAGAAGGTGCAGGCGACGAGGTCGGGCCGCAGGCGGAGCTTATAGCGCCGCGGCACCGCGAAGCGCGGGAGCCGAGCTTGGCGCGGAACCTGTCCGGCGAGTCCGCCAATGCCGGCGCCGGCGCCGGCGCGCGATGGGCTCCTTTGAGATTTGACAGCAGCCCGCGGGGGGGTGGGCGCGGGAACCGAGGCGGGCCGCGGAACTTGTCCGGCGAGTCCGCCATTGCCGGCGCCGGCGCTCCTTTGAGATTTGACAGAGGCGGGCCGTGCCCGCCGGAGGGTGGAGCAGGATGCGGAACTTGGCCGGCGAGTCCGCCATTGCCGGCGCCGGCGCTCCTTTGAGATTTGACAGAGGCGGGCCGTGCCCGCCGGAGGTGGGAGCAGGATGCGGAACTTGGCCGGCGAGTCCGCCATTGCCGGCGCCGGCGCTCCTTTGAGATTTGACAGAGGCGGGCCGTGCCCGCCGGAGGGTGGGAGCGGGATGCGGAACTTGGCCGGCGAGTCCGCCATTGCCGGCGCCGGCGCTCCTTTGAGATTTGACAGAGGCGGGCCGTGCCCGCCGGAGGGTGGGAGCGGGAACCGAGGCGGGCCGCGGAACTTGTCCGGCGAGTCCGCCATTGCCGGCGCCGGCGCTCCTTTGAGATTTGACAGAGGCGGGCCGTGCCCGCCGGAGGGTGGGAGCGGGAACCGAGGATGGCCGCGGAACTTGTCTGGCGAGTCCGCCATTGTCGGCGCCGGCACGAATCGTACCATTATTAATTTTTTTAGTGAGCGATTTTTCATTCTCGGATCGTCTTGGTGTGACGTTGAATTTCGCTGGTGTTATCAAAATTTTGTAGTTATTATCAAATATTGATAATAAATCAAACGACAGTCAATTTTCAATGGTGTTATCAAAATTATGTTTAGTTCACGTTGATAACAAACCAAACAGACCCTTAATCTTGGTTGGACACGCCTAACACGTCATGTTTCGTTTCCGCTTTGAAACACTATATCTAATTAATCAAGTCTCCGATTTTTTATTATGTTTGCATTGTTCTATTCCACACGAAGAACGGAACAAAAGGATATGTTTTAACAATAGAGTGATAATGCTTCTTCTAACCTATATGTTGCCAGTATCTCGCTAAATTAGTTGCTGACAGCTCTATATGTTACTTGCGAATTTTTTTTTAAATAATATTATTTTAAAACATAATTACAAAAATATATCATCTCTCTAAAAAATTACAAAATGTATTCTGTCAGCTAGTTGAAATGGCGGCGGGGACCTATCGCCATTTCAACTGGCGGCAGGACCCTCTCCCCTCGTGTCGTTGTCACCACCTATCGCCAGATTGAAATGGCGATAGGTCCTGTCGCTATTTGAATCTGGCGACAGTTCTCGCCGCCATTTCAATCTGGCGGCGAAGCTCATCCCTATAAAAAACCCAAAATTCAACGCAGGACTCATTCTTATTCGAGAAAAAGAGAAGAAGAGAATAGTAGAGGTGAGGAGAGAAGCTAGGGTTACCGTCGGATTGCCAACCTCTCGGGTAATTTTTTAACCGAATGGATTACATAGTTTTAGATGTACTATTCGTAATGCAATATAGTTTACATAATACTTTTGATTGGGTAGTATAGTTTTAGATATACGGTTAATCGTGGAAATGTTCTTTATGGTGCGGTCGTCAAATATGTCCGACTCACATCGTCAATTTCAAAATTTACTATGGTCAAGGGACTATTCTAGAGGTCCCGAGGGGATTGATTTGCGTTATTTCCAATCGTGAACCGTACCCTAGCAAGACCGTGAGCGGTAGATATGGGGCGCCGTGTGATGCGGTGGTTGTTCCATACATTCCAAGTGGACCGTGATGTGTACGATCGAGATTGAGTTGCCTTTCCCCACGGAGAGCACAACCGACATATTGGGAGTTAGTGCACTGGGGACCAAAATCATGGCAATCATATGTATGCATCGCGAGGGAGACAGGGTGGAAATTGGTCCTTCTCATCCAAGCATATGCCAAACCCACTCCTCCACCCACGGCTGAACAAGAAGGAGGTGTCGAGGCCGAAGAGGAAGTCGGGGACTGCAGCCACACAAGGGCGCACACAATTCTTGAAGCTCCCGGAGTTCTTGATCTTTGTCGATGAAGACCTGCGGAAGTAGCTCCTCTGACCATGCAAGCTCTTGGTCTTGGACGACGAGGGTGAGGAGGTTGAAGTCAGAGTGCAAAGGATGGATCTCAAGACCGAGACTACATGGCATTGTCTGAAGATGAAGGTTCCGACGACGAGGATAAAGTTGACGACCAGGCGGTTCCATCCGACTGGAACACATACCAGTTCGACAATCTCGTCGTCAACGAAGGCTCCCGTGTGCCGTGGGAGTACGACCAGAGTGAGGTCAGACTAGGAGCTATGTACAAATGCAAGGAGGCCGTGCAGACGCCACAAGTCGGGCCTTGTCTATGCGGCGCACATTCAGAGTCGTCAAGTCGACCCCTAGATTCTACGATGTGAAGTGCGGCATAGAGGGATGCCCTTGGCGAGTGCACGCATTTCAGCCAAAGTGGGACACCTACTGGAAGTGCTCTATAGTGGTCCCTCACACATGCGTCGTTTACGAGTCGAGATGATCAACCTAACATCGCATCGGGCTTCATCGCCAACCTTATGTACAGTGAGATTGTGGATAATCTAGATTTTGAGCCACGATGCATCATTCGGCGATTGAGGCAAGGTTCCAATACACAATCACTATCACGAAGGCTTGGAGGGCAAAACAGAAGGCATTGGAATTAAGGTGGGGCACGTTTGAGGATTCCTACCACAACCTCCTGCGCAACCGAGTCATACAAGGCAAAATCCGGCACCCATATCGATATTGAAGACGCCACGCGCGAAGTTGACCAATAAGAGGGTATTGCAATGAGTATTCTTGGCGTTTGGTCCATGTATCAACGCATTCCGCCTCGCCCAATCTTGTGCGTAGATGGCACATTTTTGATCGGAGGTACAAGGGCCGACATCTTGTTGCAATAGCGACGCATGAAACAATCAAGTTCTTCCGTGGCATTCGCTTTCGTTGAAAGCGAGAACACGGATAGCTGGTTGTAGTTCCCGAAGAATGTGAGGATTTACATTGTGCAAGACCGTCCCAGCGTATGCCTCATACATGATCGGTATCTTGAGCTGCTGCGTCAATAACCCAAACCGCAACAAGGAGAGAACGTACCACTTCCATGGCCGGATCTGCGAGCGTGTGGTGCATGAGGCACTTGGGTGCAAACTAACTTCTACAAGGTTCATAACAAAGACTTAATGAACATGTTCAAGCGGCTGTACAACTAGAACCAAGGCGGAAGTTCAAACACTCTGAAGATTCTAGATGAGCGGACCAAGACACACGTAAGGGAGGCGAGAAGGGTCGCCCCAAGCGCCAACAGCCCCGGCATTGCGAGAGATACCCACAGATGCTCCGGATTGACAAGGATGGCGGGCGCAGGTGAGATGCTTCTCGACCGGATTGAGCATGAGCCTAAGGAGAAGTGGTCGCTGCTCCATGACAGGGGTGGCGCTTCGATATGGTGTCATGACAACTAATCTAGCCGAGGTGTACAACTGGGTCATGCGCGGTGCAAGGTGCCTCCCTTTGGTGGGTATTGTGGAGGCAATACTCCGCGGTACGACGAAGTACTTTGTTGACAGAAGCAACAACGCATCGCTCGCCATGGCAAATGACAGAATACTGTACTCCGCCATGATCACCAAGTACATGGAGGAGAAGAGCAAGAAGGGTGAGACGCACCGGGCATTCAAGATGGGCACAAGGGAGCTTCGCTTCGAGGTGATGTGCAGGGATAAAGGACGCCGCGGGACGAACCGTGAGAGGGTTACCCATGAGTGCACGTTACGCCGCGCTAGTTGCACATGCACTTGCAACAAGCCCCTTCTTCTGCATAGGCCCTACTCCCATGTCATAGCCGCATGTTCGACGGTGGCGCAGCATCCCGGTCAGTACCTCTCTGTCTATTTCACCAAGGAGGCGGTGATGCAAACCTGGACCGCGGAGATATATGGTTACGCTGTGGTTGGCCATTTCACCGGCCATCCGACACGGGAGCAACTAATGCAGGCCGCGGACATTGATAGGCTCAAGGGAAAAGTTGGATGGCGGCAGTGCACGCGCGATCAAAGAACGACATGGACGAAGCGAAACCGGACGTCGTGCGAAGAAGTGCTCTATTTGCGAGAGTGCAGGCACACCTTCAAGAAATGTCCCACGAAAAATCCTCAAGATGAAGGAGACATCGCCACTCGGACGTCATAGCGGGACCTCATCTGGTCACCCAACTCGAGACGATCCACGGGGGGCGTTGAGGTCATGCGACTAATGTTATTACCAATGTTACAATTATGTTATTGCACCGGACGGTAGTAACATGTTATTGCCAATGTTCAATTATCATTTTAATTAAGTGTTATCATGTTTTCTTTGAATGTTATGTAATATCGGTGCTATTAAGTGTTATGATGTTTTGCTATGAATGATGTTTTCTTTGAATGTTATGTCATTATCGTAGTTTTCATAGTAATAGCAAGTTCACATTTGTTTCCTTACATAATATGCGGTTCATATACATGAGCAAGCGTATTAATTCATCAAGATCGCAATATCACTTATCTTTCTACTTACTTAATCGTTCATATCTCAATCTTTCTCGTAAAATTCTTCAGAAATTCATCGCACTAGAACAACATACAACGATCAAAAAATGTTATTGCGAGTCTAACAGATTTTGCACCGTTAAAAACGTATAAAAATCAAAAGGCGGCAAACCTAGCTAGAGAATGGGCAAATTTGGCTTGCTTCACATGCGCCATTGAAATGGCGGCGAGAACACATCACCGATTCAAATGGCGACAGGACCTATCGCCATTTCAATCGGCAATAGGTGGTGGACGGCCGGAGAGGAGAGGATCACATCGCCCGGTTGAAATGGCGATATGTCACTCGCCATTTCAATCAAGCAGAACATTCTATAATTTTTGGAGAGCGATATATTTTTGTAATTATGTTTTAAATTAATATTATTTTTTAAAAATTACATTACTTGCTAGCATATCTATTACTTGATGATAGTTATCAGTGATTTTGTGAAATTAACTACTAGTGATGACTCTACATTAGTTGCTAGCAAATATACATTAGTTGCTAGCTCTATATATTATTTGCTACATTAATTGTTGTCAGCTCTACAAGTTACTTGCTAACATCTCTGTATCACTTGATGATAATTATCAACGAGCATAAACTATGTGCCATTTCTATTTTGAATTTATCGAATCGTACCAATCTATAGTATATCAGGTAAAAAAAAATACGAATTTAGTGCAAATTCTACCGTGACCTGATATTTCAGCTTTAATCTAATCAGACCAATCTATAGTATATCGTCGCTCAAAAAAAAAATCCGATAACATTCGGCCCAGTTGGTACGCCAGACCGTAGGGTAGTGAAGCGAAGTGGCCTTCGACGGTAGCCCATACTACCTACAGCATACAGGCCAGCAAGGGAACGGTCCAAAAATTCCACTACTGCACTGTTCTGTCTGGTCGTCGTAAATCTGGATTGA
This sequence comes from Phyllostachys edulis, assembly GCA_036346405.1. Taxonomy (NCBI): domain Eukaryota; kingdom Viridiplantae; phylum Streptophyta; class Magnoliopsida; order Poales; family Poaceae; genus Phyllostachys; species Phyllostachys edulis. The sequence goes on along the minus strand of CM070561.1, from coordinate 28,788,350 downwards.
GAATTCAACGCAGATAATATCTACAGTGCATAGCACCGAGAGTAATCCCGGCCGATCAAAAAATCAAAGGGCGATATTAATATCTACAGTGTTTGCTACGGTGATTTTTTCCCTACCATATATGTTCTGTTGCTGCTGTAGTATTTGCTATAGTATTATTGCGGAATATTGCAAACACCGTTTTTGTAGTGAACATCTACAGTTATATATATAGAAAAATCTGAATCCTAAATCTACCATACCACTCTATGCACCAGCAAATGCTTCACTTCCCAAAAAAAGAAAGAAAGAAAGAAAGAAAGAAAAGAAGAGAAAAGACAAGAAAAGACAAGACTTCACTGGTTCACTCACCCGACGTGGAGTCCTAAGTCCTAGCATTATCCTATCACGCATGATGTAAACATGGATCGTATAATAGCTTAAACAAGTTGACAAACCGAATACCAAATCGACATGTATACAACAGCTAGCTAGGTAGGTAAGGAGATGGCCGTATTACCGTTGCGGAATACCGGTCCTCGCCGCGACGCAGTTGTGCCGCGTCGCCGTCGCTGGCGACGAGGAGCAGCAGGACGAGCAGCACCGGCGCGGCGCCTGCGGCTCGAGCCATGGACGCGGTCGCTGTTGTTTTCGCGGTACTAAGTGTGGTGGTGCCTACTGGCGCAGCTGATTTGCCTCGGGCGTGGAGTGCCACTCGTGGTGAGCGCGAGGCGTATATGTAGGCAGCGGCTGCTGCAGCCTGCGCCGCTAGGTTGACCGGAAAAAAAAAATTCAGGGGGAGGGCTTTGGGGGAGGCTCCTCCATCTCCGTCCATTTCCTCCCTTGAATCAGCGGCTCTGGGGGAGAGAATTTGGGTTCGGTTGACCGGGCAAGCGCCGAGGACACGTCACCTCAGAGAAAAAATATATCACAAAAAATTGGCGATGGACATTACACATATGGGTATTAAATAACCAACCTAATCACACAGGATGAACACGGAAGAGAAGAGAGAAAATATACAGAAGAGATTCAATATCTTTATTCATTCGTCATCTTGTATATGGGAACCTCATATTTACGACCTATAGGTGGTGAAAGCCCTCCCGGTCCAGTTTAGTCTTTTACCCATAATTAGGTTTCGTAACACTTCTTATTGGGCAATAAACAACGATATGCAAATGTCTCATCAAAAACTCCTTCAAAAAAACCAATTGGGAAAAAAGGAATGGAGAAAAGTGTAACATCCCAAAATCCATGATTTGGGAATACATAATAGAAATGCATTGGGAAAAATATTTTGATTATGTTGCATATGAAAATCTACCCATGTTTGAAATTTGAATGTTGGTTTAAAAACAAATAATGAAATACAAACAAACACGCACTTAAAAAAAACTAGATAAAGCAAATAAAAAAATATTAGATGAGAGAATTATTCTGGGCATAATTTATCAGGAAAAATTTACTAAACAACTTATGTGAGACTTTGCTAAAAATAATAAATGCAAATGCATAAGAACAGAAACTTATACGAATTTTTGAGAAAATCACATAAGAGATAAACTACTGAGAAATTTACCAGAGAAACTACATTAGGTCAAGAGTCCACACAAAACTTTTAACTTTTCATAAAATTTGGACTTAGTTTGATCAGTATACAAATTCGGCAAATAAATCAACTTTAAATAAAAAAAAATCCTAACCTAATCCCTCCTCTCCCTCTCACTGATAGTGGGTCCCACTGCTAGGGAGCTTTGTCCAACTCGCGCCTGGCCTTGCCCGATGCAGTCATGAGCACCTCGCCGCGTCTTGTTGCAGCTTTGCCACACCGCCCCGATTTTCGCCACCCCAACCGTCCTCATCATCTCACCGCACCCATACCCTGCCCTGTTCTTCGCCAACCTTGCCCGGAGTCCCGTCGCCACCTCCAAGCACATCATCGCCACCTTTGCCCACGGGCATTTGCCTCTCTCACGTGATTCCTTCGCCCTCTACCTATAAAAAGCCACCCCGAGCTTCCTTTCTCCCTTTCCTCACTACTCCCGTCATTCCCCTTCCTTTTCTCCTCTTCCATTGAGCTTAAACACCTCACTACTCCCGTCATTCCCCTTCCTTTTCTCCTCTTCCATTGAGCTTAAACACCCAGAGCGCTAAAGCTCCATTTTGGCCACCGTGTCACCATCGTTGTTCCAGCCGCACCAGTGGAGCTCTTTCTTCTCTATCTGCGTCATCATGTGTTCCAGGGCACCTTGATCCCTTTCCCTCATCTGATTTCACGTTTCATTCATAGGAATGTGCTCGAGCCTGCTTCTTCCCCATCTCTGGTCATTTCGCCACCGATCATCGCTATGAGCTCCTTTGAATCTCGCGTCGATTGGCTGCACTAGGAGCATCGCAAGGACACCCTCAAGCTTCCTCAAGCCTCCCCAAGATTCCCCATTAGCCCAAACGCCTCCTTCACGTGAAGCTCCACCGCCGCCACCTCGGTTCACGTCGCTGGACTTCTCTGAGCTTCCCCGGAGCCCCTCTTCACCTCCGGTATATTGCTAGTACTTCGTAGATGCTCATGCATGCATTTGTTAGTTGGAAGTGTCACTGGTTTCGTCGTTAGCATGTAGCCGTACTTCCTCTGCCGCTCCTCACTGTCGCGCCACCACGTCGGGCCACCCCAGCCCTCGCCGTCGGCACCATGAGGTGCGCAAGAGCATGGAGAACCCATTTCGGGCTTTCCCCAGCATCGCCGTGCGCCACCACGCCGGCGACGAGGGCGGCCGTGAGAGCACGAGCGCTGCTCTACGCTGTCCGAATGTGACAACCATTGTAGCAGCGCCATTAAGACCAAATCTCAGTCATTTAGGACAAGCAATGATTAGTTTGGTTTAATTGTCATTCGGTTAGACTGACATGTGGGACCGAACCAAAAGATTAAAGAAAATATAATTTAAAACGTTCTTCTAAATGAGTCACTGACACGCGGGTCCCACCACTTAAGTGCACAGTGAACACCTCGGAGAACCCGTGCGCTGTGCTCTTGCATTTGCGGTCTACGCACTGTTGTGTGGACCGAGTCATTGACAAGTGGACCCCACTTGTCAGGTTAATAAAAATCAAAAGAAAATGAAAAGTACGCTTTTAGTTTTGAGGAAATACGCTTTCCTTATGGAAAAGCGTAAACCTCAATAGAACATGCGAGAGAATCCACTTTTTTTTCTGCTGGAAAGCGTATTTCTCTTGTTCTTTGGAATTTTCAATCCGAACAAAAGTAAAACGTTAATAACTTTTGCATAAAAACTCCAAACTGAATGATTTTTGTTTCTAAATTCATCTAAAATCATGCTTTACCAGAATATGTAAAAAAATATTTGAATTTATTGGTGTTATTTAATTCATTTCCGGCTCTTTTTTAATTAGACGTTGATTGCTCGAGTGATTATTTCGACGACCAACCATCCATATATTCAGAACAGAAAGAACAAGGCAAGCACCTCCTTTGATCTTGTTGACCCCAATATTTTACTTATTGTACTTTGTTTTGATAAATCTATTATGCACGCGTGTATGTTTTGTATGAAAATGCTATATTTGGGAAGTCGGTAGTTGTAAATCCAATTTGCTGCATATATCTCCTTGGAATATTGATCCCTTACTGTTGTATTCATTAGTTTGTGGGTTAGGCAATATATGATGTTATTTTGGAGTTTTTGAGTGCGATTATCGCACAACTGCTTAGTAGAGCGATATATTTTGCGAAAAATTTATAAAAGGACAATATGTTAATTGTGAATTTGGGAGATTTTAAAAAATGTCTAGAGGGGTATACCTCTGTTATTTTGTATAAAAATAAAAATAAAAATAAAAAACCTAGTTTTGGAAGCAAGCGAGTTATATTATATTCTGAGAAGAGTGAGGGGTGTACCTTACTAGTAGATAGGGGAAGATTCTCGTCCGAGGAAAATTAAGGACCGGACGCTAGCAACTCCAATCTAAGACCTAACGTACAACCGTATATGCTGGTATGGGACGACCATAGCTAATTAAGTTATTGAAAACTAGCCTTGCACATAGGTAGGCCGTAGAGTGCAGGCAGGGCCGAATGTAGTGGCATGCCCGAAGGGGCTTCCTTCACCAAGGTGTTGGGCACAAAGCTTGACGACACAACTGCTAATGCCTCACCGAGATGGTGGTGTCCCATGTGAGGTGAGGAACAACATTCGCTGGGCTAGTGTAAGGTTAGGACTAGATGATGTAAATGCTTTGACGTGTGCTCTAGACTGCTTACCTACGGTAGAGAGCGGTGGCATCGACGGATGCCGAATAAACTAGAGAATTCATGTACTATGGATAAATTTGAACACCTCCGTATAGTATAAATCTATTTAAATAGCCGTGCTCACGGTCATGAGTGTGCTTAGTGCAGACGGTATGTGTTTAGCTTTGATTTTTCAAAAACCGTTTTATTGGAAAAACATGGGTAATGACTTGTGGGTTTTTATTTGAGTTAACTGCCATGTTGTGGTTGAACATGAAATGTGGCTCGCAACCGAGGAGGGTTGCGAGTTGTTGTCTTTATTCTTTTTTTTCTCGTAACCGAGAAGGGTTGCGAGTTGTTGATCTATTTCTTTTGTGCTCGTAACCGAGAAGGGTTACGAGTTGTTGTTCTATTTATTTTGTGCTCGTAACCGAGAAGGGTTACAAGTTGTTGTTATTATTCATTCAGTTCTTTACTTACTGTCATGTTCCTATTTAATTGCTCTTTCAAATTCCGTTGCAAATTACTACTTATGAATATTGCAAATAAAAATGGTTTTAAGCAAAATAACTTGCAGAGTAGAGCCTCATCCTTTGATAGCCTTGCATTTAATATAAATTTTGTGATACACTACAAGTCTTGCTAAGTACGCATTGTACCCAATCTTATATTGTTGTTCAGAGTTCAAAGATGAGCCAACGCCTGACGATACGTTCTTCGCACTCAGAACCAGAGGGTTCGGTGACGGGTCTATATAGGCCTTGTTTCTTGTCAGTTTCCTGAGGGATTGGATGGGCATGCTGCTGGAATTATGCTACTTTTATTACTTCTTCCGCTGCTACTTTTACTCTAATGATGACTTCTTTTATTTGGCCAGTCGGCCGTTGATGTAATAACGTTACCGCTTAAGTTAAGTACCCTTTTGCTTACTTTTGTATTTGAATGTATGGATGTGAATGCCAAATGTTGTGAATGTGTGTACTAGCCACTGATCATAGGACTAGTATGGTACACACATAGGGTCTTCGGGTATTCCACGCTCAAGGGTCCGACAGCGCTGGGTATTAGAGCCATACTGACTGTAGGACAAGCCTTGGATAGAATGACTGTTAGATTATGATGTAGAATCTAAAATAAAACTTAATCTAATCATAGGGCTGGTTCTGAAAATTTAGGAGTTTTTCTAATCTTATCTCTCTTAAGCATTCTATTCTTACCTAAAATCATTCTTTTGGTCATCTCTTCTCATCTCATTCAAAAGAACTCTAGTTTTGAGAGATGGGGTGCTCTCTGAATATAAAAGTTTTTAATCACTTTTAGGACCTTAAAACAGGTCCAAAATGATTTATGAAAGTCCTAAAAACATCCCACACAAAGTCCTTTTCGAAGTTTCTTTTCTAACTATTAAGGATGCCCCTCTAGACACATCTTTTCCCAAAATTTTAGAATGTAGTACCTTGATGAAAATATTGTGATGTACTATTCTTTAAACCCCTCCTACCTTCATTTGGAGTTTAATTGAATGATATTATAAAGGTCTACTTATATATAAAGACCAAGGGGTAATATAACCTAAAATTGAGCCTTAGGGATTAGCTAAATAAACTAGAGAATGTGTAAAACTTGTGCTAGAATTATTTTCCTGTCTAATGTCATTTCTTATACATGTCTCTTATTACATAATCACTAACGTCCCTTTTTCTTAAACATGTAGATGGCCACCTCACAGGAACCCCAAGATCTTTGCACGATGCCTTCGTGGAAGATGCGCTAGAGCACACCTTGTGGGTGATCTTTGCGAAGATCTGGAGTGGCGAATACACCCCATATCTGGTCTCACAAAGTTGGGTCACGGGTAGGCTACGATAGCTACAAACAAAAATTTCTACCAGCGTCCCACGCAAACCAGAAGCCATGCAAGTAGATGATCATAGATCGTTACCACCGAACCAGCAAATCGGCGGAAGAAGGGTTGGAGCACTGGTCCAGCGAAGAGCGCGTCGATGTAGTGGTCATAGTCGATCGTCCAACGTCCGGCAAAGTCGATGTAGTGGTCGTGTCGATCGTCTCCTTCAAAGAACGTCTGTAGTTCCTTGTTAAGATCGCGGATCGTCCTCAAAGCGCAACAATCGTAGTAAGCGCCTCTCTGGTATCCACACGTCCGGGAAGGAACAACCGAGCGTCGGTGTGCGGCACCAAATCGCACGGTGGAGCTCTCGGGAAGATGGCGGCTAGGGTTTGGTGGTGTTTCACGCATCCTCCCAGCGGCCTCATGCACCTCCTTATATAGTTCTCGTGGCGGATCCTATCCGAACACGTTTTAATCCTATTCGCATCTTGGTTTGTTCAACCTTAAGTGTGTGACCACAGCAGGTTCATGTGTAGTTCGGTTGTGAGTCGGAAACCGTTTTCGACCACAAGTCGTGGCGGCTCCTAGCAGAGCATATCGATTCCCGAATACACACAAATTACATCGAACGAACCTTAATGCAATATGATCTACGACTAGGTCCTTATCACTTATGACTAGGTCATATCTTTATATGATTAGTTCGTATTTGATCACGACCAACTCGTAACTCCTTACGACTTGGTTTCGACCACTCTATGATTACGTTCGACTAGTTTACGACTTGCTTGTATCTCCATATGACCAATCCGTAGCTGGTCGAACTAAGCGACCTACTCATGTATTCTCCTTTGCCTCACGATATCTGGTTGAACTCGGGTGAGATGTTGTGTCATCCATGGATCTGCTCAATGCTTTCTCGATCGAGTGTCGATAACTTTACGTGGTCGAACACTTGACTACTAGTGGCATGGCCATGCACTTTCTTTATCCGATCTGTGAGGGCCGAGACATCTCTCTGTTATGTTAGGAGGGCAAATCCCATATCCGACCGGTCACATTCCTCTCCATGTTTGAGCATACCAAAGCTACCTTTATAACTACCCGATTCACGGTGTAGCGTTTGGCAACCCCTAAGAGTGCTCTTACACATGTAGGAAACCATCTTGATCTCAGGTCTAAGGATTATACATCATCATTGCTTGAGACCAACTAACGACACATAGATTCATAACAATCTCAATAGTGTCTCAAGGTGGGTCTTATCCAACATCATGTTCTCTAACATGTGTCCATATTATCGGTTTGATATCTCCATATCTATGACTCGTGAAACATAGTCATCAACCAATACATATGCTAGTCTATTCATATGTGTCCTCATATGTTTACGACCAGGGATCGTGTAAGAATAATTATCGCAGAAATATAGAGTTTCACAACCAAGTCACATACTTGATAATAAATATTAACAATATTATTCTAGGAACAAGATAACACATTATCCAATGTCATGAACATAATGAAATATAATCATCTCTATGATTGCCTCTAGGGCATATTTCCAACATACAGCGCACCCTCCAATGCGGCGTCCACTAAGTGCCTCACCCAGGTACTCATCTAGGGACGTCAATTCGGAGACCCCGCCTTCCATTACTACGGGAGGAGCTCGACGGTTCGGATGTCGCTATACGATGCGGCTTATGTCGCTATCGTGCACTGTAACACTGTATTTGCCGAGTGGAGGATCCATTCTTCCACTTCCCGACATGGACCGCGGACCAGGAGGAGCACACCTACCGGGTAGAGGGGAGGCAGTTCCTCACTCCCCACCTGCACCTCACCGGCCTTGTGAGATCGCTCGACGGATATCTCAGTCAGGTGACCCACGAGCTACTGGAGTTCTACCAGAGGATCTCCACTCTGGAGGATAGTATCATGCCGATGGTATCCCAAGGGTTCTTCTCATGGGAGCTATTGTATGGTGAGGATGCCATACTAGAACCTGTCGAGGAGCTACTGGTGCCCATCATCCACCTTCAGTCCCATGCCCGACGTCCCTGCATGTCGACGATTGGTCACCGCCGTCGGGTGATATGGCCATTTGCTCGGGGACAGAGGAGTCTTCACGGATGGTGTAGTGATACCGCCACCCTCGCGCCTGGCATGAGGAGGCCGAGTACCATGGTACTCCACCCTCCGCTGTCCCGGAGTCCTCAAGAGTCGCCCAACGCGACTTCGACATCTAGACTGTGATAGATAGTCTAGAGCTCACTTGTAAGACTTAGCGTAAGCACTTTTGGACATTTTGTAGGATGAACTAATGTATGATATTGCTATAACCCAGTTGTAATATGCTACTTATGATGCTTTATTTGCCCTCTTTTGTAATATTGAACAATGGACATGTGCGCCATGCAATATTTGACTCGTATGTTAAAATTCATGTGTACTGCCCCTAAAGTTAAAAACATGCATATTTTCAGTTTAGATAAGTTAAATTTAGCATGGGTTGATGATACTTGCTGACCCACTTAACTTATGCTTATTCCCCCTCATCTTGCGTACCTTTGATTACACTGCATTTTGTTTGATCAGGATGCCGGTAACCCACTCCGTTCGTCAGCTAATGGCAACAGGAGCCACCTCTGGATCACAACAACTAGGGAGCAAGGTTCCTACGCCTTCGCAACCTAACCCGTAGCACCCCTCCACATCAGCTGCGCAAGCTGAGCAATCTCAGCTTGCCGCCACTAATGAACCTGAAGTTCTGCCACCGCCACCCACCATGGCACAAGTGCTCGCCATGATCGAGCAAGGACGACAAACCAATACTCTCCTACTTCAACATTTGGTACATAATACCGCTGCCTCAAAGATCGCCGCTAGAGAAGCAGGCTACCACCAACCAATAAATGCGTCCAGATGGGTGAGTTCATGCGAACTCATCCTCTGACCTTTGCATCAGCAGTCGACCCTCTCGATGCCGATGATTAGCTCCGCACTGTCGAGAGCAAGCTGGTCATTGTCCAGTGTAATGACGAAGAGAAGGTGTTGCATGTATCTTATCAACTGCAAGGCGCAGCATCCGCTTGGTGGGAGAACCATCAAGCCATTCTATCTGAAGGCCAAACCATCTCATGGGCCACCTTCTAGGAAGCGTTCTGCAATGCCCATATTCCCTTGGGTCTTATGAACATTAAGAAGCGGGAGTTCTACGAACTCCGGCAAGGGACCATGACGGTGATAGAGTTCCTCCACCACTTCAAGTAATTGAGTGTATGCTGTGTTCCAAGTGCTAACCCTTCCCAAGTGAAGCATCATCAACAATCACCTAAAAACAACAGTAGAGCAAGGGTGAGTCCACGACTCAGCAAGTACGTACAAAGCAGAATAATAAACAAGGCAGCATCTTAATAACAATTCATTCCCATTTATCAGTATCACAGTTTCTCATATTCATTCTCATCAGTTTCCATTCACGTGTCTCATTATCTCAAATCACTTTTCGCTTTTCATAAATGCAATGCAATGCTCATACTCATATCTCAACTCATCTTCTGCTTATACTGGTATAGTAGAGTGTAACACCCGTCGGTGTTCACTCATGCCCGTATTCTTTAATGCGAGGACCAATTGTCTGTCCTTTTTCATACAGGGACCTCATTGCCCATATTTCACATATGGGAACATCATTCCACTACCGTGGATCATATCTTTCCAATGCTCAACATGTAATACAATGATTATTATATTTCTTCATTAGCAATTGATATAATCATCACTCTTCCATAATCATCGCCGTCGTCAAGGTATCAAAAACATGTGGGCAATGTGAAACATGCATAATTTATATGAATAATCATGGCAAGCATTCACTTAACCAAACAATAATTTCAAACACTCAAAATACTATTCTACCATGCACTTGCCTTTCTAGTTGTGATCGCCGAGATGATTTGAAGGTGACAACAATCCCAAAGCTACTTCGCCTACAGTAAACACCCAAATTCAATACAAGCTACAGCAATACAAAACAACACTTAATCAACAACGCTCCTACGTGCTCCCTAATTTCACAACTTTCTCCTTTTTACCGAACAGTCCCCCTGCTTTCCTGGCACTAAAATTGTCATAACTTTCAACTCCTATATCGTAATATGGCAAACCATACCAGTTCTGGAATCTATACAAACTTTCCTACAACTTCTTAGGTGATCAAAATTCCATATTAAATCATCTAAACCCCCGTTTTTAACCCAGAAGACAGATCTGTCATGTTCTGGACAACAAGCTTAATATTTTCATATCTTTTAATCCACACATGCAAATATATTGAACTATGACTTTTCAGAAACTACAGATAATTATCTACCAATTCTTAGTTATACACAAAATTTCATTCTGCTATTAACCTAGTCAAATTAATGTTTTTCTCACGACTGCGTCTAGCAGCTACCCAGTTCTACTCGTCTAAAAATCATGTTCTTAGACTCTCTAGAACCCTTAAAAAATTACTTACCCTTTTTGTGTAGAACAAAACCCCAAATTATTCCATCTTCTATTTTTAAATCTACAGATTAATACGTGCTGCCAATTACTCAACAAACTTACCAGACAATAGGCTTACAAAATTCATATCTCAATATCTACTCATCCGATCGACATGAATAAAAATTCTACAGAAAGCTATCGAAATCCTCTACAACTTTCTAGTAGATAAAATTCCCAAATTACGCACAACTGGTACCCGAATTTACAGTACAACAATACAGTAGACTAAACCAATCTACTAATAGATTTCCCCGACTAGAAATTACTAGTTCCCTCCCTTATCTCGACGAACTAGGACATTTTGAAATCGACTCTTCCCATTACCCAAATGATCTACCAAAAGAACAGCGACTAATTTAGGGTCATCTAGAGGTTTTTAGATCGTTACCCTCGAAGAACACAGAGCCGATCATGAAATCCCGCAAAACCTCCTCTTCTCCCCTTCTTTCCTTCCTTTCTTCTTGCTAGCTTCCTTGGCTTGGCATCACAAACCGTAGCATCACACAGTTGCACAAGTGATCTTTCCTTGCCTTCTTCTGTCTCTCTTTTTATTATTGCAAAACTCATGGACATATGCAAAGCAATGAAGCACTTAACATATCTAGTAGCCGCAGCAGCGCCAAAACTTACATATGGTAAGAAGAAAAGCAGCGGCACATGCACACACGCATGCAACAATAACTAGCTACGGTAGCCATGCATGGATTAGCAGATGCATGCAACACTAATGCAAGACAAGGATCATGCGGCGGCTAGCAACATGTAGCACATTCATTAGCATAGATGCAACTAGCGCAGACAACAAGAGGCGGCGCTAGGGTGGCGGCTAGCTAGGCGCGGAAGGGAGGTGGTGGCTAGGGTTGCAAGGTGTGGCAGCCCCTCCCTCCTTATGTGGGTGGCCAGCCCCCTTCTTGGGTCATGATACCATGGGCCGAAAGCCCTCAACCCAAGTTGTCTAATTTATCTGATTTCCTCCTTTAAAACCTTTAATTCCCTCTCTAATTTAATTATCCTCTAAAATGTTTTGGGATATTACATTGTATGCCCGACTTTAATTTATAATGACAGAATTAACAAGGATCAAGCAAGTGATATAGCTTCTAGTGGTGATGTAGTTGCAGACCACATTAACCAATTATGCATGTGACATTTTCGATGAGTATGAAATGCTTCAGTGCGTAGCCAACATGGCATATGTGCAACTACGTCAAGCGACCGTCGGTTTTTCGTGTGCATTCTCCCATGCTTGTGGTTAACATATTGCTGATAAGCGACCGTCGGATTGTCGTGTGCATTCTCCCATGCTTGTGGTTAACATATTCTTTGAAGGCACAAATCAATTGCCCTTCGTGGATCGCAATGATTTTGGTTGCCAACAGCATGAGTATCGGCAATGGCATAATGCAATTATCCATATCAACTGGATAAGGATAATAATCATGCAGTTTTATTATCTCCCAAAATAAACTAGATTAATTTTTGCTTCGGGCTTTGACCTATGATATGCCATTGCGCCTAACATGATTCTTATTTTGAACATTTTTCTATGCCTCTTAGGTTCCAATATCCCACACAAGCCCAATATCCTCCCCCTTTTCACGCCAACTATAAAAATCCCGAGTGATAATGTGTGCATCAGGCATTTGCTTGAATTCAACTTGGAGTTTTAGCAACAATTTGCAATCGTACTTCAACAGGAGTACAATTTTATTGGCTTGAAACCAGTATCCACTTTGTAACATTCTGCTTACAAAGTTCTCTAGTGTGGTGGAGGATAGTGTTATATTGACTCCAAGTCAGTTATTTTGTACTTATTTGAGGAATATGATGTTTTCTAGCCAAAGTGATCCATTAGAGATCAACATATGACTAGGCTTGTTTTGGTGCCACTGAGAAAAATAATTCCTTTTACCATCTAGGCATCCGTGCACTACAAGTTAGTGAGTTGAGGCTCATTAGATATCAAGAGCACATGTCCAATATTTTGTAAGCAAGGCATGGCAAAGTATTTTCAATTTTCAGGCTTGCTATTTACAAAATTTATTCCATGCAAGATTAATTATTTTATTAAAGGTAAAATATACTACCGGCAATATGTTCTATTAAGCGGATTTAATCAAGTATTCAGCAGAAGATAAGGCTTTAATAGAACAACTTAGACCATTATTTTATTTATGACATCTGGGAAATAACAATCTAATACATAAGGTTTTAGCCTAAAGCAAAAGATAAGAGATAATCATCATTAGCGGGACCAAGATCAGAGAGTGAATCTATACTACTAACGTGACTCGTGTAGGAAAGCGACATCTTTACAAAACTAGGGGATAACTATGAGATTTCTACAAGCCTCCATAGAGCATAACATGGGCTTATCATTGCTGTCATCTAGGACAAACAAATATCCACTTGGTGATGTCAAATATGTCCTACATAATTCAAGCAATTTTCTATATGTTTACAATCGATAAAGCATTTTAAATGCATGAAACAAGTGCAAAAAAGTAAAGATTAATTTTATTTATTTAGTAGATAATTTTATACATATCCTAGAATTTTCCTAGTATTTTTGGGATTTTTCTGATAATTTTAAGGTCTAGAAGCAATTTTTAGAATTACTAAACTCATTAACTAATTTCCCAAAACACGCAATACTAGGAAAAATAAACCATAAAAATATGATGATTCCAAGGTATACTAGGTCTAAGGTATCACAATTTATGGAAGCTCATGTGCCTAAAAACCAAGTTTCTAGGATTATTTAAGGTTATTGCATAAAAATAAATATTATTAAAGCAAATAACCATGAGCTGAGAGTCTAGGTTATAAAATAACCATAGAACATACTGAACGATCACAAAAATCAGATTCCCAAATAGTTATTCTGCAAGAATATATAAAAAAAGATAGTTCCCATAATTTCCCAAAACTCGGGGGTTTTCGTAAAATTTCTTAACATAAATATTTTGTCGTAATTTTCATAATTTCGAGGGCTTTTCAAAACATTCCATTATGAGAGTCTAGGATTTGAGATTTTTTTAAATAATATTATTTTAATAAAAAATTACTGAAATAATTAGTTGATTTTTTTTAACAAAAATTGGTTGATGTAGCCATTTGAAATGACAAAATTTTCCTGCCGCCATTCTAATTGGCGACAATAGACCTGTCACCAATTGGAATAGTGCTGATAGAGCCCTGTCGCTATTCCAATTGGCGACAGGGCCCTGTATTTAAATTTTTTTTATTTATACTTATAGAATTAAGCCTAAAAATTTAATGGATTTCAGGATTTTTTTGGTAATATCTTTAAGTGTCTACGTAGTTCGGAATCCGAAATTGGAGAAGATAACAAAATATGAAGTAAAGAATGCAAGATCGGCAGCGCAATAACACAAACAACCCCCATCGCGTTGTTGTTTCGATTGTATTGTTCGTAGAACCGATTCATTGGGAAAAGAGTATGACATTTGTAACAGAAGAAATATTTGGGAAACTATATTTAAATTTGAAAGACTTCATAATTTAATTGCAAATTACATGGCGTGCTGGGTTTGGTTGCGTGCATTAGAAACGATAGTATGTACGAATGAACATACCGGAAAACACCTACGATACATGTGCACCTTTTTAGAATAAAAAAAGGTTGATTGGAATGATTGAATGATGATAGGATAGCACATGTGTCCCTCCCCCTTGTGTCTGGATTGCCCATGGTGGCGGCTAGTCTCGAAGTCGACCATGTTCTCTGAGATGGGTTTGGATGATTGAATGATGTTAGGATAGCACAACATAGGGCAAAATCAATAATCATGATGCAAATTGAACCTAACTTACCTCTTCGATATAGAGTGCGCCTAGGCGATGGGGAGCGCTAGGACGACTACCGGTCTCACTAGCAGGAGCCTTCCCCTTGTTTGCCGCACGCTCACCCCAATCATACTCAGCTTCCTGCTCGAGGGTCCCCCACCACCACCAATCTTTCCTGGCATCCTCTAGTGCCTTTTCAATAGCATTGGGTACGTAAGGTTTCCAGCGTTCGAAGGTCTCGGCTCACTTCGCTTAGTTGAACATGTACTTCTGCTCAATTAACGTTCTATCGTACATGTCCGCGCCGTCGATCCATTAAAAGAAGTTGCATCGTATCTCCGGCTGCCATTATGCATCAAGCAAGTTGGAGTGAAGTGTTGAGTATGGTGGTGTAGTGTTCTCCTCCAGCTTTCTTCTCCCTCCTTTTATAAGCGGATAGGGTGTAGTGCTGATGATGGAGGGAGAAGAGACAAGACATCGGTCTGAAAAGGTGGCGTGATAGAGTGTGATCATTTCGGTTTGGAAAGGTAGTGTCGCAGTGTATTGTGTTTTTGGCCTACAAAGGTGGCAGTGTGTGGCGTGACAGGGTGCGGTCTTTTCGATGCGAAAAGGTGGCGTGGCAAAGTGTGGTCATTTGGTCGAAAAAGGTAGCGTCACGATGTGTTCTCTTTTGATGCGCAAAGGTGGCGATGTGTGGTGTGACAAGGTGCGGTCTTTTGATCAAAAAGGTAGCGTGTGATGTTGTTATTTGATGCGAAAAGGTGGTGTGGCAGAGTGTGGTCTTTTCATTCTGAAAAGGTAGTGTCGTAGTGTGTTGTCATCTCGATATGCATAAGTGTCATATTGAAGTACATACATGAATCCCTTGTCATGTTACGTTCATACAGATCCAGTTGCCAAAAGTTAAAGACATCTTGCAATTCATGAAAAGCATACAACATCGTTCATAGATGAATCCGTTATGCAGACAACCACTACTGCTTAATACAAATTAAATACACTACGAGTAGGATACACACACACGTAAGTTTCTCAAGCCACTTCAAGTGGTCAAGAATCCTGTCAAAGCACTCGTCTGCAAGTGGCATGTTCACCATGTGGCCATATGGAACTACAGGTGGATGTTCAACTGCTATTTCCACCACAGCCCCAACAGAGTCCGCCCACTGAAAATTCTGGCAACCGTAGGCCTAAAAACATACCGAATGATGAAAAAGAAGTGACAAACAAACCCAAAATCTAAATACTAGCATTCACGGAAATCAAATTCACCGAGAAATACGGACACTTGTAGAATGCACATCCCATGTTCTCTTCGGTGTTGGAGTACAGGGCATTTGCTTGGAAGTTGCAGTTCAAGCAATTCACGCGCCTTGCAGTCGCCAGTGCCACCGCTCTTTGGCTCATTGAACTAGACGATTGAGACATAGCGCCGAGTAGAGTTCTCAGACAAGTGTAAGTAGGTTAAAAGAGATATGGCCGGAGTTTTGTTATTTGGATGGGCTTTTAAAGTGGTGGGTTTCGGGATGCCAGGTAAATTTTTTAATATTAAAATTTAGGCAAATCGCCATTCGAAATGGCAATAGGGATCTCATGCGGGGGCTAAAATTTTTTCAATATTAAAATTTAAGCACATCGCCATTCGAAATGGTGACAGGGATCCCACGCAGGGTAAAAAAAATTTAATATTAAATTTTAGGCAAATCGTCATTTGAAATGGCGATAGGGATCTCCTGAAGTCGATCGCCATTCCAAATGGCGACACAATCTCCTATAAAAGAACCCAAAATTTGGGCAAAACTCACTTTTATTAGGAAAAAAAGAAAGTGGGAGGGAAGGGAGAGGAGCAGAGAGGAGTAGGGGGGAGGAGAGGAGCTAGTGAAGCGTTGCTTGTTCGGTCGGCCACCTTTTAGGTAATTTTTTTAACTGAATGGATTATGTAGTTTTAGATATATGGTCACGTAGTGTAGTATGTTGTAAATAATCCTTTTTGTGGGTTGTTTAGTTTTAGATATGTTGTTAATCGTGCAAATTCCCCTCTTATTATAGTGAAGAGGATCGGCACCCTCCCCGCACTTCCCGACCATTTTCTGCCAAACACGTGCGGCCGCGTGTCCCCAAAATTTCATTGCCGTACTCGGCTCGTGCGCGCCTACGATGTTGGATCGCTAGTGAACCGCTGCGCGTTCGCTTCGCCTCTCCTTAGCGCGGCTCTACCTTGCCTCTCCTCACATGTCCCGTCGCTTTCCCTAGCGACGCACCCGCAGCCCCCTCCTCCCCTTTTGCCCACGTCGGTTCCGCTACCCCTACTGCCCCCTTCTCCCCTTCGCTCGCACCGCCTCCCACTCGGCGCCTGCATCCTCCTGTTCAGCCACACCGCCCCCTCCCCTTCACTCCTAGTGTCACCTCTTCCCCTTTGCCCACGCCCTCACAGCTTCCCTTGTCCCCTTCGCCCGTATCGGCTCCGCCGCTCCCACTGTCCCCTCCTCTTCTTCGCCCATGCCGACTCCCCCTTGATGTCTGCATCCTCCCCACCGTCCCCTTCTCCCCTTCGGCTGCACCACCTCCCACTCGGCACCTGCATCCTCCCATTCACATGCGCCGCCCCCCTCCTCTCTACTCCCAGCATCGCCTCTGCCACTTCGCCCACGCCCTCGCAGCTCCCCTCTTTCCCTTTGCCCACGCTCCCCTTCGCCCGCGCCCGCGCCACCGCTCCTACTGTCCCCTCCTCCCCTTCGCCTATGCCTGCTCCCCCTCGACGCCCACATCCTCCCCTTCACCAGCGCAACCCCCTCCCCTTCACTACCGGCGCCGCCTCCTCCCCTTCATCTGCACCCTCACAGCTCTTCTCCTCCTCTTTGCCCGCATCGTCACCACTGCCCCCTCCTCCCACTTGGTTGCATCTTCCTTATGGCCATGCTTCCCAAGTTTTGATGTTTTTTTTCTCTATGTTTTTTAGCCTCTAAAGCTAAAGAACGACGTGACCTACAACAACCAATTGGTGAATTGAGACACATGGGTGAACATCCAACACCAGGTATGCTTGGCTCGCCTGAGAAGTGATGGGGAAAACCACATCTGGAGGTCCCAACATTGTAGTTAACAAGGTAAGCATGTAGAGATGGTGAGAGTCTAAATACAATGAATGAGGTTGGTGATGGTCTAAAAAAGACGATAGTGTAGATTCATGATCTTATGGCCAAAGTTTGTGCCTAGGTTCTTTGATGTGTACAAGTTCTCTTCCAGTACTAGAGTTTATCTCAGTTAAGAACACAGAGAGACAATTAAGAGGTCTGCAGTATTTATAATTCAGAGGGTACTGTAAATTATTTGGGAGCATGACATTACATGATAATTATTGCCTTTTCATAAATTTCCTTTTTGTCTTAGCCATGATTATTGCAGTATGCCTAGCTTGCTTGAAGAGTATCATATTAGATTCTCATTCTCCGGCCTTGGTTTTAGATCATTAGACCTGCCTTTCTATTTTCTCGAGGACAGGGTCCTTTGGACTAGCGATTCCCCCATTGGTAGAAAGAAACCCATGACCCCTTGGGGTCATCCTGCTTTTGGGATGAAGAACTAGATCAGAATGTTTAGACACCGTTGATTCTAGCTTAGTACAGGGAATGTGGCAGTCGTTAAATTAATGTCTGAATGCATAATTATGTAGATCGTGGATATTGCCTCTGCATTTTATATTGCCTTTTGTGCTATTGCTTGGGAGAATCAAGATTGATGACATGTTACTTTTATTGGAAATTGGCCTTAGATTATTTTGTAATACACACTTCACTTGGAATTTGTTTACCTGAATTACATTTTCTGACAACGAGACTTAACAAATTTGTGCTGGTTTTATGCCTCTATCTACAACATCACCCTTCTTTACCAATTCCATCTTTTTATTTGCATGTCAGTTATGCGTGTGTGATGTAATATACATCGATGTTTACTTAATCTCGATTTGCATGTCGAATCTGTATGTGTGTTGTGCTATACATCCTTTGTTTAGCTAATAGCTTTGTCCTTTTGCGATGTCATGTTCTTTACTGAGAATTAGGCTCTCTTTTTACTAACTTCGGTATTTTGATTTGCATGTAAGAAAGTGTCGTGCGATGTGCTATCTGATGTCATAATGTGTATATGTGCTATGCTATCGTCGATGTTTACTTCATAGCTTGGTCCTTTTGCGTCTGCGTGCTCTTCACGAAATTTATTATGTTCCCCATTTGATTATCTTCATAGAGTAGCATGTCAAATTTGTTATGTAGAAGGTATAATGTTGTGATCCAGGTCTTAAGAGCAGAACACCGATCTGGTGATACTGATGCGCACTATTTCCTTCTTTCATACTATTTGTCATCCACTTTTTTTGACCTTATTTTTCTCGGTGAGGATGGAGAAAGCAGCGACACATCCTGGGGTATGGAGTGTAATCAGGTTTTGAGAGAAAAGTCTATTTATATGCATAACACCCATCTTGTGATACTGGTGCACACTATTTTCTTCCATACTATTTGTCATCCACTTTTTTTGACCTTATTTTGGTCAGCTGAGGATGGAGAAGGCAGCGATGCATCCTAGGGTGTGGAGTGTAATTAGGTTTTCAGAGTAAAGTCTATTTATATAAGTTCTGCAGTTCTAGGAGAAAAACTCCCTTTTGGACAAGGTGATTCTAATTCATGCCTGAAATGCATTGATTGTGTATTGTAGTGATGTATTTCTATTTAACTAACAGCTTCATTGCATTCTTCTTGTTAGCTTTTCTCAAATGGAATGAAAGAATCTCATCGGAGGCATGCAACTCTTACAATAACTAATTCATGTAAATGTGTGACCTGTAGTACACTCGCATCTCCAACCTTTTTTTTCATTACAAAATTTTGAATGTTCTGTGATAGTATGAATTTTGTTGAACCATTGGAGCCCTTTAAAGCATTATCCCATCAACTGTAATCAACTGGTCTTTTCTTGTGCTTTTTTTTCTTTATGCAGTCTACAACCTTTTATATTTCTGTTGCTGGCATGGTTACTTATTGTTAATTTCAACAGTATACTGTCTATCTATAGTGCTAGCTTCACGCCATCACTAGCCAATTTTCTACGTGTTTATATTTATCAACTTCTAGTTCATAACGTTTTCATTAAGAGTAAAATCGATATTGTTCTCTTTTGTAACCCCCCCCGGCATTTTTATGGTACTGTGCTCTTTGTTATTCTAAGCATTGACGTTCTAATCTTATGTACTAAAATCTTTGTCATTTCAGATTAGACATTTAAAAAACATACCAAAGCTTTTAAAACTGCTTAAGTCTACAAGTTAATTGTAGTCAGCCATCCCTCAAGTGATGATTGAGCTGGAAAAATATGCCTTTGACATCCAACCAGTCTTGTTTGGTTGCTACAACAGCAATAAGACACCTCTTGATAGTTCCTACCTAGCTATTTAGTTTCCTAAGCCAATTTCCAAGGGATAAAGTTAGTTTGCAGAGTCATTTTCTTTGTAACTGTGAGTTTTTCTCATGTACATAGCCTGCCTTTGCATATTTGACATCTTAGATTATTTTTACTCTCAATGAAAATGTATTTTACTAGCTTCTGGTTTTACACAAGAATGATAAATACTAGCTTCTCTGTGTTTTGTTAGTAAGGGACTATAGGTATGATCAATACTCTCAAAGTAAAATACTATCGAACTTTTGCCAGCCGTACTACCAGTTAGTTTCATATAACATACTAGCTTGATGCATCTTTTGTCAGTTAGCAACAGTAGTTGCTTTCCTATAACATGCTAATAACAATGCAACATATTGCCAGTACAAAAAATGCCAGTACGGATGGTTAGCCTTCTACCATTCTACTTGGCATATGTAAGAGCAAGGTTCTGATTTTCTCTTTATGTGAACAGAAAGTGTAGTACATTTTGTTGTTCAAGTCACAATTTCCAGCAATTTTCACTAGGTGACGAAGGTACATAGAGGATCTTATTACTACATACTCATTGCATTCAGAGTACTTAGGCATGTTCTATTCTATGATCCAGCAACAACAGTGCTGAACTTAGGTCTTTCTATTGGTTCATACCACAACATTGTCTTCAAGAAAGTTGCCTCTAATCCATTTAACAAGAAACATAAACTCAATGAACCTTGCTAATGATGTTTCATACAATGCATAACCACGCTGCAATCACCGGCACAGCGTAGCGCGCTTTCAGCCTTGTACCCCTCTTATTATAGCGAAGAGCATCGGCGCCCTCCCCGCACTTCATGGCTATTTTCAACCAATCACGAGTGCCCGTGTAACCTCCGGATTTCATCAACTGCGTCGGAAGCGCACGTCGCCCGTTCGATCGGCGATGGACCGTGTAGACGCCTGCACCCGGGATCTCGTGAGCGTAGCGCTGAATTTTGGTTCGGCAGCATCAATTCGTAGCAAAACGTGTTAGATGGTGATTGGCTATGGGTAAGTGCATTAATTGCATGGTTAGATGGATTAATCAGTTTCAAATGATCATATTTTCTAAACCGAGTATCCAATTTGTAATCCGTTTGAACCGTTATGTTCCTTGTCATTTTATCAACAAAACAAGACCCATGTTGACATATTTTAGGACAAAAAAATAGATATCATGTGGGACCCACGTGTCATACTCGCAATTTTGGAAAATTTTGGCATGGTTGCAATCCAAACACATCAGTTTCGGTATTGCTCGTGAATTGGTATGGCTGCGATCCAAATACTTTTTTTGCCTAGGTTTTGGCATTGCCTAGGTTTTGGTAGTGCCAAATTTTTGGTATGGCTACCTGTGGTGGTAAACCAAATAGGCCCTTAGTGCCCACACATTTCTCGGACACAGCCATAGAGTGCATCGCCATTACGCGTCCACAGAAATAATGCCTGTTTCCTCAGTCGTGGCCATACATTACACACCTGAAGGTGGTGAAAACAATGATCCTAGCTTATAGTTAGTTCTTATTCTTCGTAGGTTCAAAGGATTGACTAAATATAAACACATGTTAGTATCAGAGATCGATAAATCTCCCCCGTATACCAATCTATTCGTCAGTAGTTGTGTATGACAGTCCCAAACAGATGAAAGCATCGATTAAAAAATTTTACCTCGCCAATATATTAATCAGCTCCTGCCGTTCTAAGTATTATTACTTTTTGTTGTTCCTTCATGGTTTGATGTAAGAAAAACGATTATTGAACCACGCTGCAATCGCCGGCACAGCGTAGCATGCTTTTAGCCTAGTCTTGTTTATGGTGGAGTACGTCCAATATATCGGACACTACCAATTTCAAAATTTACTATTGTCATGGGACTATTTTGGAGGGTCCCAAGGGGATTGATTTGCGTTATTTTCAATCGGCAATTGTAACCCTAACAAGACCAGAGTAGCATACATGGGGCGCTATGATGCAGTGGTTGTTCCACACATTCGATTTGAACCATGTTGTGTATGATCTGAGATTGAGTTGCCTTACCAATTGAGCACCACAGGGCACACATTGGGAGTTAGTGCAGCTAAGATAACTAGGTCATGATAGTCATACGCACGGTGGGTGAGGGAGGAAAGGTGGGATTTGGTCCTTCTGGCCTAGGCATATGCCAAGCCCATTCCTGCATCGGCGGCTGAACAAGAAGGTGGTGGTGATGCCGAAGAAGAAGTTGGGGACTCCAGTGCGGTAGGAGGTCGAGGAGTTGCTGATGTTGTGGATGAAGACCATGTGGAAGGAGCTCCTTTGGTCAGACAAACTAGTGGGATTGCTGACGAAGGTGAGGAGATTGAATGCCTAGTTCAAAGGATGGATCTTGAAGACCAGGATTACCAAGCATTGTCAGAAGATGAAGGATCCGATGATGATGATGTCGTCGAACAGAAGATGGTTCCATCTGTGTGGAACACATACCAGTTCGACAACCTCATCGTTAACGAAGGCTTCCGTGTACCATGGGAGTACGAGCAGAATGAGGTCAGGCAAAGAGACATGTACAAATGCAAGGAGGCCGTGCAGGAGGCTGTCAAATTCTGGGCCTTATCGGTGCGGCGTACATTCATAGTAGTGAACTCTAACCCAAGATGCTCCAATGTGAGGTGCGATATAGAGGGATGCCCTTAGCGAGTGCACGTATTCCAACCTAAGTGGAACACCTACTAGAAATGCTCTATAGTAGTCCCTCACAAATGTATCGTCACTGAATCAATGTAGTCCCACATGAACCTATTATCAGGCTTCATCGCTAACATCATGTACGGTAAGATCATGGATAATCTAGATTTCAAGCCACGATCCACCATTCGGGCAATAGAGACAGGGTTCCAGTACATAATCAGTTATGCTAAGGCGTGGAGGACAAAGCAGAAGGCACTAGAATCATGGTTCGGTACATTCGATGACTCCTACCATAACCTGCCCAGCAAACTCCAAGTCATATAGTACAGAAATTCCGACACTCATGTTGACATTCAAGATAGCACACATTCGCGGTGGGACGAAAAGAGGGTACTAAAGTGGGCATTGTTCACCTTTGATCCATGCATCAATGCATTCCATCATTGTCGCCCAACCTTGTGCGTGGATGACACGTTTCTGATTGGGAAGCATTCTAGCATTGTCGCCCAATCTTATGCGTGGATGGCACGTTTCTGACTGGAAAGTAGAAGGGGCAGATACTTACTGCAATAGTGACAGACGGGGACAGTCAGGTTCTTCCCGTGGCCTTCGCATTTGTTGAAAGTGAGAAAACCAACAGTTGGTTGTGGTTTCTGAGGAACGTAAAGAGTTGGTTGTGGTTTCTGAGGAACGTAAAGATTTCTATTGTACAGGGACGTTCTAACGTATGCGTCATACATGATCAACATGTGGGCATGTTGAGTGCATTAACCCAGCAACAACAAGGGGAGAACGAGCCACTACCATGGGTGGATCTACAGAGCAGGTGGTGCATGAGACCCTCGGGTGCAAACTTTTACAAGCAGTTCCACAACAAGGACTTGATAAACCTATTCAAGCGGTTGTGCAATCAGAACCAGAAGAGAAAGTTCGATGCACTCTGGAAGATTTTGGATGAGAGGACTAGGGCATACAAAAGGGAGGCAGTGAAAAATCTGCTAAGCGCCGACCCGGGACCAGAAGAATTGCCACAATTACCTACTGAGATGGTCCTGGTGTGACAAGGAAGACGGGGGCATGGGTGAAATTCTTCTCGGACTGGATTGAGCATGAACCTAAGGAGAAGTGGTCGCTATTACATGACAAGGATGGTGCTCAATATGGCATCATGATAACCAACCTAGCTGAGGTGTACAATTAGGTCATGTGCACTGCTAGGTGCATCCCTTTAGTTGCTATTGTGGAGGCAATTCTCTGCAGTACCGCAAAGTACTTTGTTGAGCGAATCAACAATGCATCGCTCTCCATAGAAAATGATAGAGTACTGTACTCTGCCATGATCACCAAGTACATGGAGAAGAAGAGAAAGAATGGTAAGATGCACATTCAAGATGGGCACAAGGGAGCTTCGCTTCGAGATACTGTGTAGGGAGAAAGGACGCCGTGGGACAAACCATGAGAGGATCATCTATGAGTGCACACTACGCCACGCTAGTTGCGTATGCACTTGCAACAAGCCTCTTCTTCTGCATATGCCATGCTCAAATGTCATGGTCACATATTCGACGGTGGTGCAGAATCCCGGTCAGTACCTTTCCGAATATTTCACCAAGGAAGAGGTGATGCAAACCTAGAATACAGAGCTATATGGTTACGACATGGTTGACCATTTCACTTGCCATCATACCCGGGAGTAATTGATCTAGGCCGCATATATTGCTAGGTTTGAAGGAAAGGTTGGCGGCCAGCAGTCTGTTGCTTGTCGGGGAATGACATGGACGAACCAGAAGCCAGGCGTCATACGAAGAAGTGCTCAATTTGTAGGGAGTCTGGGCATACCTTCAAGAAATGACCTACGAGAAATGCATAGGATGAAGCAAAGGTCGGCTGTTTGAATGGCGTGCGGGGACCCCATCCGACCGACACACTCAAGGCCGGTACCATGGAGGTCGACATGGCGGACGTTGAGGTAGTAGCCACCGGAATGGTTTGTCTCATCAAAATATGTTGTATTGAATGTTTTGTAATGTCATTGTGATTTGTCGACAAACTATGTGATAACGTTGTGCTGGAATGTTTTGTAACATCATTGTGATTTGTTGAAAAACTATGTGACGACGTTTTGCTTAAATATGTTGTGCTAAGATTGTTTCTTATGACTGTCTAATTCTATTTCTTTATATGTCGTGCGTCCAATTTCAATGTGTAACTTATCTGTTATCTTGTTTCTGAAACCACCACCATTGTCTTCGCTGGTGGCACTGTTGGTGGTGGTAGTTTAGTTGGTGTCGTGTGGTGGTTCGGACGCTGGAGTGGAGCAATCAGAAAAAACATTCCAAAAAATAGTACAAAAGTACAAAAAAAAGAGTCTTGTGAGGACTCATGCCAATTGAAGTAGCAACAAGGCTCTACCGCCAGTTCAATTGGCGATAAGGCCTGTTAACCTTTATTCAATTAACGACAGACTCTGTCCCCAATTGGAATGGCGACAGAGAAATTTCCATAGTCTATTTTTGTAAAAAAATCGGCTATTTTATTTTTGTAATTTTTTTTATTAAAATAGTACTATTTTAAAAATATTCTAGGCTTTGATACCATGTTGAGGTCATTACTTCCTTCTTTTCTGAATATATGTCATTCTTGCATTCAAAATTTGTTTCTAGAAATACATGTTATTCTACAATTTCGAGACAATTTTAGCTGTTTTTTCATTGCATATCTCTACCATTCATTATTTCAAATATTATTTATTATTATGGATTAGAGGAATACGCCGTTTAAAAGCAACAAGTGTGCTAACGAAGGAGTACGATTTGATCATTTCTACGCATGCCTTCCTTGTAGCGTAAAATTCTAAAACGTCGTCTGTTTAGAAACGGAGTGAGTAACGATGGACTGCGTGCATACACTTTATTAAAAACTAGTCTGAAAGGGGTAGCATTTCGTAACTAAATTGGACGCACTTGCACGTATATGTAATAATAATAGATCGAGCCAGGAAATTAATTGTGGTGAACTAAAACGAAAACCTCCAAAAACACACAGCTTAACTCAACTTTTTTTTCCTTTCAAGATTAACTCAACTCGATTGACCGAATCCTTAAAAAAAAACTCAATTGATTGAGAAAAGATCTTTTTGCCGACTAGTTAGCTAATACTTGTCACTAGTACTTGTAAGCATTCAACAATTATTTATTGATTCAGTGTATGACAACACATGATCATATATGTATATATTTCACACATAGTTAATGCGTAATACTTGTTACTAGTACTTGTAAGCATTCAACAATTATTTATTGATTCAGTGTATGACAACGCATGATCATATATGTACATATTTCACACATTGCTAATGCGTCAGTATTGTCCCAAAGTAGAGACACCACAGAGGACATCTACAGATAGGCACGATAGGAAGTTTTTGGCGCAAATGTCACCGTACATAAATGGCATCTCGTCGGCACGGTGGCGGCGGACGCTGCGTATACCGACCGAAATTTGTACTGTTTTGGCTCTATAGCAACTTTTAATTTCAAAAATAGCCCTCATTCGCCATAATTTGTAAAATAGCCCTGCACAGGTGCTCTACCGCGCCTCAGGGCGGCAGGCGCCTCCCCCGCCCACCCGGTGAGCGCGGTGAGTGGTTGCCACCGGTGCAAAAACCTTTTTTTTTAAAAAAAAATGAAAAAAACTGAAAATTTTTAAATTTAAATATTATTTCATTATATTTGATTCAAAAAGAATATCAGCACTGAGATTTGTAAAAAAACTTTCATTAAGAAATAAGGGCATAAAGTAGGGTTTCCTTTTATCCGAAATCAGGGTTTCGTCACAGTTTGAGCGCATATATAAAAATGTATCAGGACTATTGGAGTGTCACCTCGATGAAGTCGTATGAGTGTATACGCGTATATAGGCAGGCAGAGAACACTCATTGTGATGATAAAGATGTCCGAAAACATGGAGTCTCTCCTCGATGAAGTCGGTGTGAATGGTTCTTTATGGAATTTCACTAGAAGAGACATACTTGCAATATAGGCTTAGCGGAGACACGGAACCGAACTACATTAGAGTATCTTGGACGAAAGCGCGTTACACGTGGTGACATGGCATGATGGTCAGGCTAATTGCTTTAGTCATCCTCGCTACTACTATGATACAACTGCGACACAAGCATCCGGACCATATAAGTACACATGTCTTTAGGGGATAGTAAAAAACATGGGGGGTAGGACGGGGGACTACTACGTAATGACCTGACCTACTACGTGGACCAGGGCCATTTTCCCTTCCTTGCTAGCTCGGCGTTAAACTCCTCGCCGGCCTTCCCCTTCCCCTTGTCGCGGGAGTGTCCACGTCGGGCTGGTATGTCGAAGTCGTCCATGTCCTGCGATTTCATGATGTAAGTTCACCGTATAGTGAAAATCGTAAAAAGGATGTAAATTCTTCATAACTCACGTCGTCGATACGGATTACGCCGGAACGACCAGATACACTGTGGCGGTTGGGCTTAGCCGCATGAGCCTTTCCCTTGCCCTTGTCGCGGGACTGCCCACGTCGGGCTGGTATGTTGAAGTCGTCCATGTCCTGCGATTCCATGATGTTAATGCACCGTATAGTGAAAATCGTAGAATGATGTAAATTCTTCGTAACTCACGTTGTGATACGGATTCGCCGGGCGACCGGATCTGTTGTGGCGGCCGGGCTCGGCCGCATGAGCCTTTCCTTGCCCTTGTCGTGGGGTATCCCACGTCGGGTTGGTATGTCAAGTCGTCCATGTCTGCAATTCTATGATGTAAGTGAAAAGCGTAATAAGGATGTAAATTCTTCATAACTCACGTCATCGATATGGATTACGCTGGCGACTCTTGGGCTCGCCGGTCGTCCTCAACGAGGTCGATGCGTAAGGTTTCCACCGCACGAAGTTCTCGGCCCGCAGGAGTAGTTCGACATATACCTGTTGGATAAATGCCCCTGTCGTACATCTCGGGTGCGTCGATTCCTTTGGAAGAAGTGGCGGCGCATCTCTGGCCGCCATTTAAGTGGCGATGAATTAAAATTTAAGGAATTCAGCGTTGGCGAAATCGTCGCGCACGAAAAAACGCTTACGGTGGTGCCGCGCGTGTAATGCGCCCGGAGCTGCGGTGTGCAGGTGTGTGGGTGAATGATCTTTCTTTGGTTAGCCACACACACTGCTGCGGGATCGGAAGCGTGGTGGTACTAGAGCATCTTTCATTGATTTATCTAGGTATTGTAGGCTGTTTCCTCTTACTTAAGCCACTTTTGCTACGCAATATCCTCACGTAAAGTTTGCGAAGAGTCCATAATTTGGGTATCTATTGTGCGGTGTTGTGTAGTGTTGGGTTTGGTTCAACCCCTTTTATAAGTCCCATGGTTGGCATGGTGTGGTTAATTTCATGTCGATCCTGTTTTTAGTTCGAAAAGTGAGGAGGTACATTGTTGTCATGTCCATCTGAAAAGTGGCGATGCATAGTGTTGTCACTACATAAAGATGCCTGTGTGGTCTTGTCCTTTGCAAAGGCTGTCTCCTTTGATCTTATCCTTTGCGCAAAAGCTGCCCGTGTGGTCTTGTCCTTTGCAAAAGTGTCTCCTTTGGTCTTATCACTCATAAAAGCTGCCCGTGTGGTCTTGTCCTTTGCATAAAGTCTGTCTCCTTTGGTCTTATCCTTGCCCAAAGTGCCCGTGTGGTCTTTTCCTTTAGCGCAAAGTGTCTCCTTTGGTCTTATCATTGCGGAAGCTGCCGGTGTGGTCTTGTCATCTGCGCAAAAGTGTCTCTTTTGGTCTTATCACTGCGCAAAGCTACCCCGTGTGGTCTTGTCACTGCGCAAAGCTGTCTCCTTTGGTCTTATCACTGCGCAAAGCTCCCTCGTGTGGTCTTGTCACTACGCAAAGCTGTCTCCTTTGGTCTTGTCACTACGTAAAGCTACCCCGTGTGGTCTTGTCACTGCACAAAGCTGTCTCATTTGGTCTTATCCTTTGCGCAAAGTCTGCCCGTGTGGTCTTGTCCTTTGCGTAAAATTTGTCTCCTTTGGTCTTATCAACTGCGCCAAAGCTGCCCCGTGTGGTCTTGTCATTGCGCAAAGATGTCTCCTTTGCTCTTATCACTGCCCAAAGCTATCTCCTTTGGTCTTATCATTGCCGAAAGTCGCCCGTGTGGTCTTGTCCTTTGCGTAAAGTCGTCTCCTTTGGTCTTATCAACTGCGCAAAGCTGCCCGTGTGGTCTTGTCCTTTGTGCAAAGCTGTCTCCTTTGGTCTTGTCCTTTGCGCCGTCTGCCCGTTTGAGTGCGGTCTCTGCGCCAAAGCGAGCGACCCGTCTGGTCTTGTCATCTGCAAGCTAATACATTACCCGCTTTGTTAGCCTCCCCCCGCGGGCTATAAAATGCACGACCCACGCTCTGAAAGTAGGACCACTCAACCCTTCAAACCGTACGAAGAAAAACCTTGTCCGTAAATGCGATGCGATGGCGACGCTTGAGGACGATCCAGCAAGGGTCACCGGCGGACCTTCGCTTGGAAAGGAGGGAGGACTTGGCCCTAACTCTTGGTTGATGCCAAACAAGCGCGCATAGCGGTATGGCGAAATGCGAACCAGGGGAGGATGCTATCGTGCGAGTCATAAACTGCCTTTGTCGATGGCGGACGGTGTTTCTTCGATGCCCATACTCTGGGGTAAATAGTTTTGTTCATATTCTTTGCTAATACATCCTCCATACTAACCGTCCCTTGCACGGATGGCAAAATACAACTTTACCCATTGGATCGATCCTCGCATGAATGACATGTTTTGATGCGTGGGTACATTGTGGAACCGAATATTTGATTTGGGCGCAAATTTTCAATCTGAAGGAGCAAAATGATGACCTCATGCCAGATGCGCGCGAGAGAACGAGGAGGTCGTGAACATAGGAAGTTCCTATGATCCCACATGTTCTTTGCGCCAACACAAAGCTGCATATGTGCGTGCCACTACAACGACGTCGACCACGTCCGAGGCGCCCAACTAGAGAACACTCTATGTGGGTAGCGAGGCGGCTTATACCATTAGGCGCAGGCGGAGAAGCTTGTACCTTGGTAGTCTCCGTTCTGCGCACTTATGTTCAATCTCCTAAAGCATGTAACTAAATGGTGGATCGTCATTGCGGTTACCTTTTATCGAGTTGACATGTTGCATCGATGTGCCATGTGCATTAAGCTATAAGGCGTCCATATGCATTGAACAAACATGCATTGTATAAGCAGTACACATAAGAGCATAAAAGTATTACGGGCATCACACATTAAGTGCAAAATTTAAGTATCACATATAGTAGGCCCCTACTACGGCGTGGTAGGTGACACCTGCGCTCACAGGGGCGGCGTCATGCTACGTCTCGACTTTGTCGGTCATTGTCACGTATCTGACGAATCTTGGGGCGCGTTGCATCGTTTACAGTGAAAGCTACTTTGTTCGGTCACATCGCGCAGGACTGCCCCCTCCGCTAAGCGTGATGCGGACCTGCCCCCTCCAGCGGTAGGGACTGCCCCCTCCGTTAGGCGCGGTAGGACACGCCCCTACGTCACGTTCGTCTCGGGTGCTCGGCTATTTAAGCGACCACACACTCGCTCGTCGTTCCTCTCGAGAATCTCTCCCTCTTCGAGGTGCCTCCCTCTCCGTACCTAACATTTTCTTTGTCCTTTGTTGGCACCATCTGTAAAGTCATTACTAATCGATGTATGTTTGAATTTGCGGTCTTCCGTGTTTGAGGTTAAAATTCGATAGCGTCGTAGCGGTAAGTTCATTTCAACAGCGCCGCGTATGGTTCTTATCTTGTGTCTTGGTTGAAATATTGTCTTATTTTTGTCAAAAATGGAACCTTGTCGTGTTCCATAGTAGCGTCGTCTTGCGGTCTAGGCGGAGTTGATTTATCCATTTGCCAGTATGCCTTGCTAGCGTTCCCAACTTGCTTTTGTCGATTTCTTGAAGCTTCTGACGGTGCATTTGGCAATTTTTGATAAACGCGTCGCTAGGAACAAGATAGTAATAAGCGGTCACCGCCACCACAGTCCCCCACAGGCGGATATTGTGGGGCTGGCGAAGGTGACGGCGGTGCCATGTGGGCGATACATGGACATCGTTAGCAATCCTCACACTCCGATCTATGGGCGACCCATGGTGTATGTCCATTTTGTTTATCTGCTCAATCCTCGGGGCGCCGTTGAAGGAGCAGTGACGCTCTTGTCCCCTCTTTGGTTTGTTGATGATGGGAGAGGTCTCGATGGCGCCCGGGCGTCGTTCGTGGGATGCTCCAGATGATGGAGATTCGGTAGTTTCCAACCCAATGAAAGTGTGGATAGATGGCGGGATGCTCGTGTTGATTGTCATGAGATTATCAATGGCATGTCCAAGGGCACTGCCACCGAAGATGAGGACGACTTTGACTCGTAATCCAGCGAGGATGAAGCCGACAATGAGGGCAGGATCGTCGGTGGCATTGTTTCGACCGACACAGACTATGTTCCAAGTCGGTTGGATTGCCAAGCGGCCTCTTCCCTTGTTCTGGCCCAGGAGCACGAGTCGTCGTGGGCCTTCGATGCGGACACCCTGCTTGTGGGGCAACATTTCCCACACAAAGCTGCCGCTAGGCAAGCTATCGTGAGTTTCGCGGTAAAGACCAGTCGGACTTACCGTGTGTACAGGTGAGTTTGAACGTTATTTGCTATATCTTCAACCATCTACAGTAGGTCGTACTAACTAATATATGTCTTCCGTTGTGTGCGGGTCTAATCGACACTTACATAGTTAAGTCGTGCTTAGCTCTTGCCACAGCAAAGTCCGTGTGAGATATTCCACAGGGGCGGAACGGCCTTCCGCATCCACGATCGTGACGGATCACACAAGTGAGCCGGGAGCCATTGCAAATGCATAAGAATGTTACCTCGGCCTACATCACGAGCATCATAAGCCATGCGGTTATGCGCCCGATTTGGCCGTTTAGCGAAGGTCACGATGGCTAACGTGGCGAATCTGATGGGGTATCCGTTAGCTACAGGAAGGTGCAGCGAGCAAAGCGGAAGGTCCTTGAAGGGTTGTCACGGTACCTACAAGGGCGTCACGACCTAGTCCTCGAATCTTTGAAGCAAATTGCGGATGCTAATCCGGGGACATCGTCAGCGAAGTCGATAGGCGACGACGTCGAACATCCCATTCCCTAATCCTTGATCGAGTCTTGGGCTTTTGGCCCGGCGATCGAGCTTCTACCACTGTTGTCCCGTCGACTATGGGCGGTACTTTCCTTCTTGAAGTACAAGGGCACCATTCTCACGCTATTGCGGCGATAGCAGCGACGATTGCTCCCGATTGCCTTTGCAATTGTGGAGAATGAGAACAACTTGCCGATTGGCTATGGTTTCTAGCCAACATAAAGCAACATGTTGTAAGGATCGGTAGAATGTGTGCGTTATAACCGGCCGTCATCTTGGGTTGTTGTCCTGCTGCGCACCATGCGACCGCGGTACAAGCCCACCGTTCAATGGAGCGACATGCGCCTGCGTTGGTGCATGCGGCATCTAGCGCCAATTTCCACGCGCCGGAACAAAGACCTCATGAAGAAGTTCAAGAAGCTCTGCTGCGAACCGAAGCGCAAGTTTGGCCCGTGTGGCGGAGCTTGAGGTCGAAACCGGCGTGCAAGTGGAGGTTACGGCGAGCGCACCTACAAAGCGAGTTATTTGAGTGGATGGCGAGCATGCCCCGACTATGAAATGGTCCCTTCTTCCACGACACCTATGGTGCTCGGTATGGCATCATGAGAACCAACATGTCCGGGTCTACAACGGTGTGTTGAAAGTGCATGCCTGCCCATCACCGTTGTTGTCGGCGAGACATGGAACCGTCTGATCGGTTACTTCCTCAATCGGGCAATGATGGCCAAAAGCATTTGGGCGAAAGAAGCGATACTCGGAGGTTACCCTTGCCTACATGGAGAAAGAAATTACAAGGCCCGATCATGTAGCTATCACAATGGATGGTGTGAGGAGGAAGTTCGAGATCCGCTGCGGAGACAAATGCGTTAGCGGCCACATGAGAGGTGGCCGGAAGCATGTTTGCACCATAGGCGATGTGGCGGTTTGCACTGCAACAAGCCTCAACTCTGCACAAGCCTTGCTCCCACGTATATCTTTGCATGTCTTTGTATTTCACCAATCTTCTAGCATGTACATGTCGGAGTACTATGACATCGACACACCTGTATGATACTTGGAGCGGAGTTCAACTCTACGGCGTGAAAGCCACTACGGGACCTATGGCGGGGCGGTGAAGTGGTCACCGAATGGCGCTTCTGCGGCATCCGGTAATGGGGCGTCGATCAAAGCGCATCTGCAGCGACATGGATCACGAGCCAGCGTGGAAGTCGGTCAAGACCAATAAGGTGTAGGCTATGTAAGACTCATGGGCACTCATTTAGGAACTTCCCGAATAGACCTTCTTCCTCCGGCGCCACTTAGTATCTGTAAGCTATCCGGTGTATTTGAGTCATGTGAGTGTTGTAGTGATGTGAGTGTTGTAATGATTTGCGTTGTAACCTGCACTGCTTTCTACGATGTAACAAGTTGTTATTACCTATCTGTCTCGTTTGGGTTACATTGTGCTTTGCAGAAAGTAGTCGCGTCACCTTTCGGAGTGTCACTTCACCTTTCGAGTGGTCGCCGTGCTGCGAGAAAGTAGTCGCGTCTGCTTTCGAGAGAGTGGTCACGTTGACTTTCAGTGGTCACTTCTGCGCGCCCGTGGCAGCGGTAGGAACCTTTATCTTGAGGACCATTTTTGAAAATTATGACGAATGAGGACTATTCTTAAAATTAAAATTATTCTGAGACGAAATTTCTACGGCCGGTCGGATGCCACTCGTCCGTCCATGGCGGCGGAGAAACATTTGCTTGAATAATTAAAGGGTGACAATTCCCTATGCCTTGACGGTTTGCGATGCGAGATGGCACCGCCTTGGGCGTGGCGATTCTTAGTTACGGAGACTCTCTGGCGGGCGTGCCAAGCCTTGTCGGCATGCATGTCGCCGTCAAATTAAACCAAACTAGCGACCAAAAGAAAAAGCTGCGGGCTAAGAATGTATAATTTTCTCCATCGTCCAATCAAAATTGGCGCAACATAGCATCAATCAATCATTCCATCGAGCGATCTGACTGCGTATGAACTTCGATCGTGATTGATTACGTATTTAGCGGAGGTTTGGCTTGTTTAGCGATTTTAAACCAAAATAGCAAAAATAGTCTATTCTCGTTGAATTGGCAAAAAATAACACCCATATCAAAGCATGTAGCCCCCCTAAAAATAGTTTTAGTAATTAATGACAACAATATGTTATGGGACTAACGTGTGTGCTAAGATGATTTAAAGGCTTAATCTCGGATTATGGATGACAACATGAAAATGGCAATGCAAAGACAATAAAATATCAACATGACTCAAGGCAAAGATATTGTGTAGCATAAAGACCATTTTGTGATTTTTACCGGTCTCGTTGATTGGTGAAAAGCCCAAATTTATAGGATAAATAGCATACTATAAAGAGGGATCATGGATAGTAGGTTGAGGATTTTATTTTGTACCACATTGATCAACAAAGAGTCATGCATTGCATTAAGAACCGTATCTGGAAAAAGATCAGTAAAAACAGTATGACCGCATCTGAGAAGCGGTAGTACTGCAGTACAGCATGACCGAGTTGTAGTTGGTGGTATGTTATTTTCAGAGAGCATGTTTTTGGAAGTTTTTCCTCCCCTAGAAATCGATAGTTCCGATTGAGCTAAGCGGTTACTACTGGTTGTGCTTGTAATGCAGACCTTGTGAGTCTTGGTAATCTTGCGCAGGGTATCTTAAACTAGTTAGAAGCATTAAATGAACAACGGATGGTGTTGAGCAGTAGTCTTGATAGTACGCACATGCTGAATTTTTCAAGGATCTTCTTGTAACGGTTGGAATTGTGGTTGAGAGCTATAAATACCCCCTCACCAGCACCAAGCTCACTACCCTTGGCCTCATTTAATACACTTGAGCTATTGGAGTACATTCTACTACTCGTTTGCTCACATTTTTTATTTTGAGGTAGTTGAGAACATTGAAGTGTATTTGCATCATTAGTTGATCTTTTTGCACTTAATAACCTTAAAGCAAGCATTGTGATTTGTTACTCTTGGTGCTTGCTGGCACCTAGACGACTTGGAGAAAGTTTGTGTGGTGATCTCTTCAAGAAATTTGTGAAAAGACCCATCACCGTGTGTGAGTGGTTTGGTGCTTACCATCTCCAGAGTGGAGGAAGAACAATCCTAGTGGAATTGAGATGCATTAAGCTTAATTCGTGGAGCCGGTTCAATTCGTTTGGACTTACCTCAACGTAGACTAGTGAAGACCGGCAAGTCTTCAATATCACAGGAAAACATAGATTGTCTTTGTTGCGGGTTTCTCTCTTGTTTTTATTATTTCTGCATTTACATTTCTAGCAATTTATTTGTGTAGAATTGCTTAGCTAGAATTGTATTTAGTATTGAAATAGTTTTGGGGTGTCTTAGTGAAAGCTTAGAATATATCTCTTGAATTGTGCTAAAAATCTTTAATTAGACCATTCTTACTAAAATTGTTTATTAGAGCACAAGATTTTTAGAAACCTCGTATTCACCCCCTCTAATCGGTCATTCTTGATCCTACACCATGTCACGCTCAAACTGCACGGCAAGCACCCGTAGTGCCTCTACCACGCAGCAGTCGCCCTACCGTGCCGCCATGGCAGGTGGCCTGCCACGCGGTGGGGGCGTGGTAGGCCCCTGCTGTGCATTTTGAGTACAATAGAGGTGTCATTTTTGTCAATTTTATTCGCGGATGTTATTTTTGCTATTTCGGTTTAAAATCATGCTAAATGAGTAAAAAAAACTCTTGTACACGGCGCTTCCTATATTTTTTCCCATTTCTAGCTCCTTTGCAAGCGTGAGTACGTATGTTGACACATAAGCACGTACGTACGTGACATGCATGCATACATGTACTATCTTGATAAAATAGTACAACTTGTAGTAGTTCATAATATTTATTTGTGTACAAAAGGTTGCCCAAAGATCAAGTTTCCAGAGGCCCAGTAAACAATTTGTAGCAATGAACTAATAGTAATTTAGACGGTCTCTACCATATTGAATGATTCTGGCCTCTCCTCTTGATCAATCGTGGGTATATATGCTTTGCGTGTGATTGCAACTAGTCTTTGGGCATTGGGCGTGCCGTCTTAAACGCAGACTAAACTCATCGTGCTTGAACCGTGTCGTGCGTCTTGGCTTCGGCCGGTCACCCAGCAAATCTTGTGTCGTGTCGGCTGTCTGCCTTCGGCGAACGCAGCATAAAAGCCTACCGTCTTTGAGGTCGTGCCGTGCCGCTCAAGCTCAACCCTAAGTAACTATAGGCGGCGGCGGCGGCGGCGATGGCGGCGTTGTCATCTTCATTCTCTCGTGCGCCTCGTTAAAAACCTAGTTAAAATTGAATTAATTGCGTAAAAACATGGGCACGTAAATATTTGGGGAAAAAAGTGGATTTGTTTTATATTTCTGAATACAATGTTACCGCCTCGTTAAAACATGCGTACATACTAACTACTCATCAATGTAGAGATCATTCATGCGTTAGAGGTCGTGTCGCTTGCACATCTCAAAATCCTCTAGTTGATCTTTGTTGCGCTCTTTAGCCAATTCGGTCTTTGGCGCATGTAATTGCCTCCACCATACTAGGCGTGAGGTGATCTTCTTTTTCAATTATTCTTCCTACCATCTTTGACGTTATACGAAGAGGCAGGTTGTGGCGCCCCATGTCATTACCAAGGTTCAAGAAAGCGCTAGGTGCTAGGCGGGCGGTGTCCCGGGGCCTAGCGCCTAAGCGGTGCCCAGGCGGCTGGTTTGGCTACGGTGTAGATAAGCCCACAATAGGAATAATTTGATGAATTGAGCAAGCATCAGGCATCAAATTGAGCAAGATAAAAAGAAAATTACCCGAAGAAGCAAGACATGTGCTCCTACGAGGTTGCATGGCTTCACTAGCCCCAGATGCTTCATCAATCACCTTCCATGTAAGCCCTGTATCGGTCTCAACCTCTTGATCATCATCACCACCTTCAATTATCCACCCTTGAGCTTGTGTAGCATCTGAAGCTAGAATGACATTGATGTTCTTCACATTGCTTTTCTCTTTTTTGCTCACCTAATTACTCTCTCACCTACCTATCCAATCCCAGCCGAGAGCTTTCTGGCCACTCATCTCTTCTCCCCCTTTTTCTGTATTCCTCTCTCTCCCTCTCCTCTCATTTCTTCTATTCGGCTGAAGCAGTCGAACCACATCCTGAGTTCCTGACTTCATCTTCTTCCTCAATACTTTCCTCTTCTCTCTCTCCATTCCTTATCTTCCATTCCCTCGAGTCCTGGTGCTTGCTACGGTTGAAGTGCCTCCAAGTCTTTGCCTCGGCCCGGCCCCTAGCGCGTGCCACCGCCGCCACCTCGGCGCCGCGCCTCCTCCTACTCGGCTTGGCCGGCGTGCTCTGCTCCGGTGCCTCCTGCTCCCTCGCATCCCCATGGCGCTCTGGCCCCCTTGTCCCCCTGCTCACCCAGTAGCGCTTCCCCTCTGCTTGGCGCGTCTGGCTCCCCCATGGCGAGGCTAGGCGTGAGGCCAAGGTGGCGAGTCCGTGACCATGGCCGAGGCCGCGAGCCAAAGCGGCCAGGAGGCGAGACAAGAGGTGTCTTGGCCGTGCCCTCTGTGCCCGCCATGCTTTCGCCGTCTTGCTTGCGACGAGCGGCTTTTGAGAGCCGGCCGTTACCAGTTCGTCTTGTACCGGCCGGCCTACCACATGTCGGGCGGGCCATGCTTGGGCCGTGCCAGGCTAGCCGGGCCTCGGGCTGGCCCAGAAAAGCACGGCCCGACTCCAAGCTCTAATTGCAACAATATCAACGATCGCAAAGTCTCCAGAATGAAGAATCGTGACGTGCAGACGTGTAGTGCCATCTCGCATCACAGTCTACTGGGTGCATAGGGAATTGCCACCCTCTTTATTTTTCCAGGCAAATGTTTGTCCGGCCGGCTACGAGACGAACGAGAGGCATCCTTTTCTTTCTGGCCCATTTTTCTTTGGCCTTGGTCCACCGGCCCTTTTCCGTTTGGCCCGTTGGCCCAGCCCACCCGGGCCTTCCTCTCTTTTTGGCTCAGCCTGCCCGGGCCCATCTCCCCCCGACCATTTCTCCTTCCTTGGCCCAGCCCCGCATGGTCATCTTCCTCCTCGGTCAAAGCCGCCTGCGCCTCTCCCTTCTTCTCCCATGCGCACGCCACCGCCTGCTACGCCCATGCCTCCTCTTCTCTCTCCCGCACGCTCCCTCTGACCGCGCGCACGAGCTCTAGCCGTACCTACTCCCTGACCATTGAAGACTTTCGAATCCCCTCTCGCCTTGTCACCTCAGCCGCCTATGCTTTGACGCCATGACCACTGCGCTCAAACGCCGCCACATCAACCCTGCGTCGCGCCCTTCGTCATGCCTTGCCTTGTCGCCTCCTCCACCAGCCTAGACCACCTAAGTCGTTGCCCTATCATCTCTCCTCGCTGCGTGCACTGCCCCGTTGCATCCTTGCCCAGCTCGCCCGTGCCACCCTCGGGACCACGCAAAGCCTCAATTGCCATCCCTTTTCAGCTATAAGAGAACTCAGCCCCCCTTTTTTTCCCCTCCTCGCCTCATTCCCCCTCCTTCCCGTGCACAAAAACCAAGCCGGAGCCAAGCTTCCTTTTCACTTCATTTGCCTTTGCCTCCTCGTCGTCTCACCTCCATGCTCCCTCCCCGTCGCCGAGGTGCTCCACCGGTGCCGCCCCCTTCTCTTCTGCCTCGTGGCGTGTCGTCGAACAGCCTCAGCCGCCCAAACTTCCCGGCCAGGCTCCACGCCTTCCTCATGGCCTTGTGACTTGTGCCTTGTGTTTGCCTTTGCCAATGCACCATCGCATCACCTTAGGCGCCCAGCCTTGGCCGTGGCGCCTTCTCTTCAAATCCTTCCACCGCGCCGTTGCTCCACGGCACCACCGGCCCTTACCGGCGCCCTCGTGGTCGCCTTCCCTTAACCGCTTGTTCTGACCTTGCGGTGCCACCGCGCTCTCTCCGCCGACCGCCGGCCACCGCAGGCCCAAGCCACGTCGCCCATGATCGCCCGCTCTCCTCTATTCTCCCCCTTTCTTTTCTTTGTGAACCGAGGAAGCAATTGGGAAAGGGCCAAAGGCCCACCTGTCATTTGTCTTAACTCCCTCCCTCTCCGGCTGCCAAGCGGGCCCGCTGCACTGCATCCTCTACTTCAACAACATCTTCTCTGATAGAACTACTTTCAGCTACTGCAATGCCGTATTACCCAATCGGATCGAGCTACGTCTACACGCCATGGTGCTACGTCTACATGCCATGGTGCCACGTCTACATGCTATGGCACTATGTCTACATGCCATGGTGCTACTGCATGTGCCAAGCAAGAGTTCAAGCTTGATACATTTTGGAATCCAGTTCGGCCTTCTTAGATAGCACCGACTTCAAATGTGCATAATTTTCACACACGGAGTCTATTGGAGGTCCACGAATACTTGACGGAAAGCTTATTTTGTCCTCTTTTCAACAGATCTGGCCTCATAGATAAATTCCTTCTGTGCACGTCGGAATCACCAAAAGAAGATGTTGTATCTCCTGTTTGGGCCAATTTGGACCTTGTAATCGTACTCAACTTGGCCCATATGCCGATGGGCCACCTGGGGGGCGTGTACTATTTATGTGAACAGTAAACACGAATTAGCACCACCCTGTAGTTCTATTAGATGTGTGGCTCCTCATCCCCTATTTAATGAGGCCGCACCCCTCTAGTTTCTTTGGATTTTGTTTATGTTTAGTTTGCCTTCGTTGCAACTTGTATCTTTTGCGTGTGTCGACTAGACCACCCAATCAAGATCCTTATTCAAAATCCCAACTCAATTCAGATATTTCAATTCCTATTTGCAATTTCAGATTGCTTTATCTTGTTCTTGCGTGCTTCTTGGTGTATCGAGAATGCGACCTTAAGTGGTCGGGTCATCAGGTATTAGGTATGCGGTTGATAGCGACTTGTCAATCAGTTCAGCGATTGCGTGGTTTCGAGCCTTGCGAGTTCGTAGCTAGGATCGTGAGAGTTGGCGGCGACTACTCACCGAACTGCTCGTCTCATCGAAGATCGGGCCAAAACAAGGACCTTCATGTTCATCAAGTGGTATCGAGCTCTGAGTTCATCGGTGAAATTTTTTCCCTACGGTCAAATAGCCACAAAAATAAAAAAAAATATAGTAGTTACGTAACATCCCAAATGTGTAATTAGGGTTATTCAAGTATAATTATATGTGTAGAAATTAAAACTTTTTCTCACAACTTGAAAACCCTAAAATCTCATGTAATTCTTGTCCAAGATTTGTGTAATCCAAAAACACAAAGCTCTTGTTGACCAAAGTCAAATTCCTTTTCCCATTATCTTAAAATCTTGTGCCCAACAATTGGAAAGTATTTTCCTTGGTCCCAAAAACTGATGTGGGACCCCTCAAACAAATATCACAAGTGGTAAAACTAGTTTGATAAATTTTGGAGGTAAAACAATCCTTTAACCAACCTTCATGAATTTCCTGAGAAAAATGCATTGCATAATAACCTCTGGAAATTTTATGTAAGTTAATCTCGTGTCAGCAAGCTCCTGTAAAATTTCATGAATTTTGGAGTTCATTTGCTATCTCAAACAATTTTGCAAAGTTTCATTTGTTAAAACTAAATTCAAAAGCCTA
The DNA here is from genome assembly GCA_036346405.1 of Phyllostachys edulis. NCBI lineage: Eukaryota > Viridiplantae > Streptophyta > Magnoliopsida > Poales > Poaceae > Phyllostachys > Phyllostachys edulis. The sequence goes on along the minus strand of CM070561.1, from coordinate 28,747,921 downwards.
CCTTTGTTCCTTGGGCTAGCCATGTTCAAAATTTGGTCGGCCAGGCCATGTCTGCACCCCAGAGACCTCCTCTCCACTTTGATCAGTCGCGGCCGTTGGATTTACATCCAACGACCACGACCTCCTCATGATCAACACCGCGAAGACCTCCCACCTTGTTGAGGTCTTGGCCCTTGAATTAAGATCCAGGCCTGACCTCCCCTTGTTATCAAACCTCAAAAACCACCTTCCACCTTGTTGAGGTCTTGGCCCTTGGATTCAAGATCCACGGCCACGACCTCCCCTCCTTGTTAAGCTAAGCAAACATCCCACCTACATGAGGTCACGGTAGTTGGATCAAAGATCACGGTCATGACCTCCACAGGTGTCAAACCTCAAAGTCTACATCCCACCTTGATGAGGTCACGACCATTGGATCAAAAATCCATGGTCACGACCTCCTCCTCTCAATCTAACTAACAGACCTCCCTTTTAGCTATTTGTTGAGGTCGTGGCCAGTTGGATTCGAGATCCAAAGGCCACGACCTCCTCTGGCAAAAACTATCACGGCAAGGTCCTCCCGCCTTGGTGAGGTCGTAGCCCTTAGATCTAAATCTAAAGGCCATGACCTCCCTTGTGCGTTGCGCAAGCTCAGGACCTCCACCTCTTCTGATCGTAGCCCTTAGATCTAAATCTAAGGTCCTGACCTCCCTTGCCTGTTGCGCATCATATCAGACCTCCCCGGTCATTGTGTGCCCTTGGATTTAAATCCAAAGGCCATGACCTCCCCTCATGTCTTTTGATCGCGTGCGGTTAAGTCCTCACTGGAGGTCCGCACTTGCAGTTGGATGGAGATCAACGCCTTGGACCTCTGTCCCCTTTCCTCACGTCGCTTACACATTAAGAAATCGGAGGCCACGACCTCCCATCCTTGATCGTGTGGTGGGACTGCTCCAGTCCTTTGGCGTAACGGTTCAAAAATGACATCGGAGGGCAGGACCTCTCCCGAGTCTTATCCAGCGGTCATAAGGACCTCCCTGTTCTTCTCCTACCTTGGTCACGCATCGTGCTCGGCCAGTGGAGTTAATGCGCGCCCGAGCCTCTGTGCACCTTCTTGACTCCTCTTGACCGCATTTAATGCGGTCGGCTTTCCGCCTTCAGGTCGGCCTGAGGCTGCCCCCTTGTCAACCTCATGTCCTTGCCACCCCATGGACCAACCCGTGGGCTAAGCTCACCATGGAGCTTAGCCCGACTCCTAACCTTCACCTCGGTCTATAAGTCACCCAGGAATCCTCCCTTGGCTTCCTTTACACTGGCAGACCTCGGCCTTGCATCTTGTGCGTGGTGAGCTCCTCCTCCTCACTCACCTCCATTCTTGGCCGCCATTCTTTGGAGCTTGGAGCTCCTCGGTGGACAAGGGTCCTGAGTTTTCCTCCTTTTCTCTGAGCTCCATTTGTACCATCCCCTCTGGGACCAAGACCCTAACTTCGCTTTGGTTTGGGCATTCTGAAGGTGGACAAAGAGGAGCTTGGAGCGAGAGTTTGGCGTGGAGCAACCCCATCTTCTCCAACTCGGGCCATCACCATCCTCAACCTCCCGGCATCTTAAGGACCTCCAGGTACACCTCCTGTTAGTCCTTTGAATCTTTGGCACCCGCTGAATGAATGTCGCGGAGCTTAAGTTTTGGCATCGGCTTGAATGTCGCAGACTTCATTTTTGCTTTTCGGTTTTGGCCGTCTTTGGTCAATTTGCCCTCTCCGGCTCATGGCGTTCAAAGCCGCCGTCGCCGTTGAGAGGAGTCCTTTGGAGTGCAGCGTTATTGTGCACTCGGTGGTACCATTGAACCTCACCGGCGGGCTCTACATCGCCGGCGAGACCACTTCTTCACGCTTCGGGATCTTTGTCGGACGTCCGGCGTGTCATTGTCGTTTTAGGACAAAGCTTCACCATTTTAATCGCTAATCATTTGCTCCCATCATTGTAATCAATGGGCGTCTTAAGCGCCTTAAATCCACCCTTTAATGCGTGCATTTAAGACCTCCAGTAGCGGACCTCCTCGCTGTCCCGGCGCATTTATTCCATGTCCAGCGGCGTGCGCTGGCTGAGTCAGACATCGAGACCTCCTCAGGGAGATCTGGGCGTCCAAGACCTCCCTTGCGCAATCGTGGCCGTCCGGACCTCCACGGAGGTGCAGCGGCGATAGGACCTCCCTTAGGACCTCCCTAGGTTATCTCGGTAGTTCATGACCTCCCGGGTAGATCTTGACCGTCAAGGTCCTCCTCGAGACGATCTGAACCATCGAGGACCTCCTTGGAACATCTGGACCGTCCGGGACCTCCCTGTGAGGTCTTGGCGATGTAGATCTTCCTCGGGGAGATCTTGGTAGTTTAGATCTTCCTTTGGAAGATCTCGGTAGTTGAGGACCTCCCCTTTAGATCTGGTCCGTCCGGACCTCCCTCATCGTTGTGGTCAGTTGGATTCTCCATCTCTGACCACGGCCTCCCTAAATCTCGCACTTGCGGCGTTGCTAGGAGGTCCGGGACCTCTGGACCTCTTGGCGTGTCGTTGTTCACTGGGAGGTGCGGCCGTTAGATCTATGATCTGTGGCTCACGTCCTCCCATGTCCTTATGGGTTTTAGAAATTCGATACATTCTTAATTATGAGCTGAAATAAGGTATAAACTTTAGAATTTCATATCTTTCTCATTTTAAATCCATTTGAGGTCATTCAAAGTATGTTGGCTCTGTCTTGGACTTGACTTTAATCCAAAAATGATTGTAAGTTGAGTTCAACTCCAGAGCACAGTTTGCCATTAGATTTTAAAACCAACTTTAAAATATACACTTAAATCAATGTAGCGGTAAAATCGTAACTAATGCTCTGTGGTTTATTTTTGAGTGAGACCAACTTTGTTGGTTTCCTCTATTAATGAACTCACTGTGAAAATTAGTTTTGAGCATGTTGCTGTTAGGGAATTGAGGACTTGTGCATTATAATTTTGTTCAAGTTCTTGTTTTTGAAAAATTATAGAAAGTGCAATATAGCTCCAAATGAGGTGAACTCAATTGTGTTATTCATCTCATGAGGTGCTGGTTTTACAGTAAAAATTTCAGCTTCACCACTTTTCTAGAAAATGTTGCCTCATAATTAAATTAGTGAATAGTGCAGTTTGGTAATTTTTAGGGCTGAGCAGAATTGTTTTGCTCATATCTTTTGCATTGAGAATCCAAATCCATTGGTTCTTGTTGCAAAATTTCCTAAAATCATCCTTGCTGCTGTAGAAAATTCAGAGAATTTGGAGTTCGTTTGTTGTGCTGTCTTTGTTGTGTTTAAATCGTTCTTATCGGTTCTTTCTCGCTTTTCCGTTGAAGCCGACATTTGTGGTGATCCAGGCGACCCTCTGCCACAATTTGAGCAACAGCAACAAGGCAAGCAGTTTGATCATTTCCATCATTGTCCCATTACTTTAAAGCAATATATTGTTTTACTTCTATGTATGCATGCTACTTTGTGTTAAATGTCGTTAGTAATCCTATAGTCGCATAATCTGTAGGAATTCTTTATCCTCTACTACCAATGAGCCTAGGTTATTAAGCTGTGGTTTGAGCTCGTTGGATGAGCTCTTATCACTTAGTAGTTGCGTTTCCTCTTGCTTAGACATGCTTAGCTATCGGTAGTATTGGGCGATCATCGACTTAGTCGATGATCTTGATCACTCAAAAATGATTATTACTCCTATATGTCCAGCACTTGTGCTTTGATTAATTGTAAAATCAAAAACTGAAAATAAAAGACTGATTTAGACTTGGGCATATTGGATGGATGGTGTGGTTTTTGGATGTGGTGGTATGCTGAGTCAACAAGGACCGAATTCTTGCGCCATTGATCCAAGCAATTTTGCGTGCTAACCACACGAGGGCATATGGAACCCCTCTTGACTAAGTACTTTAGGCGGTGTTAATTGGGGTCTTTCGGTTGGTGTGTTTTAAAAATAAAATGTGTGTGTGATGTGGGAGGGCATTAGCTTAGGGAAGGTTGTGTGATGTCTCTTTCTCCCGTGGGTTGTGCGACTCGAATTAGCATTGTCCATTGGAAATGTCTCGTAGGACTTAGCCGTGCCGACACACCTAAGGTAGTGTGCTTAAAGGAAAGGCGATCGGCGTGTGGGTACATTGGTACACCCTGCGAGGATAAAACTATTGAATAGCCTCGTCCTAGGTTATGGACACGCTTGGTTATTTCCGTAAGAATTAGACTACAACCTTTAATTAAAACTTGACATGGTTGGTATGAGCAGGGAGTTCATGCTATTGTTGTGGTGACTATTGGGTTAGTCACTTCGAGTTGATCTTGTTGTTGTTACTATGTTATTATCTCGTTGTTACTTCAACATTTAAAAATGCTTTGCCAAATTGCCTTCAATCTATTATGTTATTGCAAATAAATCTTTGCTTTATGCTAAAATGAGTCCAAAGCCTCCTCCACTTAAATAAAGCTTGCATGTAGCTATTTATAGTTACTGTTATCTCACATGTAAGTCTTGCGGAGTACTTTATGTACTCATCGCCCGTGGTTGTGGCAATTTTTTGTGGCTTTTGTTGCGAGAGGAAGAAGGAGAGCTCCAAGAGCCTCTCTTTTTGCGCTTCGTGTTGCGATTTCTTGACGACTAGCTTGGCGGTCGGTCGAGATGCCTAGGGGTTAAGAGCACCTTGATTGGCTTTGTGTTATAGCCATCTTTATGGCACTTTTGCTTCATTGTTATCTTTGTAGAATTGTTGCTTTTTGGCCTAAAGGCCCTCTTTTGTAATAACCTATCCTTATTAATATTAACCACGGTTTGTTGCTTATGTTCTATGTGTTGTATGGAATTGATACATTCTTTTGTTGTGAGGTATGTATCTTGCATGCAGGGAGTATACATCTCTCGAGACTGGTTTATTTGGTTGATAATACTAGGGTCAATTGGATGACTAAGTATTATGAGCCTAATAAGCGTCGGGATCTCTAAAAGTTGGTATCGAGCCGTTATGACCGTAATAGCATAAGCTTGGTAGATCCTTAGGATATTTTGAAAACCTATTTTCAAAGCATCAAATGAGTTTTGAAAGCTTAGGAAAATTCTCGGATTTTATTCCTTACCTATCTTAGCTTTCTCTTCTCATCCCACTCTAATTTAAGTTTTAAAGTTGTTTTCCTCTCTTCCTTCTACAAAATAGTTGTTATCGATTAACCTTTGGGTTTTGGGAGAACCAATGAGATTGGCAAATTGAAGTGTGAGCTGCCCACTACAAGGTTTTGAAGTTACGGAGTCGGTGATTAGACAAGGAGCTTGGATCTTAATCTGGACAGCAAGCATCAAATTTCGGACAGCAGTCTCAAAGGTTTCTAATTAGGATAGATAATGAGAGGTTAATCAACTAAAACTTGTGGGAATAAAAGGGTAAGATGTGATACTAGTTAGCTAAGTATCTAACACTTATTTTGCTGATTTAACCTTGCTCTTTAGTAGCATTAGCTCTCACCCTACAATCTGATTTTTGATCTTCTCGACCAATTACTCGTTCATTCAATACGGGTTAGTTGAGTTGAGAAGTTGAGCCTTGCTTTTGGTGTTTCTTGGCTGTTTTTAGAGTCTTTTAGAAGCTTTTTAAAGTTTAAATAACCGCTGATTTTGGCCTTCGTTTGGGGTGATATTCCATTCCCCTAGTCGATCGCTTTTGCTTTCTTTAAGGCTTTGTTTTCAGGTCTAGTTGCTAACCAAAATTCCTTGTAACAGGATGGCGGGCCTTTTCGTAGCGGCCAAGGCGATCATTGGTCGGACGAGGAGCTTCCTCCTCCTCCGACCATGGCGAGGTTCTTCTTGGATCGGCGCAACCGCGGATGGCCGGAGAGTTCTCTTGGGCGTCATCGCGCAACACCACCGCACTTTCGGGCTTGAGATGCAGGCAAGGCAACGCCCATCGGCCGCGTGGAGGACTCGCGGAGTTTCTTCGTACTCAGCCCCTACCTTTTCCGGTCGAGGACCCGTTGGATCTGAGCGATTGGCCGTGCGGTGGGCGTAAGCTCCGCATCGCGTAGTGCCGGGAGCACGAGAAGGCGCTGTTTGCATCGCACCGGCTCGAGTGCGGCTTTGTCATGGTGGGAGAGCTTTCGCCATGCAGCCGCCAACCACACCGTTTCTTGGGAGGAGTTCGTCTTGCCTTCCGGCGGGCTCACATCCTGCGGCTTGATGGAGATCAAGAAGCGGGAGTTTCTTCTTGCTCAAGCAAGGCGTGGCTCGATCATGGAGTATGTCTCTGAGTTCAACCATCTAGCTCGTTATGCTCGAGAGGCGTGGCCCTGATATGGCTAAGAGCCAAGTTGAGCGTGGCTTGTGCGAGGAGCCAAGGACAAGCTATCCATTGTCGACTTTCACGATTTTCAGGACCTTGTCGACAAGGCCATCGTCGTGAGCATGCGGCTCGAGCTTATGGACTCCATAGCGCAAGTGGGAGGCCCATAAGTCATCGAGGCGATTCCTCCGTCCCGCTTGGGCGATCTCGGTACCACTCTCACTCTTGGCGCCCAAGGTCACCTGCCTGTTCCTCGTCCTTCGCAGTCCGTGTCTCGATCCGTGCACTGCGAGTCGTGACGCGCCCCATAACCCGCGGTTGGGGTCACATGCTTCTCATGCAACGAAGGGGCATTATGCGAACCAATGCCCTAAGAAGGCGAGAGCGACCCCTCGTCCTAATGGAGGGCGCGGGCGAGGTGGTGCATCTCGGGACGGAAGATCGTCCGGCTACCCAAAGGCGTGGGTAGTGGTCGCGTCAACACCGTCCTTTGCGAGAGGAGGCTCGGGAGGCACCCGGCGTCGTGCTAGGTACACTTTCATTAACTCTCACCCCGCTCTTTGTCTTGTTTGATTCAGGAGCATCTCATTCCTTTGTTTACGAGTCTTTTCTTTCTTTGTCGGAGAGCTTCTTTTCTCTCCATTGTCGATCCGCTTCTCATTCGCTCTCTGGTTCGGAGTTGAGAGCTGAATCCGAGTGTAGGGATGTCCTATCGAGATCGGCGTAGGGTTCTTAGCGAACCTTATCCTTCTCCATTCAGCGAGTCTTGATGTGATTCTTGGCATGGATTGGTTGTCCCGGCACATGGGGCAAATCGATTCGCCAGAGGCTCATCTCTCTGTCTAACTCCTCCGTGGCGAGTTAAGCTTTTATTTGAAGCTGCTAGATCCGCATCTCTTGGCGCTTGAAGCGAAGCCGCTCTAGATATTAGCGAAGTCCCAGCAGTTTGTGACTTTGTTGATGTCTTTCCATGAATCTTCCGGAATGCCACCCGTTCGAGACCTCGAGTTTGTCATTGAGTTGGCTCCGGTACGCCCTATCTCAAAGAGGCCTTATCGGATGCCACCGAGCGAGTTGGTGGAGTTGAAGAAGCGATTAAGTGAGCTGCAAGAGAAGGGTTCATTCGCCTAGCTCATCTCCGTGGGGTTGTCCGGCTATCTTCGTAAAGAAGAAGGACGGTACTTCTACGCATGTCGTCGATTATCGCCCACTTAATGAAGTAACGGTGAAAGAACAAGTATCCATTGCCCGCATTGGCGATCTCTTGATCAATTAAGCTGGAGCTCGAGTTTTCTCCAAGATTGATTTGAGAGTGGGATATCATCGAGTTCGGATTCGGCTGAGGATATTCCAAAACGGCGTTCTCTACTCGCTTCGGCTTGTATGAGTACCTTGTCATGTCATTTGGCAACTAATGCTCTGCCTTGTTCATGAACCTCATGAATTCGGTATTCATGGAGTATTTGGATAAGTTTGTCGTGGTCTTCATCGATGATATCCTTATCTATTCCAAGAGCGATGAGGAACAGCCGAGCATCTGAAGCTTGTGTTAGGCAAGCTACGTGAGCACCATTTGTCTGCGAAGTTGACAAGTCGCGTGCAGTTGAAGGAAGTGGCCTTCTTAGGCCATATTCTTTCGGCGGGGGCGTGTGATTGATCCTAGCAAGGTCGGCGATGTTCTTTCATGGAGTCGACTGTTTGGTCACCGATGTGCGGAGTTTTCTCGGCTTAGCGGGATATTATCGTCGCTTTATCGAGAACTTCTCTAAGATCATGGCCGATGTGAGTTGCTCAAGAAGGACAAGAAGTTCGTGTGGTCCGCCGAGTGTGAGAAAGTTTCCAAATACTCAAGCGGTTGACCACCGCTCTGTTCTTGTTCTTCACGATATCCATCGAAGCTTGATATCTTTTGCGATGCTTCTCGTCGAGGCCTCGGTTGTGTCCTTATGCAAGAAGGCAAGGTAGTGGCCTATGCATCAAGACAATTGAGACCTCATGAACTTAACTACCCTACTCATGATTTGGAGTTGGCTTACGTGATTCATGCACTTAAGATTTGGCGACATTACCTAATCGGTGTCGTTGTGAAGTGTATTCGGATCACAAGAGCCTTAAGTATTGTTCACCCAACCTAACTGAACCTCGGGCAAAGGAGATGGTTGGAGTTGATCAAGGATTATGATATGGGTATTCACTACCATCCGGCAAGGCTAATGTCGTTTTTGATGCGCTTAATCATAAAGCGCATTATAATGCCTTAGTGCTTAAGGAGCATTAGCCCTCTCTTCTCGAGGCATTCCAAATGTCTCAACTTGGAGATAGTTGAGCATGGTTCTCTCATTGCCTTGGTTGTGCAACCAACCTTGGTGGATCGGATCAAGTCCGCTCGTGATCGGATATTGGAGTGAGCCACATTAAGGCAAATGTCAAGAACGGAGCGACTAAGTGCTTTTACGAGGATGAGCATGGTGTTGTGAGGTTCGAAACGCCTTAATGGTTCCAAAGGACGAGGAATGCGGAATTTAATCCTCCATGAAGCCCATGATTCGCCTTTATCCATTCATCCGGGGCCACAAAGATGTATCAAGATCTCCGCCAGAGATTTTGGTGGACCCGAATGAAGAGGAGATCGCGAGTTCGTTCTTTGAGTCGACGTATGTCGTCGTGTCAAGGCCGAACATCGGCGTCAGCGATCGCTTGACCTCTGCCTATTCCGGAGTGGAAGTGGGATTCGATCGGAATGGATTTCATCACCGGTCTACCCACGTCCCGAAGAAATGATGCCATTTGGGTGCGTCATCGATCGATTGACTAAAGTGGCTCATTTTCTTCGATCAAGACCAAGATTACGTGCCGATCGCCTTTGCTGAGCTCTATGTCTCTAGGATTGTGAGCTTACATGGCGTACCTAAAACGATCGTTTACGATCGTGGCTCCATCTTTACTTCCGTTTACGGCATAGCACGCAAAAGGCTATGGGAACCGTCTTACCTTTAGCACGGCATTTCACCCCAAACCGATGGTCGACCGAGAGGGTCAACCAAGTTTTGGAAGACATGCCGTGCTTGTGTCCTTCGTATGGGAAGCATTGGGAGAAATGCTTGCCATCATAGAAGTTTTCTTATAACAACGACTTTGAGCCGGTCTCGGCATGGCACCATTTGAGGCCTTATGCGGAGAAAGTGTAGAACCCGTTGAACTGGTCGAGACGGTGAGAGACCTCTCTTTGGCGGACTCAATCAATGAGGCGGCGCCAAGTCCGGCTTATTTCGTGGCGTTTGCGCAACTCAATCGAGCAAAAGAGCTATGCGGATCGCCGTCGGCGTGAGTTGCGTTTTGAGCCTAATGACTTTGTTTATCTCAAAGTCTCTCCTTTGAAGGGCCATCAACGTTTGGCGTCAAGGGCAAGTTGGCTCCTCGATATGTCGGTCCCTACCGCGTTATCGAGAAGAAGGGCTGTTGCCTATAAGTTGGAGTTGCTACTGCACTTGAGGGGTACATGATGTTTTCCATGTGTCCCAGCTTAAGAAGTGCCTCCGTGTTCCAACCGAGGAAGCTCCGTTGGAAACTCTCGATGTCAACCCGATTTGACCTATCGCGAGCACCTGTTCGCGTGCTCGATGAGTCTCGAGCGAAGGACAAGGAATAAGACCATCAAGTTCCTTAAAGTTCAGTGGTCAAACCATTACGAGGATGAGGCTACTTGGGAAAGAGAAGATCGTCTGCGTGCGGACTATCCATCTTTCTTTCTGAGTGAGCCAAATCTCGGGGCGAGATTTCGTAAGGGGAGATTTTGTAACATCCCAAATGTGTAATTAGGGTTATTCAAGTATAATTATATGTGTAGAAATTAAAACTTTTTCTCACAACTTGAAAACCCTAAAATCTCATGTAATTCTTGTCCAAGAGTTGTGTAATCCAAAACACAAAGCTCTTGTTGACCAAAAGTCAAATTCCTTTTCCCATTATCTTAAAATCTTGTGCCCAACAATTGGAAAGTATTTTCCTTGGTCCCAAAAACTGATGTGGGACCCCTCAGACAAATATCACAAGTGGTAAAACTAGTTTGATAAATTTTGGAGGTAAAACAATCCTTTAACCAACCTTCATGAATTTCCTGAGAAAAATGCATTGCATAATAACCTCTGGAAATTTTATGTAAGGTTAATCTCGTGTCAGCAAGCTCCTGTAAAATTTCATTAAATTTGGAGTTCATTTGCTATCTCAAATAATTTTGCTAAGTTTCAGCTGTTAAAAACTAAATTCAAAAGCCTACACTTGTTCCTTGGGCTAGCCATGTTCAAAATCGGTCGGCCAGACCATGTCTGCACCCCAGAGACCTCCTCTCCACTTTGATCAGGTTGCGTGCTTGGATTTACATCCAACACCCACGACCTCCTCATGATCAACACCGCAAGACCTCCACCTTGTTGAGGTCTTGGCCCTTGATTAAGATCCAACCGGCCTGACCTCCCTTGTTATCAAACCTCAAAACCACCTTCCACCTTGTTGAGGTCTTGGCCCTTGGATTCAAGATCCACGGCCACGACCTCCCCTCACTGTTAAGCTAAGCAAACATCCCACCTACATGAGGTCACGGTACCGTTGGATCAAAGATCCACGGTCATGACCTCCCCAGGTGTCAAACCTCAAAGTCTACATCCCACCTTGATGAGGTCACAGCCATTGGATCAAAATCCATGGTCACGACCTCCTCCTCTCAATCTAACTAACAGACCTCCTTTTAGCCTTTGTTGAGGTCGTGGCCGTTGGATTCTGATCCAAAGGCCACGACCTCCTCTGGCTTATCACGGCAAGGTCCTCCCCTTGGTGAGGTCGTAGCCCTTAGATCTAAATCTAAAGGCCATGACCTCCCTTGTGCGTTCGCAAGCTCGGGACCTCCACCTCTTGATCGTAGCCCTTAGATCTAAATCTAAGGTCTGACCTCCCTTGCACATTGCGCATCATATCAGACCTCCCGGTCATTGTGTGCCCTTAGATTTAAATCCAAAGGCCATGACCTCCCCTCATGTCTTTTGATCGCGTGCAGATTAAGTCCTCACTTGGAGGTCCGCACTTGGATGGAGATCCAACGCCTTGGACCTCTGTCCCCTTTCCTCACGTCGCTTACACATTAAGGAAATCGGAGGCCATGACCTCCCCATCCTTGATCGTGTGGTGGGACCTGCTCCCGATCCTTTGGCGAACGGTTCAAAAATGACATCGGAGGGCCAGACCTCTCCTGAGTCTTATCCAGCGGTCATAAGGACCTCCTGTTCTTCTCCTACCTTGGTCACGCATCGTGCTCTCGGCCAGTGGAGTTAATCGCGCCGGAGCCTCTGTGCACCTTTAATGACTCCTGTTGACCGCATTTAATGCAGTCGACTTTCGCCTTCAGTCGGCCGAGGCTGCCCCTTGTCAACCTCATGTCCTTGCCACCCCATGGACCAACCTGTGGGCTAAGCTCACCATGGAGCTTAGCCCCAGCTCCTAACCTTCACCTCGGTCTATAAGTCACCCCGAATCCTCCCTTGGCTTCCTTTGCACTGTAGACCTCGGCCTTGCACTTGTGCGTGGTGAGCTCCTCCTCCTCACTCACCTCCATTCTTGGCGCCATTCTTTGGAGCTTGGAGCTCCTCGGTGGACAAGGGTCCTGAGTTTTCCTCCTTTTCTCTGAGCTCCATTTGTACCATCCCCTCTGGGACCAAGACCCTAACTTCGCTTTGGTTTGGGCATTTACAGAGGTGGACAAAGAGGAGCTTGGAGCAGGAGTTTTGGCCGTGGAGCAACCCCATCTTCTCCAACTCAGGCCATCACCATCCTCAACCTCCCCGGCATCTTAAGGACCTCCAGGTACACCTCCTGTTAGTCCTTTAGATGCTGGCACCCGCTTGAATGCATGTCGCGGAGCTTTTGTTTGGGCACCGGCTTGAATGTCGCGGAGCTTCATTTTTGCTTTTCGGTTTTGGCGTCTTTGGTCAATTTGCCCTCTCGGCTCGCCGGCGTTCAAAGCCGCCGTTGCCATTGAGAGGAGGTCCACTGGGTGCGCAACGTTATTGTGCAATCAGTGGTACCATTGGACCTCACCGGCGGGCTCTACATCGCCGGCGAGGACCACTTCTTCACACTCGGGATCTTTGTCGGACGTCCCGAGCGTGTCATTGTCGTTTTAGGACAAAGCTTCACCATTTTAATCGCTAATCATTTGCTCCCATCATTGTAATCAATGGGCGTCTTAATCGCCTTAAATCCACCCTTTAATGCGTGCATTTAAGACCTCCAGCGGGACCTCCTCGCTGTCCCGCGCATTTATTCCATGTCCAGCGGCGTGCTGCTGCTGGGTGCAGACATCGAGACCTCCTCAGGAGATCTGGGCGTCCAAGACCTCCCTTGCGCAATCGTGGCCGTCCAGGACCTCCACGGAGGTGCAGTGGCGTTAGGACCTCCCTTAGGACCTCCCTAGGTTATCTCGGTGTTCATGACCTCCCGGGTAGATCTTGACCGTCAAGGTCCTCCCTCGGACGATCTGAACCATCGAGGACCTCCCTTGGAACATCTGGACCGTCCAGGACCTCCCCTGTGAGGTCTTGACGATGTAGATCTTCCTCGGGGAGATCTTGGTAGTTTAGATCTTCCTTTGGAAGATCTCGGCCGTTGAGGACCTCCCCTTTAGATCTGGTCCGTTCCGGACCTCCCCCATCGTTGTGGTCCGTTGGATTCTCCATCTCTGACCACGGCCTCCCCTCGTCTCGCACTTGCAGCGTTGCTAGGAGGTCCAGACCTCTGGACCTCTGAGCGCGTGTGGCGTTATTCACTGGGAGGTCTGAGCCGTTAGATCTATGATCGTGGCTCACGTCCTCCCATGTCCTTATGGGTTTTAGAAATTCGATACATTCTTAATTATGAGCTGAAATAAGGTATAAACTTTAGAATTTCATATCTTTCTCATTTTAAATCCATTTGAGGTCATTCAAAGTATGTTGGCTCTGTCTTGGACTTGACTTTAATCCAAAAATGATTGTAAGTTGAGTTCAACTCCAGCACAGTTTGCCATTAGATTTTAAAACCAACTTTAAAATATACACTTAAATCAATGCTTAGCGGTAAAATCGTAACTAATGCTCTGTGGTTTATTTTTGAGTGAGACCAACTTTGTTGGTTTCCTCTATTAATGAACTCACTGTGAAAATTAGTTTTGAGCATGTTGCTGTTAGGGAATTGAGGACTTGTGCATTATAATTTTGTTCAAGTTCTTGTTTTTGAAAAATTATAGAAAGTGCAATATAGCTCCAAATGAGGTGAACTCAATTGTGTTATTCATCTCATGAGGTGCTGGTTTTACAGTAAAATTTCAGCTTCACCACTTTTCTAGAAAATGTTGCCTCATAATTAAATTAGTGAATAGTGCAGTTTGGTAATTTTTAGGGCTGAACAGAATTGTTTTGCTCATATCTTTTGCATTGAGAATCCAAATCCATTGGTTCTTGTTGCAAAATTTCCTAAAAATCATCCTTGCTGCTGTAGAAAATTCAGAGAATTTGGAGTTCGTTTGTTGTGCTGTCTTTGTTGTGTTTCGTCGTTCTTATCGGTTCTTTCTCGCTTTTCCGTTGAAGCCGACATTTGTGGTGATCCCGAGAGCGACCCTCTGCCACAATTTGAGCAACAGCAACAAGGCAAGCAGTTTGATCATTTCCATCATTGTCCCATTACTTTAAAGCTTAATATATTGTTTTACTTCTATGTATGCATGCTACTTTGTGTTAAATGTCGTTAGTAATCCTATAGTCGCATAATCTGTAGGAATTCTTTATCCTCTACTACCAATGAGCCTAGGTTATTAGCTGTGGTTTGAGCTCGTTGGATGAGCTCTTATCACTTAGTAGTTGCGTTTCCTCTTGCTTAGACATGCTTAGCTATCGGTAGTATTGGGCGATCATCGACTTAGTCGATGATCTTGATCACTCAAAATGATTATTACTCCTATATGTCCAGCACTTGTGCTTTGATTAATTTGTAAAATCAAAAACTGAAAATAAAAGACTGATTTAGACTTGGGCATATTGGATGGATGGTGTGGTTTTGGATGTGGTGGTATGCCCGAGTCAACAAGGACCGAATTCTTGCGCCATTGATCCAAGCAATTTTGCGTGCTAACCACACGAGGGCATATGGAACCCTCTTGACTAAGTACTTTGGGCGGTGTTAATTGGGGTCGCTCGGTTGGTGTGTTTTAAAAATAAAATGTGTGTGTGATGTGGGAGGGAGCATTAGCTTCGGGAAGGTTGTGTGATGTCTCTTTCTCCCGTGGGTTGTGCGACTCGAATTAGCATTGTCCATTGGAAATGTCTCGTAGGACTTAGCCGTGCCGGACACCTAAGGTAGTGTGCTTAAAGGAAAGGCGATGCGGCGTGTGGGTACATTGGTACACCCTGCAGGATAAAACTATTGAATAGCCTCGTCCTAGGTTATGGACACGCTTGGTTATTTCCGTAAGAATTAGACTACAACCTTTAATTAAAACTTGACATGGTTGGTATGAGCGGGAGTTCATGCTATTGTTGTGGTGACTATTGGGTTAGTCACTTCGTGTTGATCTTGTTGTTGTTACTATGTTATTATCTCGTTGTTACTTCAACATTTAAAAATGCTTTGCCAAATTGCCTTCAATCTATTATGTTATTGCAAATAAATCTTTGCTTTATGCTAAAATGAGTCCAAAGCCTCCTCCACTTAAATAAAGCTTGCATGTAGCTATTTATAGTTCTGTTATCTCACACGTAAGTCTTGCGGAGTACTTTATGTACTCATCGCGTGGTTGTGGCAATTTTTTGTGGCTTTTGTTGCAGAGGAAGAAGAGAGCTCCAAGAGCCTCTCTTTTTGCGCTTCGTGTTGCGCTTTCTTGACGACTAGCTTGGCGGTCGGTCGAGATGCCTAGGGTTAAGGCACACTTGATTGGCTTTGTGTTATAGCCATCTTTATGGCACTTTTGCTTCATTGTTATCTTTGTAGAATTGTTGCTTTTTGGCCTAAAGGCCCCTCTTTTGTAATAACCTATCCTTATTAATATTAACTTCTGGTTTGTTGCTTATGTTCTATGTGTTGTATGGAATTGATACATTCTTTTGTTGTGAGGTATGTATACTGCATTCTGGGGAGTATACATCTCTCGAGACTGGGTTTATTTGGTTGATAATACTAGGGTCAATTGGATGACTAAGTATTATGAGCCTAATAAACGTCGAGGTCTCAAAGTTCATCATCCAAACCAATCTGTGCCTTTGCAATTTTTCTTTTTAGCTTGCGTTGTTGAATTTTCGTTGCATCGTCGAGTCATTGTGCTGGTTTGCTGTCTAGATTGGTCTAGTTTATGGTCTCTTGCAAATCGTCTAGTTCTGTTCTTCCTCCCTGCCGCGAACACCAAGATCACCACGGCGGCCATCCCCCTCGTTTTTTTTGCTGCACCAATTGCCAGCCGTCACCATCAAGAAAAAAAGATTAAAATTAGCAGATCCAATCCGCTGGCCGCCACACGAGATTTTAGGGTTCGAAGAAAATAGCAGATCGGTTTCCGCCGGTCGTCGTCACGCGTTGCAAGTTTGCGTCTCGCCGTCGTGTTGCTACCGAGAGCGCGTTTCCTCGGCACGTCTTCCGCGCGTTCCTTAGCGAGTCGCCAACCCCTTCGCGTGCGTCGCGTTCAGCCCCAAGCCAGCGCGCGGCTCGCCTCGATCTCCAAGCGCCCGGCGGAAAAGCTTTCTGGCTTAGAAGCACCGAGTGCATCGGACGCGTCATCCACAATGTTCATTGCACACAATAGATTGCTCATTGTTCATCCTCTAGCGCGCTTCACCCAAGCGGCGTGTCGTCTTCCACTCGATTGGCTCCACAGTTCACGCGCCGGTCGGTAGTAGGTGAAGCCGTCCAATGTCTTCAGTGTGCTGCTTTCTCTGCACGTGTTCCAAGATCCATCTTTGTTTAATCAATCTCACAGCAAGCTAAAAGGTCACCTTTAATTAATCACCAGCAAGCATTAAGATCGATCTGTTGCTTTGTCCATCCAAGAAGTGTTTCTTTATTCACAAGGAGAATCACCAAGCAATCACTTTCCTGTTGATTCACGTGTAGGCTCTACCGGTTTGGTGACTTTTGGAGACTTTTTTTTTCTTGACTTATTTCTTTGTTCAGTTTGGTATAGGCATCTATTGCTCGCTTGTCTTGATAGTTCTTGTGCTAGCCTTCCATTGTTACTACTAGTCGTTCTTGCGAGTTGCTCTAGCTAGGCTTGGTTTAGACTAGGACCAACACTTGTGACTAGTACTTTGAACTGTTTTTCAACTTTGCATACTGATCTGAACAATTGCTACTCCTTTACTACATACTAGCCTTCCGAGCTCCACTTCCTACTAACTCAGCAGGTGCCGTTCCGCGCAATCGTTGGGTTAATCGCAAGTGAGAGTATCACGAACCAGCCACCAGTTGTACCACTTCCTTGCTGCATTGGTAAGAACTGGGTATAAGCTTGAGTGTGAGTGACTTGTAAAACTCCAAAACCTAGTAGTTCATAGGGACATATACACTGTGATTCAGTGGTGGAGCCACCATCCCTCCAGCCTGGGCAGTTGCCCGGGCATCACGGCGACGCACCATGTCCTCCTCCTCCTCGGTGACGATTGTCGACGCGGTCTCGTCGTGGCCGGACATGACGAGCCCTCCTCACATCGCGGCGGACGACGACTTTGTGGCGGCTATCACGTGGACGCCGCCACTTGCTGCGCTTCCCTTGACGACGGCCGCCGCGAGAGCGGCACCGACGCCATCCCTACTACGTCGGGCGGCGTGTCGACCTCTTCCTATAAACCCATGCTCGTGCTCGTGTGTGGCAAACAAGAAAGGGAGGAGAATACAAGGTTAGTCCTCGCTCGTCGGACCTCACCACCGCTACAGAGGGTGTTTGCCGAAATGTCACTTCGGCCTCATCGCAAACGAAGCGTGGTGGTGCTCGTCTCACCCGCCTCGAAGCTCTCGGCCTCCTCTTTCTCCGCCGCGCCCTCTCCATCCTCCCATCCAAAGCCTCGGCCGCACCGTCCGTCGCTCTCTGGGCAAATCCAAGCGCCCCAATCATTACCTTGCTCAATGCTAACCCCTTGGGCGTCGGCTTCAGCATTGTGCAAGAGTGCAACATTGGGGAAGTGCTTGCGAAGAGTGCGATAGAGGATGATATTCACAATGCAGTGTATACACCAAGGAAAGGGGATAGGATTGAAGGGAAGATTGAGATTGTGTTTGAGAATGGAGTTGATGTGAAGGTGAAACTCAAACAAAGTAAATCGACAAAGGTATTCCGTGATTACATATTAGTGTATTACATTGCATTTCTTTTATTCTGATGATACTGAAGTTGATTAGAGGTTGCTGTGAATTTGGCTAATATTAACTTTCAGTCTTCCAGCATTTTATATCATGTACTTAAGTATAGCATATGACAGTTGTTCAAATAATTGGTTGATGTCAAGTGTGTTAATTTATAACCAGGACAAAAATAAGCATTAAACTGCATAAAATAAGTATGTTATATGATTGTCGCACTAATCGGCATATTTTTTCGTAGACATTTTTATGTTATAGAGTGCCATTTTGGTGCGGATTGTACTTTTGGCAGTGCAAATGTCTACGTAAGCTTCGGTAGAGAGGTACTACCATGGTTTTATGCATTTGATTTTCATTTATGCGTGATCGTATGAGTATTGGACTTCAAGATTGTTTTTAGTTTAAAACTAGTGTGATTGTCAACTTCGTATGCACATATCGACCTTTAGGATATCGATCTTTAGGACATGCTAGCCATACTAAGACTTGCCTAGGCTAGTTTTTTTCCTGGCTCCGCCACTGCTATGATTTGTTCTTTGCTTTAATACTAACAATGACAGGTTCATGGTCACAAGGGGAGAATAGCAGGCCCAACATTGAGGAAGATGCACCTCTCACACCTCGCACGAAAGGCATCATGCGCCGCTTTTCATGCTTGAGGGGTTCTAGATCGCACCAATAATGATCTTGCTGCGATGGTTACACGTGTGGAGCAGCTAGAGAAAGCTCCACCTCCTTGCCGCCCCATTAGCGGCGTTGCACAACCACGCCGTAACCCATCCGTTGCTAGCTCATGGGCCGATGAGGTAGAAGATGAAGCGAACCCATATGTTGCTGATACGGAAACCGATGGATTTAATCTTCGTAATGATCACAACAATCGTCGATTTCGTCACAATCGTTAAGGTATGGGAAGAAATCAACATGAGGTACGTGAACATAATGATGCATTCGGTAAACTTAAATTTACTATGCCTTATTTTGCTGAAAAATATGATCCTGACGCTTATCTCACATGGGAGCTTACCATAGAACAAAAATTTGCTTGTCATGAATTCCCTGACGATAAGAAAGTTAGGATTGGTACTAGTGAGGTTTTTGATTTTGCATATATTTGGCGGAGTGAATATGGTCGTACTCATTAGGATATACCTAGAACATGGAATGCTTTGAAGACAGCAATGAGACATAGGTTTGTACCTTCATATTATTCACGTGATTTGCTTAATAAATTGCAGCACTTAAGACAAGGTAGTAGATCTGTAGAGGACTATTATTAAGAATTGCAAACTGGTTTGTTGCGTTGTGATTTAGAAGAAACTGAAAATGCTAAGATGGCTAGATTTTTGGGAGGATTAAACCGTGAAATTCAGGACATACTTGATTATAAAGAATACAATTGTATCACTCGTTTGTTTCATCTTGCTTGCAAAGCTGAAAGAGAAGTGCAGGGTCGACAATCTCGCTCTAGGGGCAATATTGGAGGAACTTTTGCAGGTCGGCCAATGCAAAAACAACACATGGCACCCTGTTTCACTTCTGGCCGTGCACCCCATGCTACTCTCTCAACTCCTACACATGTCCCTGATGTAAGCAAATCAGCAAAGGTACAAGTCCCCACAAAAAGTGTTTCTTCTGTTGCTTCTATGTATGATCTAGGGATGTACAATGTCATCATTGCAAAGGATTTGGGCACTTGAGGTGCGATTGTCCAAGTTAGCGAGCTTTGCTTATCAAGGACAATGGTGAGTACACTTCAGCTAGCGATATTGAGGAAGAACATGTTTTAGTTGCAACTAACAATGCAGGTGATGAAACTGAGGATGAACAATTAGGCCATGATACATCTGACAAGTATCAAAGCCTAGTTGTTCAACGTGTGCTAAGTGCTCAAATGGAACTTGCTGAACAAAATCAACGACACACTTTGTTTCAATCCAAGTTCGTCATCAAGGAACGTTCATGTAGAGTCATCATTGATGGCGGAAGTTGTAACAACCTTGCTAGCATAGACATGGTCGAGAAGCTTGGCCTGACCACAACTCAACACCCACATTCTTACTATATTCAATGGCTGAATTCTTGTGGTAAGTTGAAGGTGACTAAACTTATGCACGTACATTTTTCTATTGGATCATATCATGATTATATTGATTGTGATTTCGTACCTATGCAAGTATGCTCGTTATTATTAGGTAGACCTTGGCAATATGATAGATATACTGAACATCATGGTAGATCTAATCATTATACTTTGGCATATAAAGAAAAGAAAATCACTTTGCTTCTAATGTCTCCTGCTGCCATATTAAAGGATGAATTAGAAAGAACTGAGAGAACAAGTATGGAGAACACAAAAGATGATCATAAGATTATAGCTCCAAGTGAAATTAAATTGAAAGCACCTGTTATGTTAGCTACAAAATCTGATTGCATTGACTTAGAACAACATCAATCTGAATGCTCTACTATGGTTTGCAAAGAATCTTTGTGTCCTTTAGAAGATATGCAAGTTTCTTTGTCTCCTGTTGCTACAACCTTTTGCAGGAAAGTGATGATTTGGAGACAACGATTGAGTCGAGGAAGACTCAAATTCAAGAAAGGGAGGATGGTGAGGACATCAAACCAAAGGATGCAACCACTACTACGACCCGCTGCACTGCATCCTCTATTTCAACAACATCTTCTTCGATAGAACTACTTTTAGCTACTGCAATGCTGTATTACCCAATTGGATCGAGCTACGTCTACATGCCATGGTGCTACGTCTACATGCCATGGTGCCACGTCTTCATGCCATGGTACTATGTCTACATGCCATGGTGCTACTGCATGTGCCAAGCAAGAGTTCAAGCTGGATACGTTTTGAAATCCAGTTCGGCCTTCGGAGACAACACCGACTTCAAACGTACATAACTTTCATATACGGAGTCCGTTGGAAGTCCACGAGTACTTGACGGAAAGCTTATTTCGTCCTCTTTCCAACGGATCTGGCCTTACCGATAAATTCCTTATGTGCACATCGGAATCACTAAAAGAAGATGTTGTATTCCCTGATTGGGCCAATTTAGACCTTGTAATCGTACTCAACTTGGCCCATATGCCGGCGGGCCACCTGGGGGTGTGTACTGTTTATGTGAACAGTAAACATGAATTAGTACCACCTCCTTAGTTCAATTAGATGTGTGGCTCCTCATCCCCTATTTAAGGAGGTCGCACCCCCTCTAGTTTCCTTGGATTTTGTTTATGTTTAGTTTGCCTTCGTTGCAACTTGTATCTTTTGCGTGAGTCGACTAGACCACCCAATCAAGATCCTTATTCAAAATCCCAACTCAATTCAAATATTTTAATTCCTATTTGCAATTTTAAATTGCTTTATCTTGTTCTTGCGTGCTTCTTCGGTGTATGCAGGAATCGACCTTCGTGGTCAGGTCATCCGAGTATTCGTGCATAGTTGATAACGACTTGTCAATTAGTTTAGCAATTGTGTGGTTTCGAGCCTTGTGAGTTCGTAGCTAGGATCGTGAGAGTTGAGCGACGATTAACGAACTTATCATCCCATCGAAAGATCGGGCCAAAACAAGAACCTTCGGGTTCATCACCGGTCCACCACGTGCCCAAGCACGCTCGCACGTGGACTTGGTCCACAGGGTTCCCCATGCGCCTGTGAGGCTGTGTCGTAGGCCCCACGGCCAGCTTTCTCTCTCTCTCTCCCTCTTTTTATCTTGTGTTTCTTTTAAGGTTTAATTCAAAAGAGAAACTTCAAAAATTCATTTCTCCCTCGTTGTAACTCCAAAAATTATGAAATTTGTTTCTATTTTTTAAAAAAATTTAAGATCTTGCTAATGGCACAGGCCTTGTTCAATTTACAGTTCATTTGTTTATTCTTGTGTATTTATTTGCTCTCTTTGCCTGTTTGTGTCTTTTTCCGGTACGTTCGTCCGATTAGGATTCGAAGACGCGGAAGACCTCCAAGTTGATCAAGCACAAGAATATCAAGATCCTCTTGCCTATAACCATGGAGAGTCAATGCTTTGATCATTTTGATCATACATTTATGTAAATTATATTCATTTAAATTAACCAAAATTGCATTCTTTAATTCCTTAATCAAATGTATGTTAAAACTTAAGGTAATTAAACACCCATTTGATGATTAATTAATTAATATGTCATCCATTGATAATTGAATCCATTCCTTGTTACCCTAGTAACTATGTGGTAATACTAGCTATAGGTTGTACTTAAGCGAGATGCTAGACTTGCTTAAGTACCGGGGTATTAAAATACCCCAATCATCACTCTCCAAACATGAAATGATTTGGGCAGTCATTGGTGGTCCATTGACTGAAAGGAATGAAATAATTTGGTTTTACTCCTCAAAACCCTAATAATTGCTGGTACCACATCTGGGCAGATGGCAAGGCAATGGGTGCTCAAGGAGCACGAGAGTGGTTGGTATGTGGAATGAACCGCCCGGATGGATTAAGAACTTAATCTTGTCACGACCACCCGTGTTAAACAAGTACAACCACAAGTCTGCAAACTGCAACTTGGCTTAGTAAAATTATTAAACCCTGAATGTATCTCACTGGGTGGAGAAAGGGAATGCGCAAGCTTGCGGTACATCCAGCTTGAATGGGTGAAGTTGCCAGCTATTGTGGGTAGTCCAACTACGCCCAACACTGCGGTACATTAACGATCCCGCGCAACGTATGGGCGTAACCCTATATGGGTAAGATGACGGAAAGGGTAAGGTAGTTTGAAAGGTTCTTTGTGATTTGCCGCTCAACTACATGGCTACTGAAATCATGTGGGGTAACGGTATGACTATCTCTTGTGGGTACAAAGGTACAACCTCTCTTGAGTCTAAATGCTTAAACAACCGTGCCCTCACGGTCAAAGGCGGACATGGGAACTTAACTTGAGTTAGTTCTATTTCAAAAACTTTGTGGGTGGTATGAAAAATGTGGAGGGCTCACCTAATCCTGAGTTTGGATTTTACCTAAGCTTTTGAGCTCAGCGGTGGTAATAATTGGAGGTAGCTCCAATCAAAAGATGCATAGTGTAGAGTTTCCGATGGAGGGAACCTCTACTGAAATGAACATTGCACAATTACTCTCTTTAATAAAAATGAAATTTGTTAAAATGCTAAGTGATAGGGATTTATAATTATGATAATTGAAAATGTTGTTTTAGCAAATAAAAGAACCCGAGCTATCCTTGTTTAGCCTTGCATATATATTATTGCATTGTGTGTTGGCTCGCGAGCACGGAAGTTGTGCTCATTCTCGTTCCTCTCCCCAAACCCTTCAGACAATGAAGACCAAAGAGACTACGCATTCTATGAAGGCCCAGAAGCTGATGGACAAAGAAACGATGAAGAGTAGTATAGTTCTATAGTCTAGATCTCGCCTCAGTTTTAGTGGACTTGTTGGTACTTGTGTACAACGGATATTATCCAGCTCTTGGTTAATATCCGTCGTACACAAGTTGCCCCAGTCGCTTGCCTGTGGTGAGATGAGCCCCACTCCTCTTTTGCCTCCGCTGTAGATTCGTTGCTTTCATGTAATGTAATCAAGTTGGCCTTGTTCGGCTTTTTGTAAAACTCGACCCGACTTGGTCTGTGTTTTAATATATTTGAATATTTTATTTCATGCCTTGTATGAATGATTCAGCAGTGTGCATGTGAGTGCTATCTACTGATCCAGAAAATAGCACGATGTTTTCACAGAGAATTTGGATTCCAGAATTTGGGTTCGATAGAGCTGATACCCCAAGTTGTTTTATGCCAATCATGCCCAAAAAAGTGAGATAAAGCAGTTGGAATTACAGAAAACAATTGCGTGCTCATAGAAATCTAAACGTGTCCGTGACTACGAGCACAACTGTACTGCTAGTTTGGCAAGGTTAGCGCAGCACTTACAACTGTACTCACGCTCCTTGCTTGCATCGATTGGATCACTGATTTGCTATGCGCGGTAAAGATCCCACCACTGTCCACCTCATTTTCTCTTGGTTCCTGGCTGCCAAGATATTCTAATGGGGCTACCTAAGGTGATGTTCTCCAGAGATAGGAATGCCTGATTGTGCTGGTCTTGATATTTAGGCCGGGATTATTCTAGATAGGTTTAGATTTCATGGCAAGATTTGGAGTTGATTCTTAGAGGGTGGTTGCTACATGGCGTTGATTATGTAGCTTCTCAAATTGGGGTGGTTAAAGGTGCCTTTTCTCATTCTGGGGAGAATCATCAGGGTAAGAAGTTATGGTGATCAGTTGTTAATGTTGCTCATGATCTGGAGTCAAATTATGTTGAATAGCTGCCTTCTTATGTTAGGCATGCGAGATTGGTGCTATTGTGTGCGATGACAGTTCTCATGTTACAAATTGTGTGCAATGACAATTCAGAGGGTTTTCGTGAACGAGCGATGTAGGTCGATGAGGATGTTGTTTAACACACTATACACAAGCTATCAGGGATCAGAATACCGGCCGATAATCAGCGATTTCGGTTTTACCGGTGGGGGCTAGTAAGAATACAAACCGGTCCCGAAAACATCAGTTTGGATGAATTTTGTCCAAAAAAGCGAATTTGTTTTTTTTAATTTAAAATCTGAAAAATTCAAAAAAATAAAAATAAAAATTTTGGCCGAAATTTTCCGAGTTTCGGCCAAACCGGACTTACCGGCCACCCCCGGTAAAAAAAATCCGGTTTAAAAGCCCCTGCAAGCTATATAATAAATTTATGATGTCGGCAATCAATAATCAGTAGCCCACCAACACAAGCTATATTTTGTGATGTCGACGGCACTAGAAACATGTAGTTTATTCTATTTGATCCTTTACTATGCCATTTAAACTTTTATGTTGGAATATGTCCTTTAAGTTTGCACCTTCATGCACACGCGAGTGCATTTTCAGTAGAAATTTTGTAAGGTCGTAGATTTATTCCTAGCCTCCGTCTTTCTAGACGTGTGTGCTAAGGAGACGCACTCACTCGTGTATGTGATGTGCATGTGTGGTGATATATGTGCATGTGCGTCTTCCTTATAATAAAAAAAAAGTTTACACCCCTTTCACCGAAATCCTGGCTCTGCCGCTAGTTTGGAAAAACTTTACTAGTTTCGTTGCATTTGCATGGCAAAGCAGTTCGTTGGCATCCTGAGGTGGCTCAGTTTGTTGACAGTTAACCAAGATTAGGGCCTTCTAAAAGCATTTACAAGCGTCTTCCTGCTTGGTGATTTGGCGCCACCATGCCGCCAGGCCAAGTAATGGTCATATCTTGTCGATGAGAAATTGAGACATGGTTATTTCTTTTTTCTATTTTTCTCAAAGAACCTCGTCTAATACTAATTTGTTTACTTGCAAGATTGAAAGAATAAGATCATGGCTTATTACCAGTGTAAATAGCAATGATGTTTATTCCCTAAACCAGATGGTTATATCAGTGGCGGAGCTAGGATTTTGTCCATGGACTGCGTGCATCCACTTTATTAACTACTAGTCTGAAAGGGGTAGCATTTCGTAACTAAATTGGACGCACTTGCACGTATATGTAATAATAATAGATCCAGCCAGGAAATTAATTGTGGTGAGCCACTACCAGAAACCTGTGTTTTCCCGAGTGTCCAAAACACTCGGGAAAGTCCCCAAAACACTTGGGAACATAATTCCCGAAGGCCGACCATCGGGAAAAGCCACTCGGGATAATTTAGTCGGGATTCAAACTGGTTTCCCAAGTGTTTTTATATTTACACTCGAGAAACATAATTTTCCCGAGTGTTTGAGATTACACTCAGGAAACATAAAACACTCGGGAGAAAAAAACTTCCCCGAGTGTTCAGAATTACACTCGGGAAAGTATGGAAATTGTCCCGAGTGTATTTTTCAGATTTACACTCGTGAAATCTAGCCACGTGACAACCCAGCACACATGCAGATTCGTGATTTTCCCGAGTGTTTCGCAACTAAGGACACTCGGGAAATACCTAAACAGTATATACACCAATTTTGTACGTACAATGCATTTCATTTTAAACCAGACTCAGACTGACAGGAAACTCGGCAATCAAACAGAGTATACATTCCACGGCAAGAAAAATACCACCAATTAGGCACAAATAATTGCATATATAAATTCGACGACAGTATTGACATAACGTTCGAGTTCACAATACAACATTCACATATATAGATCGGACATCCACAACATATTCGAGTTCAAATTCGAAAAGCTAAGCACAAGACTTGTCTGTTAGCACATCCACGCGATAACAAGTAATTAATGGAAGCATCATATAGAATGTGCAATACATTCTTTTAGGCTATGACAAGGCATATAACATAGTCGAAATGCCCATTGAGAGTCCTAGTACAAGCACCATCTGAGCAAAGAATCCCATATCTATAAAATTTAACAATTAACAAGATGTAGGAAGAAGATGACTAAATATAGTTCTATTGAAATGGCTTGCCTTCAGGGTAGTGTCTGATGAGCAGGATACAAGACTCTGGCCAACAGTGATGGCATCATTGACCTACATGATGAAGCTAGCAGTGTAAGTAATAGTAGCAGAAACACAATATATGAATGCATACAACATAAGCATTTTATTCATCCTCATACTACACACAGTTCTCTCCATCCACTTCCTAACTTTTATCTCAAGTATTAGAAAAAGAAACATGAGTTAGCATCATATATCTTTTCAAACTTCTATGTTAATTGTGATGTTCAAGGAGCGGAAGTGATAGACCTTAATTTCACAGAATCACTTGAAATTTGAAACAAACTACCACAGGCAAATTCAGACATAAGGTCCAAAGGAGATTCACTTTCAGGCATCATTTCAACAGCAAGACTGACTTTACTCAGAAGATACAACAAAACATACCCAATCAGCCAGTATTATATAATCACATTTTAAATTGACACCGTTTACATGCAGGCATGCACATCATTGTTAAGAATAAGTGCATAGATAATACCCAAACCCATCTGCTCAAATGTTCTTACCAATTTGTACATTACTTATAACAAAAACAAAACAATCCATAGTTCTACATTATGAACTGTTTTAATTCAACATCTAAATGCCAATCCTAGGACTGAAAACCTACATCAGTAAGGGGGTAGGGAGAGTAGAGGTGGAAGTTATACCTCGACATTATACAAAAAATGTTTAGCCAGAGTGAAATTACATTGAAGGCTTTCCTCCTTTTGTTATCAAAATCTAGTCTCGCAAAGTTCCCCTCGGTCTCAAAAAGCTCGCTAAGATGAATCCTGCCTTGATTACTCTGCAAATATCTGCTAGATGTCTATGCTCTATTCACACAAATGGGTTGTCCGTCCAAATCCTGAAATCACATTCAGTTGTAGTCAAGAAATGAAGTATTAAGTGTCAATGCCCATTCCTAAATCATTCAAGTCAAATGGCCATCAGCACTTCACCTTACCTGTATACTAGTGCACGGTAGCCTCTTGTTGTCAAATTTAGATGATATGGCACTGCACTTTCGATGTCTCTGTCGTACCAGGATGCATCATAACGTTTGCATCTTTCCATGTGGAAATTGATCCCTAAACCACAGTTTTTGGATTAGTTTAATTGGTGTTAGGAGGAGAAGCTAATTATAACAACAGAAAAACATAAATGTACCTTGCGAATACCAAGTAACAGTCTAACTGCATCGCTGTTTGCCCAAAGTGGTGAAAGGAGGTAACCGAAGTACTTCTAATCAAAGAAAGCTCAAATTTAACACCACAAACTTGGGAATTTGGTGTCTCCTCTTGAACAATGCATGATTTAACTAGTTAAGATGTGGGAATAAATCTTCACATACTCTAGATCCTGAAGGAATTGTGGACATTCTTTGAGGAAATCACTTCACACTTTCTGAAATATAGAAAGCTCCTTCTACCCCGAGCATCGGGTTTTGGAGAATCAAGGGATAGTTCGCCTCTAAGATATAAAACTCATTTATATCTTTAGGTACCTTCGCCATGTGGGGACACCCTTATAGTTAATTGATATTTATGCGGATTAAATAGTAGTATTTCATGGTAAATCTGGTAACATATCACACATAACTTTTCATACAGTATAATAGTAGATGATGGACGACATACAAGTTGAAACTTGAAAGACACTTTGGAAAGGGAAATTGCAAAATGTGATGTAGAAAGTAGAAGCATACCTCGTCGAAAGCTTGGTTGTTCTTTTGTCACTCAAAATTCTTGTTATTCAAATAGACTCCACCGCAACTTCTTTTCGCCGACTATTAAAATGAAACGAATAGATCATGAAACCAAAATATTATCGATAAGGTAAATTTAGTTCAAAAATTCTGAGTCATGCAGCTTTGCCAAAGAAAGTTTAAGACACATTCCGTTCTCGGAACACACAAGATGACAAGACTATGTTTGATATACAGACGCTATACAAACCTATGAGTAAATCATTGGGCATAAGTTGGTTTACTAAACCATAATAATACCATTAACCACCAGTTTCCATTGACATTCTAAATACACAGAAAGCATATTGCTAAGGTAAGGTGACCAAATGCTCATATCCACATGAACAAAATGTTTAAAATGTACAGCTAAAGTTTATGGCATATCAATAGGTGCCTCATTCCCTCAAGGACGCAGTCTGCTACCAGTATGAATGCACATACTTGCCAGCTTACTCTCTTTAACATCAGTGAACATCATGATCAGTCCTTGCCAGCTTGAACATCAGTGAACCCACATCCATCTTCTTCGTTGTGCATCATACAACCAACATTAGTAAGTCAAGCTATATCAAAATTAATAAATCAAAGCATCACATATAAGTAGAAGTAGCAAAATCAAAAGGGGGGAATTAAGGGTAGTAAATGCAAGCCTTTGGGCGTGAGGCGAGCGTCGTGGTCGGCAAGCCACGTGGTCTTGAACCGAGTAGGGGAGGGAGGGAGCTAGGAGGAGGAGGCGCCTGAGGGAGAGCCAGGCGGCCTCCTCGCCGCCGAGAGGGGCTGACAACGAGGCGAACTGAGCCTAGCGGCAATGGCAGGGCGAGCTAGGAGCTGGCGGCGCCATGAGGAGGTGCGAGTGGAGCCGAGGCCAGCGCAGCGGCCAAGGCGTTAGGTGGCGCTGGGCCCGTGCGAGCAGGCCGAGCGAACTCGGGAGGAGGAGGCGAGATCTGAGCTGGAGGCACCCCGGTGGTTGTGGCAACAGCGGACCCGGAGGCTAGCGGCAGTCTTGGCGGCCATGGCGGGAGGAGGCACCATGGGAACTGGGTGAGGCCCGAGCCGTGAGA
This sequence comes from Phyllostachys edulis, assembly GCA_036346405.1. Taxonomy (NCBI): domain Eukaryota; kingdom Viridiplantae; phylum Streptophyta; class Magnoliopsida; order Poales; family Poaceae; genus Phyllostachys; species Phyllostachys edulis. The sequence goes on along the minus strand of CM070561.1, from coordinate 28,718,944 downwards.
GGAGAGCCAGTGGGCCCAAGGCCGGTGGAGCCGTGGCACGCTCCGTAGAGAGGAGGTGCCGGGGGAGACCAGGGCGGCGGAGGAGAAGGGAGTCGGGGAGGAGGCACCGTAGCGGCGGCGGAGGAGCAAGGCGCATGAGGACAAAAGGTCTTGGGAGGGGAGGAGGAGGAGAGGAAGGAGGAAGACAGGATTGCGACTCACGGGATTGGGGAAAAGGGGGCGTGGGGTTAAAGGGGAAAATATGGGCGCGGCGGGGAAAAAATGAGCACGACCGAAAAAAAAAGTTCCCGAGTGTCTTTGTTTTAATGTACTCGGGATTACATTTTGTTTCCCGAGTGTTATATAAAACACTCGGGAAAGTTAGTCCCGAGTGTTTTTGTCCAAACACTCGAGAAAGATATAGACACTCGGGAACTACGCAGTTAACTAAAACGAAAACCTCCAAAAACATACAGCTCAACTCAACTTTTTTCCTTTCAAGATTAACTCAACTCGATTGACCGAATCCTTAAAAAAAACTCAATTGATTGAGAAAAGATCTTTTTGCCTACTAGTTAGCTAATACTTGTTACTAGTACTTGTAAGCATTCAATAATTATTTATTGATTCAGTGTACGACAACACATGATCATATATGTAAATATTTCACACATTGTTAATGCGTCAGTATTGTCCGAAACTAGAGACACCACAAAGGACATCAACAGATAGGCACGATTGGAAGTTTTTGGAGTAAATGTCACCGTACATAAATGGCATCTCGTCGGTGGTCGGCCGGACGCGCGTGTACACGACCGGTCGGATGCCACTCGTCCGTCCCATGGCCGGCCGGAGAAACATTTGCTTGAAGAATTAATGAGGTGACAATTCCCTCATACAGCTCAACTCAACTTTTTTTCCTTTCAAGATTAACTCAACTCGATTGACCGAATCCTTAAAAAAAACTCAATTGATTGAGAAAAGATCTTTTTGCCGACTAGTTAGCTAATACTTGTTACTAGTACTTGTAAGCATTCAACAATTATTTATTGATTCAGTGTATGACAACTCATGATCATATATGTACATATTTCACACATTGTTAATGCGTAATACTTGTTACTAGTACTTGTAAGCATTCAACAATTATTTATTGATTCAGTGTATGACAACACATGATCATATATGTACATATTTCACACATTGTTAATGCGTCAGTATTGTCCGAAACTAGAGACACCACAGAGGACATCAACAGATAGGCACGATTGGAAGTTTTTGGAGCAAATGTCACCGTACATAAATGGCATCTCGTCGGCACGGTGGCCGGCCGGACGCGCATGTACATGAGTACATGACCGGTCGGATACCACTCGTCCATCCCATGGCCGGCCAGAGAAACATTTGCTTGAAGAATTAAAGAGGGTGACAATTCCCTATGCACGCAGCAGTTTGCGATACGAGATGGCACCGCACTGGACGTGGCGATTCTTCGTTCTGGAGACTTTGCGAGAGCGGGGACGTACCAAGCCTTGTCCAGCATGCATGTCGCCGTCAAATTAAACCAAACTAGCCAGCCAAAAGAAAAACTACAGGCTAAGAATGTATAATTTTATCCGTCGTCCAATCAAAACTGACGCAACATAGCATCAATCAATCATTCCATCAGGCAGTACAGTACACGTATGAACTCGATCGTGATTCAGTTCTGTATATAGCGGAGGTTTTGGCTTGTTTAGCGCCATTTTAAACCAAAATAGCAAAAAATAGTCTATTCTCATTCGAATTGGCAAAAAATAACACCCATATGCAAGCATGTAGACCCCTAAAAATAGTTTTAGTAATTAATGACAATAATATGTTATGGGATTAACGTGTGTGCTAAGATAATTTAAAGGCTTAATCTCGGATTATGGATGACAACATGAAAATAGCAATGCAAAGACAATAAAATATCAACATAGCTCAAGGCAAAGATATTGTGTAGCATAAGGGCCATTTTGTGATGTTTACCGGTCTCATTGATTGGTGAAAAGACCGAATTTATAGGATAAATAGCATACTATAAAGAGGGATCATGGATAGTAGGTTGAGGATTTTATTTTGTGCCACATTGATCAACTAAAAGTTATGCATTGCATTTAGAACTTCATTTGGAAAAAGATCAGTAAAAACAGTATGACCGCATCTGAGAAGCGGTAGTGCTGCAGTGTAGTATGACCGAGTTCTAGTTGGCGGTACGTTCACTTCTACAAAACAGGCTATAGTAGACGCCCATCACAGACGGTTCCTTTGGAACCGTCGTGTTCGGTCTATCCGGACTGCGTTTGGCGCTGCGAGCCTATCACGAGCGGTTCTTATTTAGAAGCGTGCGCGATAATCATCTATCACAGACGGTTCTATTCACAAACCGCTGCGTGATAATTCAGCCCATCACAGAGCGGTTCTCATTCAGAATCGCTCGTGTACTATCACGTAACCGCTGCGTGATAGTACATGACGATTACGAATAAGAATCGTCTGTGATAATTAATTATCCTGCATCGTTCTAATTAAGAACCGCTCGTGATATCCTCCATCATATAAATTGCGCCGACACATCCCTCGCACGCATCATTTGCCGCTGCCGCCAGCGCTGCCGCTCAGGAGGCCTGTGTCCATTTGCCACCACTTCTTGCCGCCTTTGTCCTTTGCCTCTCTGCTCTGAGCAACCTCGCCTTGGCTCCACTTAGATCTGCTCTCCTCTCCCATGCGCCACTTCCCTGCCCTAGCTCCTCCAACCTGCTCCTTCTTGTTCTAACTGGGAGCAGACTTGTTTGTCCGGCTTAGGTGAAAATTCAAAAACTTAGTGAGGTGCGGTTGAAGATTATTGGCACAAAAATTTCAACTTGGATTTGCTCGGTCTTTGTTTAGAATTTTGAGGCATAGTCTTTGTAAATACTAAATAAGCGCCATATGTTATTGCCATTATACTTGGTGATGAAATTTGATATCACAAGACCACTAGGTGATTGCATATGATTATTTTCTTTATAATGTCTATGAAAAGGCATATGTGGTTTTGTAGGCAAATAACAACCTTGGTGTAGGTCAAATTAATTAGTCCAAAGTAATATCAGCATATCACTATAAATTTAGGTAGATGGGATGCAAATAGGGTCGTTCTTTTGTCATGTGAAACGTCCTGTCTTCTACCATATATTGTAGCTAATTGAGGATTAGATGCTTAGTACTCTAGTCCTATTTGGTATGGTCTTAGATGTTTGTCGTATGCAATAGTTATCTATGACTAGATGTTTTGTGAAAATATTGAAATTTAGAGTTGGTACAATTCTCTCTTCCTGGAGGCATATCAGATGCCTAAAGCAAGAAAGAAAACTTCGTTATGAAGCTTCACTTGCATATTTAAATTCATGTTTGCTATAAATTAATCGCTAATCAATTTGACACTAATTTGTTACATGCGTGGTGTAGATGGATCGAAACTAGATGTACGGTGTGAACCATGTGAGTCAAGAGTACATTAATGGCGTGGTTGCTTTTAGAAGAGCTGCTGAGCAGGATATGTTGAAGAAGGGGATAAATTTTATGTACTGTCCATGCATTGATTGCGGTAATCGAAGATGTTTAACAACGCGACCTGGATCGAAGCGCACTTGATTGAAGGAGTTTCAAAAAAGGTATACATGTTGGAGCAATTACGGTGAAGAGCGATTATACCGAAGTTAATAATGACGACATCGCCAAGAAGTCAACGATTTGCGGATGTGGATTTGTGCTTTTGATGAGGATAGGTGGCACGATGACAATCTGGATCGGATCTGCTGCGATGCGAAGAGAACTACTGATGAGAGAGAGTTTTGTACATTCGAGGGCTTAGGGAGGACTCGTGAGACCTTTGTTCCTGGTACGCAAGCCGGATATACCTGGAGTTGTCAACCGTGCTTGAACTGCTGAAATTGAAGGCAAGCAATGGTTGGTCCGATAAGAGTTTCACGACATTATTAGGTCTCCTAGCGGACATCCTTCCGGAGGGAAACGTGTTGTCCAACACCATCTATCAAGCAAAGAAGGTTATTTGTCCATTGAGAATAAAAGTAGAAAGAATACATGCATGTCCGAACGATTGTATCCTCTACAGTAAAGAGTATGCGGACATGCATGTATGTCCTGTGCAAAGCATCCCGATACAAGCGTCGAGAATCTTGCTAAGGTGAAGTAAGGACCTCTGCTAAGATGTTGTGGTATCTGCCAGTGATCCCACGTTTGAAGCGTTTATTTGCGAACCCAAAGGAGGCAAGATTGCTGCGTTGGCACTCGAGAGGGCGTAAGAGATGGAAAGCTAAGACACCTGGCCGATTACGCGGTGGAGAAACTTCGATCGGAGCTTGAAGAGTTCGGTGCGTAAGCAGGAACATAAGGTTAGGGTTGAGTACGGATGGAATGAATCCTTTCGATAACATGAGCGTGAGACATAGCTTTTGACCCGTGAATCTATGTATGTACAACCTTCCTCCTTGGTCGTGTATGAAGCGGAAGTACATTTTGATGTCACTACTTATCCAAGGGCGAAGCAACTTTGGGAATGATATTGATGTGTACCTAGCACCATTCTTTGGAAGATCTTGTGACACTGTGGAGCGAAGGGGGTATGCAGGTATGGGATGCGTACAAAGCGAGAACTTCACTTTACGCGCCATGTTGTTACGCACCATCAATGATTTTTCTACCCTTGGTAACTTTATCAGACTTGATTACAAAAGGAGCCAAAGCCCGTCCACCCATAGGCTCTCTTCTCTTGCTTGAGGGTCTCGGCACAGTCGACTTGGTGCTTCTTTGCCTCGATTAAGCGATCAAGTGATGGCAAGCCTCACAGACGATGCAACGTCGTTTTGGAGGACCACGTCGGCGACCTTTGTAAACTTCGCCGAAAGTGGGAGATCACCGGGAAGACACACAAGGAGGAGGATGTCAAGGCGACGGAAGGTGGCCTTCACCCGCTCCGGAAAATTCTCGGACGGAGGAGTGAAGACATTGTTGAAATAGTGTTCTTCCACAAACGGTTCAACGTCTGTGAGAGAGGTGCGTGTATGCGGTCGCGGCGGTGTAGGCCATCAATGCGGCGACAAGGAAGCGAAGAGGCAACCATTTACTTTTTTGTGGAGAAAGGGATCAAGGAGGTTGTGTGAAATACATTGTAGAAGGGACATCTATTTATAGAACAAGTTCTAAAGCGGAGCGGAGAGCGAAGAGATATTTGGGGAGTCAGATGGCGGCGTTGGAAAATGAAGAGACGGCGGCCGTGTGATCGTGAGGCGAAGAGACACACGGCGGAAAATGAAGAGACTTGTTGTTCATTTCTCACGGAGATATATCACGAGCGGTTTTCGAATAGAAAATGCGTGATAAGATATCACTGACGGTTTCCTATGAGAACCGCTGCGTGATATGGAACATATCACGAGCGGTTCTATTAGGGAACCGCTCGTGATAGTTATATCACGAGCGGTTCTTTAATAGAACCGTCTCGTGATATAATTTTATAAGGTGGGAACCGCTAGGGTTTTGCTCTCACTCGTCACTTCCTCTCCGCGCCTTAGGCTCTCGGCGCTCGTTACGCCTCCTTTAGGGTTTAGGGCTCGCTTGGTTCACCGCCGACTACGACCTCGGCGTCGCCGACCTTGGCGCCCCGACCTCGGTGCCGACCTCGGTGCCGCCCCCGACCTTGGCGCCCCAGACCTCGCGCCCCGTTCACCTCCCGGCCAGTAAGCCCGGCGTCGCCGCCTCGGACCTCGGCGTCGCCGCCCGACATTGACGCAGCACCGTCCTCCTCCCCTATCGGCGTCCTGCCTCTGCATCGGCCTCCTCCCCGCACCGTCCTCCTCCCCGTGTCGGCCTCCCTCTGCCCGGCCTTCTCCCCGCGCCGTCCTCCTCCCCGTGTCGGCCTCCTCCCCTGCACCTCCTCCTCCTCGTCGGCCTCCTCCCCTGACTGGCCTCCTCCTTGCACGTGAGTTCTTGTCGGGTGAGTATTGCTCTTCTGTGGCGATTCGGTTGATCTTTGCATATATATATATATATATATATATATATATATATATATATATATATATATATATATATATATTTATGATGCTAGTTGATACCTTGATCTCGTATTAGTTACGATTTACGAATCTAGTACTAAAGATATTGCAAATTGATCAGTGGGCTTTGTTGACATGCTCGTGATGAACTACATCTTATCTTGAGATTGAATGTGATAGTTAGTTCATACTTGAGCTTTATTGTATTACTTACTCTTGTCAATATGATGTCTTGTTAATTGGTTACTTTCGGTTGAAAGCTAGTTATTACGATTCTTACGGTTCATTTGATCTCTAGCATTTGAAGTGGATCTTGTTATGTCGACCAATCGGCTTTATCCTTGAACATGTGTCTTCATGTTGATTCTATTGAGAGTATTCAGTTTTGTTGGTAATCTAATGACTAGTTTGTGATTCTTCTAGTAGTCTGTATGAGCTCATTCAACTTTTTATTTGCCATCTTGATCTCTATATTCAACCTCTGTACTTCTTCACGAGATTAATTATGTTCATATTTATCTGGAATTAATTATGATTATTTGCTAATATTGCACATGTTGAGCACATTATTAAGTTTAAATGTATATGTTAATTTGGGACACTTGCAATCCATTTTATTGCATATGTAACTTATATAGATAGCAAGTAAGCGAGATGGCGGAGGGCAGTCTTCGCAAAAATCACCGACGCCACAGATGGAAGAAAGCGCCGACGAGGTCGCCAATCGCGCGCCAGATGGAAGAAAGCGTAAGCGAGTCGCCGTCACCGTCGGCGATAATGACACTAGCGAGATGGCGAGAGGACAATCGAAAATGCTCTGCGGCCGTGGTCATCACGGAGGTTAGTGACTTTGGGGTCCCTCTGAGTCCCAAGAGATCAGCGGTGAGATTCCGGACCATCTGCGGGATACTTGGAAGGGAACGGGTCCCCATCACCACACCAAGGTGGAAGGACCTGATGAAACAAGCGAAAGACGCGCTGTGGACAGAACTTTCAAAGAAGTTCACTATTCTAGAAGCAGACGTGGCACGCGTGCGACGGATGGCGATGCTCATGATGGATAAATCGTGGAGGACCTTCAAGAGCATTCTTGTCACGGCACGTGAACACGGTCGATGCCCTTCATGAAGTATAGATTCTTGACGCGGAAGCATGGGACACCTTTGTGGCTATGAAAATGTGGCGAATTTAAGGAGCAAAGTGCGGCGCACAAAGCTCTCGAGACCTGAAAACACTCACCGCCAGACTCGCAGCCGCTGGTGCGCAGTAAATCGAGGAATGGGTAGCGGAGGAGGAGAACGCAACTAGGCCATTTCGATATCACGTACCGCGTTTCCTAAGGTGGTTAAGCGAGGGCAAAGTCTCGTCTTCGGCAACATCTCTTTCACAAACCAATGAGACCGGAAGTGTCCCAGCGTGTGGTAAATATGTCGAACTACCTAGTTGTTAATAAGTCCATAACTTCATAGTGTCTATAATAACATGATGACCTCTTGCAGCGTGACTTGTCTGCCCAAGCTTCCCAAGGCTCCTTCCATGCAGACAGGGAGAAGGATATACTATCTACGGTATTGGGAAACAAGGAGCACCTGGTCGCACGCGAGGCCTTGGGGTTAGCGTGCCTTGGAGTCATGGATTCGCGAATGACTCTGCGCGTATAGGAGTAGGAAGAGATCCAAGGCCGAAACGCACGACGGCCAGGTTAGTCTGATGCTTCTTGACAAATTTGAAGAAAAGATAGCGACATTGCGAGATCAAATGAATCAACTCCTGAGCTAGTCGCAAGCCGCCCCTGTTAATTTGGGAGCCAGTCCTGCTCGACATCGGAGTAGCGTCGCGTCCGCGCATAATTCTAAACATGACGACGTCCGATTCTTGATAAGCGACATCAAGGTAATGTACATCTATGGAATGCACCAAAGATAGACCTATAGGACGCCTTAGCTAATTGTGTATCGTTTTGTAGGAGCCGACGCCCTGCAAGCTCTAAGTGAGGATGGATGGGTCCCTTTCTATTGAGGCTGCACGGGGGATGGTGTATCCATACGAGAAAGGGGTAGTCTTTGCCACGATGCCCAATGGCCTTGAGGAGGTTACGCCGAGGTCTAGGTGGATATGGTACATGGTAATTTCCTAGCCGTCTCGTGAAGATCGCCGACGAAGAGATCATAACACTAGGGATGTCGTCCACTCTTTTATCCGATGGCCCAAGAAGGACATGCATACTGGACAAGCGATCTGCAATCTAGGCACGACCATTCCTCTCAACGGGACCCTCGATGACTCCACCTCATGTTTAGCCTCGAAGGCCACCTCTTCGATTCCCGTGGAGAAGACGCGAAGGAACAACAAAAGCGTGCACCATGTCGGTTCCCGAGTTGTCTCACAAGAAGACGCCATCAATCGCTAAGGCCAAATCGAAATCGACGAGCGTTAAGGTGCCTCCCAAGTCGGGAAGTCAGCATGATATCAGGAACTACATCATCGGAAAAACGTTGTGCTCGACGCAGCGATATTAATACCTGTTGGATATGCTTGTCGGGGCTTTGCATGCACGGTACTTGGAGAAGCCCCAAAAGAAGGGGTGTGATATTGGAATCACCGTCGAATCTGAGGAGAAGCATTTCTTCAGCGGACGAGGTACTTCGTCGTGGGCTTCAATAACTTATATGACCGATTCAACCTCGTTGGCCTCGGCGCCTCGCTTCTCACGATGTTGGACAATCGTAAGTGCGTACAATCAAGTTCTACATTCATGTAATCCGATAAATATCACAACTCATTGCTTATGTATAGATACATGATGAAAAATATCAGGGAATGGAAAGAACCGGTGGGTTTCCTCGACCCACATGTGGTATCGTTGCAAACCATCCAAGCGACTAGATCGCCGTTGAGAAATACATAACGAGGTCATTGCTTCGTCGGAAGAACATGAAGTACATAGTGGTGCCCTACAACCCGAGGGTAAGTGTCACTACTTGCTATACAAATTTCATTTGTACTTTATCTGTGCAACCACGAGCTTAGGTTTAATGACTATAGCGACATACATGAGTAGGTACCACTTGGATCCTTTTAGTTATTATACCCAAGAGGAACCATGTGATATACCTTGATTATCTAATCCGCAAAAAGCACGACTTCAGCGTTCTAAGAGGAATACTCGAGTGGTATGCTCATTTCCTCCTTACATAACTCTATTGTAGTCTTCATTCGTTTGAAATGGCCGAGGATAACTTTTTGGAATCATGTAGGTCGTTCATCGATTATGTTGCCAACAAAGGAATATACGATGGAAAGAGTGCCCAACTAACACACGGATGGATTTTCGGTACATGCTACAACACGATAATCCTATATCATACTTTATAATAACGCATCTCGAACCGACTATACCTATATATGTAATTCTATTTTTGCGATTACCGCCCGACAAAAAAGATGATGAGTTATGTGCAATCTACGTCTGCTATCATATGCGGCTAATCCTTAGAGCTAGGAAGAAGGATCACGAGGTTTGTCGGTCTCGAAATAATTATTTCCTAATTATAAATTTAAATATATATAGCTTACCACTTTACTCTTGCTAGCGACAGGCCTTGGATTTACAATGTGATGGACTTGTTGCGGAAGAGATCAAGGACATTCGAGGAAGCTCTGCACCTTTATTAAGTCGAAATCATTAACGACGCAGCGGAGAGTTTCACTCGTCGCCGACCTAAACATCACCCGCCGACACCTCTCCACGCAAACAATTGACTCAATTGTAATCCGGTTGTAACTATAGCGACAATACTTGAACAAATGCGATCTTTTGTAATTTATTTTGAGTAATGATCACTTTGAGTTGTCAACAATTGATTATCTCGATGAATATGTTTTGTGCATGCTTGTTTTTCGAGAGGGCATGGCTAGCAATTCTGAGGCTAGCCAAAAACAAAAAAATGTAGTCGAGTATGAACTATCATAGGCGGTTTTTGTTAAAGCCGTGCAGCGAAGGCATAGTATCACGACGGTTTCCACTAAAAGCGAAATGCAGTGATACATAATATCACGACGGTTCTCAACAAAAACGAAATGCGTGATCGTGAATATCACGAGCGGTTCTAAATAAAAACCGTCGTGATATTGGCGTATCTATCTGATTTTATTTAGAACCATCGTGATATTGGCGTAACGAACGGTTTTAGTGGAAACCGTCTGCATGATACTAACCTTCCTGAATGCTTTTTAAAAAAGCGTTTGTGATACGTATCCTGACGGTTTTGAACCGTCTGTGATAGCTGTCTGTTATCACATACCAACAAATATAGACGGTTCGAAAACCGTTTGTGATGACGGTTCCGAACCGTCTGTGATGTGGCTTCCTACAGTAGTGGTTATTTCCAGAGAGCATGTTTTTGGAAGTTTTTCCTCCCTAGAAATCGGTAGTTCGATTGAGCCGAACAGTGCTACTACTGTGTGCGGTAATCTGGACCTTGTAATCTTGATAGTACCGCGCTGATTTATAACGGCTAGTTGAAGCATTAAAGGAACAACGGATGATGTTGAATAGTAGGTCTTGATAACCGGCCGATCAATGGTGGTAGTACCGCACATGCTGAATTTTTCAAGGATCTTCTTGTAACAGTCGGAATTGTGGTTGAGAGCTATAAATACTCCCTCACCAGCACCAAGCTCACTACCCCTGGCCTCATTGAATGCACTTGAGCTGTTGGAGCACTTTCTACTACTCATTTGCTCATATTTCTCATTTTGAGGTAGTTGAGAACATTGAAGTGGATTTGCATCATTAGTTGATCTTTTGGCATTTAATAACCTTCAAGCAAGCGTTGTGATTTGTTACTCTTGGTGCTTGCCGGCACCTAGACGGCTTGGAGAAAGTTTGCGCAGTGATCTCTTCAAGAAGGTTGTGAAAAGACCCAACACTGTGTGTGAGTAGTTCGGTGCTCACCACTCTGGAGTGGAGGAAGAGCAATCCTAGTGAAATTGAGATGCATTAGGCTTAATTCGTAGAGCCGGTCCAATTCGTTTGGACTTACCTCAACGTGGACTAGTGAAGACCGGCAAGTCTTCGATACCATGGGAAAACATAGATTGTCTTCGTTGCGATTTTCTCTCTTGTCTTTACTATTTCCGTATTGACATTTCTAGCAATTTATTTGTGTAGAATTGCTTAGCTATAATTGTATTTAGCATTGACATAGTTTTGGGTTGTCTTAGTGAAAGCTTAGAATATATCTCTTGAATTGTGCTAAAAATCTTTAATTAGACCATACTTACTAAAATTGTCTATTAGAGTATAATAATTTTAGAAACCTCGTATTCACCCCTCTCTAGTCGGTCATCCTTGATCCTACACCATGTCACGCTCAAAATGCACGGCAAGGGCCCGTAGTGCCTCTACCACGATGCAGTCGGCCTACCGTGCCGCCATGGCAGGTGACCTACCACATGGTGAGGGCGTGGTACGCCACTGCCATGCATTTTGAGCATAACAGAGGTGTCATTTTTGTCAATTTATTGGCCGGTGTTATTTTTGCTATTTCGGTTCAAAATCATGTTAAATGAGTAAAAAACTCATGTACACGGCGCTTCCTACATATTTTCCCCATTTCTAGCTCCTTTGCAAGCGTGAGTACGTTGACACATAAGCACGTACGTACGTGATATGCATGCATACATGTACTATGCAGTAAAATAGTACAAGCTGTAGTAGTTCATAATATTTATTTGCGTACAAAAGGTTGCTTAAACATCAAGTTTCCAGAGGCCCAGTAAACAATTTGTAGCAATGAACTAATAGTAATTTAGGCGGTCTCTACCATATTGAACTAATCGCGTGTGATTGCAACAATATCAACAATCATAAAGTCTCTCACTACTAGAAAGCTAGAAAACTTGGCGGTCACCAATTTTGCAGACGGGCCCATTGGCCGTCAAGATTCACTATTTTTGTGGCGGAATAGTACCCCTTGACAAAATTGAAATTTTCTTGACGGTTTTATGTAACTCTCAATAAAAATATTTTGCTTGACGGTTAGAACCGTCAAGTTAATTCTTTGGCCCGGCGGGGAAAGCTTCATGAAAAAAATTCACCTCATGCCCTTGAAAATAATTCCCGCACCTTGTCCCCAAATCCCTAGTTGGGCTGGCTCCAAGCCTCAACCATTTCCCCGCTTGCTTTGCCTCCCCACGCCGCCTCTCCTTGCCTTGCACGCCTCCCAGCGCCGCCTCCTCCCGCCTCCCCGCCTCCCATTTTGCCTTGACCCGGCTCAAGCCTCAACCATTTCCCGCCTTTGCCTCCCCCCGCCTCCCAGCGCCGCCTCCACGCGCCCGCCTCCTCCCTCCCCCAGCCTCCACAGCCCCCGCCGCCTCCCAGCCCGCCGCCTCCCATTTTGCTTGACCGGCTCAAGCCTCAACCATTTCCCCTTTGCCTCCCCCACCGCCTCCCAGCCGCCGCCTCCGCACCCACCGCCTCCCGCCTCCCTCCGCCCACGCCTCCCGCCTCCCAGCCGCCTCCACCTTGCCGCCTCCCATTTTGTGGCTCCACGCCCCGTCGGCTCACGCCTCCCATAGCCTCCTGCCCGCGCCTCCCATTTGTCATTGCAGTGTAACCCAAAGTTACATTACCAAATTAAAATTAATAAATTTTTTATTTTATTAGATTTTCTGAAATTGGAAAGAGTTTGATTGCTTTATTTGAATTTTTTGAAATATTAAAAGTTAAAAAATAAAATTTAATTGAAGTTATTGAAGTCTTATTTGAGTTAAACTGAAAAATAAACATTTAATTAATTTATAGAATTTTCTAGAAGATTTTAAAAGCTTTTTCCTAAATATTTTAAAGCCAAAACAATTTATTTGCAAAATTAAAAGCTAACTATAAGTTGAAACTATTTTATTTAAGTCCAAAATACCTTTAGCAATTTAAGTGAATTTTCCAAAAAAATTTTTTGATTTGTTTTGCTATTTTCTAAAACCTAAATGAATTATCTGAATTAAATAAATTGGTAAAGCAATTTAAAAACCCCTAAAACCCTTTGGGCCTAAACCTCCCGGCCCACTTCTCTATTCCCCTCCCTTCTACCACCCACCCGCCTCCCTCTCTCTCCCAAACCCCATCTTTTCTCCGCGTGGGATGGAGATCCCATACCACGCATGCCCACGCCAAGCCACGGCCCTTTTTCCCCACACGATCAAGATCCAACCGTCGCGCCATCTTCTCCACCTCCTTCTTCTTCGCGTGGGGATAGCCCAAGCCGCCGCCATTGCCGCATCATGGAGCTCGTCAACGCCGCTCTTCCGGCCCCCTCTCCTCACGTGGCCACGCGCACCCACTCCGCGCATCACGCGCGTCCACTCCCGCCTTATCCCCCTCCCTACTTTACGATTTGCGGTTAGCCCACGCCCAACCGCTGCAACCGCCGCTCTCGCGCCACGATCTCCGCTCGCTCCTCCCAGACCCCTATAAAGCGCCCCCACGGCGCCTCTTCCTCCTCATCCGCTCCGCCACCCTCTCTCTCCCTCTCGCCCTCGTTTGCGGAATTTGCGAAGCTTGCGCCGACCACCATCAGAGTCTTCGCCGCTCTAGCGCCGCCGTCACCGCCTCCGCGTCCTCGCCGCCGCCATCGGCATCGCCATCTTCACAGACGCGCACCGGTGCTCGCCTCCGTTCCTTGAGCTCCACCGGAGCAGCGTCGCCACAGTTGAACCGTCTGCGCGCGCTCATCACCTCGCCGCGGCCATCGCTCGTCTTGGTGACCAAAACATCGCCCTCGACTCCTGCGTTCCCTCTCCCCTCCGGTACACTCGGGAGTCTAACTTCGCCAAAGCCCGGCGAAGCTCGCGCCGAGCCGTGGGTTACGGTCGGCGTGGCACCTCCACGTGGCTGCCACGGTGCGCCACCTCACTGCCCCGTAGGCACCACCTCCGCGCCCGCGTGGCAAGGTCCACCCCTCCCTCAGACCCAATGACCCGTAGACCCAGTCCACCAAGAGCCAAGCCACTAACATGTGGGCCCCACATGTCAGGAATTAGTTTAAATCATTTAAATTCTGAATTCAGTAGGGCTGACATCATCCATGCGCAATAATTAGAATTTTCTATAGAAAAATAATTAGGAAATTGGCTAAATAACGATTTAGGTTTAAATTTGTAAAATTCACAACTTTTACATCTTAGCTCCAAATTAGATGATTCAAATTGCTAAAATCTTAGAACATTATTGTCTAACTAAATAAAATATGAGTATTCATTTTGGAGTTCAGTTTGGTCTTGTTTTAGAATTTAAAATTCATTTAAATTCCAAATTTAGATCAATATTTGTAAAATTCATATCTTTTGATTCCTAACTCCAAATTAAGCGTTTCAAATTTCTAAATTCATATAAATTGAAGATATAGCTAACTAAACCAAAATTAGTTAATTTGTACTTCATTTGAATCTTGTTTGTATTTAGAAATTCATTTAAATTTGATTTAGGATTAAAACTTGTAAATTCATATCTTTTAAATCCCAACTCCAATTTGAGTGTTTCAAATTTCTAAAATTTTATAAAACTATTATCTAACTAATTAAAATAGAATTATTTAGTTTTGAGTTAATTTGAACTGCCTTTTGATTTGTTATTTGAATTTCGTTTGAATTTGGATCGCTTTCGCGCATAGACTTCGACGATTCCGGAGAGTTAGATCCTTTGGAGAATTTAGAGAGTCAAGACTTCAATGAAGGAAAGTTACATTCTTGACCATATTTGCACCCATTATTTTACATTATTTAAATTCTGTTTTAAATTATTATTGCATGCGTATTTATATTCAAGTAATTTAAATCCCTGTTTTAAGCTTTATAGTTATTCCTATTCCATTGTATAGCCAAATATTGTCGGTATATACTATATGGAGGACCATTCCGAATGTGATATATATCTTTGGAGGTAGAAAGTGGAAATATTGGATTATAAGATAACATGATCGTTGGATATGAGATTAAGGAAATTGATTTGTGGTTGAGGTTAAATTAGAAATATATTTTTGGGCATCGAATATTGGAGATGGAAGTATAGGATTACACAATTGATGGACATGAGATTGTAGATATACATTATGGATGGATATTGAATTATAGAATCACGTGATTATTGGGTATTAGATTATATGAATACATGATGCTTAGATATTGATTATACAATTATGCAATTGTTGATTGTTGGATTATAGGGTAGAATAATTGTTGGAGATTGAATCATAGGAATGCATTATTAACGGATGAAGAAATAAGTGAGCGATGGATATTGAATTGAAGAGATAGTTAATTATTGATATTGGACTTTCAAGATTGAATTATAGAAGTAGTCATTGTAGAATATTGATTTGCTTGGATGTTGGATTATAGGATTAAATCTTGGTGGGATTACAAAAATAAAACTTGATTAGATCTTAGAAGTGGATAATTGTTGATAATGGATTATCGAAGAAGGATTATAGAAATAGATAATCATTGGATATCGGATTATCAAAATTGGATTATAGGATTACATAATCATCGGATTGATGGGTATTGAATTATTAGAAATTATTCATTAAGGATTAATGGATTGATAGATATCAGATTATAAAATTAGAGCATTCTTGAATGTTGGATCGATGGAGGTCGGATCATAGGAATAGGCGATATGGTGGATATCGGACTAATCAATATTGGAGTATAGGATTTTACAATTCTTTGGAGTTTGGATGAACACAAGATGCGGATGGTTCACTTACGGTCTCGTGCACGACAATACCTTGACATTGAATCCCTCACCCTTGTCACCTTAGATAAAACCTAGTTGATACAATAGTATGAACTAGGATCATTTGAAAAAGTTGCAAAGACATGCTTAGACCAAAATGTTTGATTTGGGGAGTTTAGGCCAAAATTCAAATATTGTTTAAATTGTATCCATGACATTGGTGTGTTATGGAAGTTTATAAATGACTTTGAAAAATAAAATAAAGTGATGGTTTGGACTTGGTGAAATGGTTGAAAGGTTGGTGCAGGTTTATGCGCAGGCTTAATCTGGTTAGGATTAAGGCCGGGGTTAATTGGAAGTCGCCCAAGTCAATTAAGGACCGGCCTTTGGCGTTCCTTTGCTATGCCTATAATGGGCTATGCCTCACGTGCAACCACATGTCCTCGGTATGGGGAGTAGGACTGGCTCAATAATTTGGGATACCTCGTGAGATAGTCGTGCCATTTGTATGAGTGGGTGTCGGATAGACTATAGTCCCACTGGCGCAAGAGGGGGCCTGAACACTGCGGATGGTTAGTCCAAAGGGCGAAACCTTAGCGGGCATGAGTACTTTGAGGTAGATCATTGTAAAGGCCTTGTCACGTGCTCTAGACTGCTCACCTTAGGTAGTGGCGGTGGCATAGATATATCTTGGGATAAACTAGAGAATTCGTGTCTTGTGGGTAAAATTGTACAAACTCTGCGAGTGTAAAACTATTGAATAGCGCGTCATGATCATGGACATGCTAGCAAAGCCACTCAAAGTTATACTTTGGTTTTGGTTTCAAAATGATTTGACATAAATGATTTTGGATTTCTATCAAATGGGATTTAGGCGGAAGCCATGTGATAGGAGGTATCCTTCACCATTCATTATGGAGGTTATCCACACTATAAAACTGTCATTTAAAATCTGATTTTAAATATGGTATAAAATGGCCTTGAAAATTTGTACAGTATTTAAAGCTGAAAATCTTTGCTTTATGCAAATTCAACCATATTAAGCCTTCCTTTGAGATATCCATGTATGCATGTCATTACATCATTTGGCGGTGTAACTTGCGAGCACAGTAGTTGTGCTCATTCTTGCTTAATGCAAATAATTTGAGAGAGAAGGACTTTGCTACGGTGTGGATCTCGACGACTAGGCCGCTTCCCGATTGATTGCATGGCGATTAACGAGACCCTACTACTCCTTAGTCTTCTGCTGTGTTTATTTTATTGTTGGCATGTAAGCCTCCTTTGTAATCAACTCTGTTGTTATTTATTAATAAAGTTGTGATATGATTTTGTTACCATATTTGTTTACTGTGTGAACTAGCTCTGATCATGGGACTAGTTCGAAATGCACAGAGGATTCGGAGTGTTAATCCCGGGTCTTACACGCTGGCTCCGCCCCGCCGCGCCTCCAAAGATGTCTGTCGAGGTCCCTTTGGTATCTTCTGAGTTCATACAGTAGCATTTACATTGTTTGTTCTATTCTCGAGATAACCGTGTAAGTATTTCTTCCGTGGTATGTTCTACAAGTATGTTTGACCTATCACTAATCGAAGAGCTCGGTGTATATACGATAATAGATGTAGTGGGAAAATCTGTCTAGTGTTGTGACTTCATTTGCTCTGGAAATTATCTTTGAGTGCTCATTATTTGAGCTCTAATCCTTGCATTACGATGCGGTTTGCGAAAGTGTATATCTGAGAAGTTCAATGATGAGGAGGTAGAATCCTACCGGTATGTGTAAATTGATCTTGGCGCACTCCGGTTGAGAAGCTTAGGTACACTTATCCTCATGACTATGCACTTACATTTTATCCACTTTGCTTGTTGATGTAGATCTTAAAGGTCAAAATAATTGTGCATTGGTACTTTCGGTTTGATCTTCTTGTTAAGCTTCTGGATTTTTAATCATAATATAACTTTCCATTGGATATAGTGCATGTAGAAATTGGAGCTTTGATTCAAATCCTTGTAATATACATAAAATAGTTGCTTGAGGTACTTACAACTTAAGCTTGCTTCTATGATTTTGAATGTCGGTGATTACTTTATTTGTTTTACTTTGACTTACACCTTTGTTTGTCCTATCTGAATTCAACAGTTAACGAGTTAGCATATATATTTATTGTTGTTCCAGACATCTTGAAGCTAAACGATCAGTTCTATTACTTCCTCATTTGAAAATTGGCCATCTAAGCAGAATCTATGAGCATATTAAAGTTAGATCACGACTCGGATGAAGGGCTGGCATATTTGCACTAAATCAGTTAATATAGCAAAGATTTGGATACTTGCTACACCGGCATACTACTGCTTATTACTGAGTACGTTCTCTTGTCTCTTTGTATTCATCTTGTTTCATCCTCTCAATCTTGACTTGTTTTTACCATATCATTAATATTTGCATTCGATCATTCTACATTATATGACTTGGTGACGGATACACGCCTAAAATCGTAGCTTGTCATAGATCACAATTCGGAGACACCTTTTGTTGAAAGAAAAACTGAATCCATCGAGTGGCACGACGAGAGAGTTCATACTTGTTGCTTTAATTATATAATAGATTTCCACATTAACTGAATGAAAATGGTGATTTGTACCACTTACATATGTTGTTGTGGGCCTAGCTAGATTATGGATTGTAGCATCTAGCCATTGAATATGTGATGATGTGAATTAGTGGGACTTATATAGCAGCTAGCTAGTTCCAAAAGCTTTGTTGATTCATTATTATTAAACACTAAGGTGAATGTGTTTGTTCATATTGTCCCCCTTTAAGTTCTCGACATATTAGCGACCCATGCATCGAGGTTTGTGAAACAAAATTTAAGATATTTTCCATATTGAGATGTCAAAATTTAAAACTACCTAGCTCCTCTACTTTTTCATGAAAATATTTTTCTCAAAGATTTGAATCTAAGTTCTCGAGATCTCAAAAAGGTTATATATTACATATATGCATGTATAGTTGAATTTGTTGTAAAGCGATTGACTTTCAAGTACGACAAGCTAGCTGCATTGGCATCCATTGGTGGGTGACGGTACATCCATATTGGTACCCAATAAGACTTCACATGGTGCAGCTAGCTCCTTGAGAAAAACGTCTTGTTGTCATGATCGATCCGGTTTGCTTTAGTAGAACGAATGTGTGAATCGAGTTAATTAAAACGAAACTCCAAATTAGTAAACCAAGTGTGGTAAACCATGCACACATGCTAGCTATAGCAAATTATACAAGAAGGAAAGAAAATGATACCTAAGCTAACATAAAATCGCTTAGGGCTTGTTAAGAAAGCCTTTAACTAACTTGAAAGTAACTGAGTACAAAATGACAACAAGACATATAACTACAGGTTTGCACGAAAAACTATTTGGCATTCTTCCCTATACAAGGGTTCCTTTTGTTTCATGTAACAAGAAAAACTATTTCTCATTGAACCACTTGTCTAGCTTTGTATACTGTGTTCCAGAAAGGATATATAGTTCTTTTAGTTTGGATGAGATCCATACTAGCATGCATAACTCAGATCCAACAACACTATTTGATGTTTTGTTACTCGTACAAATCTCAATTGAAGTCGATAAGATCTTCATAGTTTTAATAGAAATTTATGGTGAAATGGAAAAGCTTCTGAGTTATGCATGCTAGTATGGATACTTGTTCTTGTTTACTAACGAAATAAACCTTAACATTTTATTAATGATGCATCAATAAAATCATGAATTAAAGACAATCATCATCGGTAACTTTGTATGCTCCTCCCATCATCTCATATCTGCTGCCTTCTATTCTAGTCGCCTAAGTTCACCTTACATGTTGATGTGGAGCACTGCTTTTGTTGTTTTGATGTTACTTCCATATATGTTTTAGGAAGCGGCATGTGCCTAACTGATCATTCACTTGTGTTGGTATCTTGGTTGGAATTGAGTGCGATTCGAGTGCATGCATGGTTCTCTGCATTTGAAGTTAGAATGCAAGCAATGCTCACTAGAGCATCGATGCAATGCTCACTGGAGCATTATTAAGCTATAATCATGGTTTTTTATAAGTATTAGTACATAATTTGTAAAATACTAAGGTTAAAAGTTTGTGGTCATCCTTATGAAAATGCTAGCGACAAAAGGGGCAAAAGAAGAACTCTTTTAACTTTGGATTTCCATGAATTGGATGCATGAATATCATGGAATGCTTTTGATTGACATGTTTTATTTTTTCGAATTATGTCAGTGTTATTGTTAGTGAGGCACTGTCTTCTATTGTATATTGTTATATATTCGTATTTGTAAATTCTTATGCTGCACAACCATATGGTGAAATGGAAAAGCTTCTCATAGAAAAAATATAGATTAATTGCTCCATACTTGCATGGGCATAGTTTATGGCCACATCGGTATTTGCATGGGATATTGATTTTTTTCCGAGAGCTTCTTATATATCTACCAAGAAAATAGACAATTATACATCTTCATGGTTTCCTGAACATATAATCTTTTTAGGTCAAAACTTAACTTGCATGCAGCTTATTAAAGCCTCTTTAACTATTGCTTTAGTTTCTTCATACCATAGTACTTCAGTACTGTACTGCACACTTGGATCTATTCCTACTTTAATTGGCTCTATCCTTGTCCAACATTATTGTTTATGACTTGCACTTTAAGTAATCAAAATTATGTCCTATTGTTGCAAATGCAATGTTATGTTGGACCAAATTTGTTCTTGTCTTACGTAGGAGTTATATCATAAACCACGTTATGTGTTGATTGCTAAATTAATAATTATTTGCAGATTCTCTAATTTGGGCATACCATCATATGATATTTATAATTAACGTATTCAAGTTGTTAAACACAGAACTATTTAATGGAAGACCATGAATGGATGTATATTGGTTGGCAGCGTGGTACAGCTCCCTCTAATGAATGGATTGATCACACCACACAATTCTTGGATCGTGCATTCTCTGATTCAAGTTTAGTCGAAGGTGACACCATTAAGTGTCCGTGTGCAATGTGTCGGAACTATTTTAGGCACAACAGGTACACTGTTGAGTTGCACTTGAGTAAATATGGGTTTAGGGCAAATTATCAAACACGGACAACACATGGTGAGAGCCTTGTCGTTAGGCATGATGAATTCAATGAATCTGATCAGATGGATAATATGTTGGGTGACCTAGCTGGTGACCATCCACCAGCAATTGATGAGGAGCCAAATGCCTCTGCCGGGCTTTTTATAGGATGGTCGCTAGTCTTGATGAACTAGTCCATGAGAACACAACACATTCTTGTCTATCATTGTTGCTCGCTTGCTAGCTATGAAGTCCTGATACAATATATCAATTGCACATTATGATGATGTATTACAAATAATTCATGAACTTTTGCCCCGAGTCTAAGTTGCCCGAAGACTTCTACCGTTCAAAGAAGCTATTAGAGGGTCTCGGTATGCCATATGTGAAAATTGATGTATGCTATAATAATTGCATGCTTTATTGGAAAGATAATGAGCATGAAGACAAGTGTAACTTTTGTAATACCTCTCGTCTGAGGTAGGCAAGAATAAAGTTCCACGTAAAGTATTGCGGTATCTCCCCATTGCAAATAGACTACAAAGGTTGTATGCACACGAGGAGACAACAAAGCTTATGCGATCACATAGTTGCTCCACATCCGGTAAGATGGCGCATCCATGTGATGGGGAAGCTTGGCAACAATTTGACGAGGACTTCCCAGGCTTCGCAAGCGATCCTAGAAATGTGCGACTTGCTATAGCAACAGATGGCTTCACACCATTTAGTTTGGGTGCTGCTCCTTACTCATGTTGGCCAGTGTTTGTGGCTCCATTAAATCTTCCCCCAAGCAAGCTCTTGAGGCCAGAATACATATTCCTTGCCCTTGTTATCCCTGGTCCTCAGCATCCAGGAAAGCAATTAAATATTCTAATGCAACCTTTAGTTGACGAACTTATCAAGTTGTGGGATGGGGTAGAAACATGGGATGCTTCACTCAAGCAAAACTTTACAATGCGAGCTGACATATCTATGGTCGATCCATGATTTTCCTGCATATGGTATGTTTGCTTGGGTTGGAGCACACATGGTTCATTTGCGTGTCGAGAATGCTTGTGTGAAAGCAAAGCATTTCAACCGTAATGGTGCAAGGGCTTGTTGGTTTGATTGTCTGGCGCTTTCTCGTAGGGACCATGAATTGAGAACCCAAGCTTATGCATTTTGAAAGAACACAACAGTGGTTGAGGAGGCACCAAGGTATTTAACGGGAGAGGAAGTCGAAGCCCAAATAGACAAATTTGTAGCTTGTTAAGGATTTCGATTGCTCTAGCTCTTCTTTTACCAATTATAATGGTTCTAATTGTGCTTAGGCGGACTTATAATGCTAGTGTTCGATTGGGTTGTTTTAGCTCTTACATTAGCACTTCTAATGGTTTTAATTGTGCTAAAAGCGGACTCATAATGTTGGCCTACTCTATTCATCTTCTGAGGAAGGACCGGGATCGGGGTGGATCCTCCCATGTGGGCTCGACACGAATGACAATGCCATTGATGGCAATGATGCTAACATTGATGGCGACAAGCGCAATGCTAACATTAATGGCGGCAACAACGATGATACCAACAACATCAACGGCTGACGGATGCAACTAATTGTCTACATGAACTTTCATGGTGTCTTGCTAGCTCTTTTGAATAGTTCAACATGGTATTCTTTGCACTTTTAGATGTACTTACATGACTTGTATGTGATATTAGTCTTTAGGTGTATTGTACTAGTATTGGACTTTTAGATGTCTTTTGTGCGGATTGCTTTCTACAAGTGAACCTTATGGATGGTATTGGGCTTGAAATGATTAGTTTGAACTTCTTATTTGTGTATGGAGTAATGCATGGATGTGTCTTGTGAATTATATGATGTATAGATGTGTATTGTGAATTATATGATGCGTGAATGTGTATGAATATGTGAATTGACAATTTTTGCTAGTGGGCGTAATCATAATTTTGTTGTGAGGCCCGAGTCATTTTGGCGTTGGTTTGATACTGCGAAAACAAATTAACTTTGTGGGCCAAAACCGTAGAAAATGCTTTTTGTTGGCGGTAATGGGAAAAACCGTCGGGTTTTATATAGTCACCCGTCATGTAAACAAATTAACTTTGACGGCCAAAAATCCGCGAAAATGCTTTTTTGTTGGTAATAGAAAAAACCGTCGAGTTTTATATACTTAATGATATGATGCGCCCATCATGTAAACACATTAACTCGACGGGTCAAAAGCATCACGAAAATGCTTTTTGTTGATGGTAATAGAAAAACCGTCGATTTATATACTTAATGATAGCAGTCGCCCGTCATGTAAACAAATTAACTGACGGTCCAAAACGAATCACGAAAATGATTTTGTTGGCGGTTATTGCAAAACCGTCGAGTTTATATTCTTAGCGGTTTTAGCGTCGGCAAATATTTTCTTGACGGTTAGCAAATCGAGACAAATTAAATTTTCCCGACCACCTGGACACGAGGGTATTTTCTGACGGTTAACCGTTAGGAAAATAAAACAGCAGTTTTCTATTTTCCTGAGAAAAACCCCTTTTCTAGTAGTGTCTAGAACGAAGAATCGTGACGTGCAGTGCCATCTTGCATCGCAGACTGCTGCGTGCATAGGGAATTGTCACCCTCTTTATTCTTTCAGGCAAATGTCTGTCCGGCCGGTCAGGACGAACAAGGGGCATCTAGCCAGTCACGGGACGGACGAGGCATGTCTAACCGGCCACAGGACAGGCATTCGTGTGTCACTTACACGGCACGTTCGGCCAGCCACCATGGGGACAAGGTGCCATTTCTGCCATTTTGTCGCGACAGGTCCTAATTACATCAAAAACGCCTAGCATAACAGTGACATTTACGCCAAAAACTCCACTATTGGTCACAAGATTTATGTGGATATATATAACACTACTCTATATATACTAGCAGCATTGTTCTAAGCAGAATGTGAGGAACTTTCTTCTTTCTTATTGGCTATGCATTACATGAATTAAACTTTTCCAGGCTGAAAAAATAGATAATTTTTGCATCTGTTTTAAGAGCATTGGTCATTCTTATTTGTGTACTCAACTGTTGATTAAGACTAAAAGACAGATTACTGATCAATACCCCAAGTTGTTTTATGCCAATCATGCCCAAAAAAGTGAGATAAAGCAGTTGGAACTACAGAAAACAATTGCGTGCTCATAGAAATCTAAACGTGTCCGTGACTACGAGCACAACCGTACTGCAAGTTTGGCATGGTTAGCGCAGAATTGCTTTGCTTAAATCCGGAAATGCGCTTTCAGCTTTATTTTACGTGAGGTGTAAATCGTCTCGTAATAAACGACAACTTCGCTTCACGGAAAAAACGTGGAAGAAAGAGTGAGGGAGCGCGAGGCGTGGAAAGCGGCGGCGGCGGAGCAGGAAGGATGGTGTTTGGCGGAGCAAGTCGTCCTCTTGACGCCGTTCCCGCGACGCTGCCACGGCGGCGTGCTTTCGAGCTGCGGGCAGCGTACCAGGAGTGCTTCAACCGTGGTACGCGGAGAAGTTCGCCAAGGAAAGTGGCACAAGGGCGACTCGTCGGTGAGTTGAGTGGCACAACACAAGTACCGCGCCTGCCTCGACGTAAACCTAAACCAACCACCCCCGCATCCTCTCCCGTCTCCTCCTCAACCATGGCTCACGCTCCTTGCTTGCATCGATTGGATCACTGATTTGCTATGCGCGGTAAAGATCCCACCACTGTCCACCTCGTTTTCTCTTGGTTCCTGGATGCCAAGATATTCTAACGGGGCTACCTTACCTAGGGTGATGTTCTCCAGAGATAGGAATGCCTGATTGTGCTGGTCTTGAAATTTAGGCTGCGATTATTCTAGGTAGGTTTAGATTTCATGGCAAGATTTGGAGTTGATTGAGGGTGTTTGCTACATGGCGTTGATTATGTAGCTTCTCAAATTGGGGTGGTTAAAGCTGCCTTTTCTCATTCTGGGGAGAATCATCAGGGTAAGAACTTACGGTGATCAGTTGTTAATGTTGCTCATGATCTGGAGTCGGATTATGTTGAATAGCTGCCTTCTTATGTTAGGCATGCAGATTGGTGCTATTGTGTGCGATGACAATTCTCATGTTACAAATTGTGTGCGATGACAATTCAAAGGGTTTTCGTGAGCGAGCGATGTAGGTCAATGAGGATGTTGTATAACACACTATCTGAAACTATCGAGGATCGAATCTTACCGATAATCAGTGATTTCGGTTTTTCTTGGTGAGGGCGATGAAGAATACAAACCGGTTCCCAAAAAATTGGTTTGGATGAATTTTGTCCAAAAAAGCGAATTTGTTTTTTAATTTGAAATCCAAAAACTAAAATGAAAAAAATGAAAATTTCGGCCGAAATTTTCCGATTTTCGGCCAAACCAGACTTACCGGCCACCCCCGGTAAAAAAATTCCGGTTTAAAAACCCCTGCAAGCTATACAATAAATTTGTGATGTCAGCAATCAATAGTCATCAGCCCACCAACACAAGCTATATTTTGTGATGTCGACGGCACTAGAAAAATATAATTTGTTCCATTTGATCCTTTACTATGCCATTTAAACTTTTATGTTGGAATATGTCCTTTAAGTTTGCACTTTCATGCACACGCGAGTGCATTTTCAGTAGAAATTTTGTAAGGTCGCGGATTTATTTCTAGCCTCCGTCTTTCTAGACTTGTGTGCTAAGGAGATGCACTCACTCGTGTATGTGATGTGCATGCGTGGTGATGTGTGTGTATGTGCGTCTTTCTTATAATAATAATAAAAAGTTTGCACCTTTATCGTCGAAATTCTGGCTCCGCCACTAGTTTGGAAAAACTTTACTAGTTTCGTTGCATTTGCATGGCAAAGCAGTTCGGTGGCATCCCGAGGGGGCTCAGTTTGTTGACAGTTAACCTGTATTGGGGCCTTCTAAAAGCATTCTGAGCGTCTTCTGCTTGGTGATTTAGGCGCCACCATGCCGGTTGTGGCCAAGTAATGGTCATATCTTGTTGAAATTTGAGACATGGCACTACTACGAAAAAGGCCTTCTACGAGCGGTTCCGCGCCATCACGCAGGCGGTTAGTGAGCCGCCCGAGTTTATCGGTCGATAATGCTAATGGTCATCACAGGCGGTTCTCGAACCGTGCATAATACTACTATCACGAGCAGTGCAGCAGATGCAGCGTGCGTGATAATCGATTACCGAGAGCGATGCAGAGATAAAACCGTGCGTGATGATCGACTACCGCGAGCGATGCGTAGATAAAACCGTGCGTGATATTCGACTACCGCAGGCGGTCCGTAGATAAAACCGTGCGTGATGATGACTACCACGAGCGATGCGTAGATAAAACCGTGCGTGATATTCGACTACCACGACGGTCGTAGATAAAACCGTGCGTGATAGTGGACTACCGCGAGCGATGCGTATATGAAACCGTGCGTGATAGTCTATCACGCGAGCGGTTTCATATCTGAACCGTGCGTGATAGTCGACTATCCGACGGTTTCATCTCTGAATCGTCTGGTAATCGACTATCACGCACGGTTTCATCTCTGACTGTCTGTGGTAGTCTTTGCATTGCTTAATTTATTTACGTTTATTGGCTAGCCTCAGAAATGCTAGCCATGCCCTCTGAAACAAGCACATCCAATTCTCATTCATTTGAAGCACATCAAAATTGCATTCATTTGAAAACAAGCACACATCAATTCACAAATCAATTAACTAAAATTAACCATTAATGTACATTAATTTACACACATGTACCATTATGTTCAATCTATCTCAATCAAGTTCAATCTGCTACCTTGTGGAAACTCCCATTTGGATTTATGACACATGCATTAGGGAATGCCGCAAGGTGTGATCGAATTTTATGAGCTCGCTCTGTTCCAACGCAGCTTTAATGATGTTTGCAACTTTGTCGATATGAAGGTTAAATTAGGGCTTATATAAATTGGTAAGTATATATGAAATAATTGTTGAAAGATTGACAAACACGAGGATCATTGGTGATCGCGGAACCGATGCAGTAGTTGCATGTTGTGGCAAACATAGTATCCACAGACGTTGCGGCCGGCGATTGGTGGCAACCTTTGCAAAAATAAAATTGGTTAGTTCAAGAGGCATTGCTACGAAGTGTTATATAGGATTAATGTGTACTAGCTAGCAAGTCACCGAATGTTTGATCATGTTGCGGCGTCCTTCCTTGATATTCCATCCTCTAGCATGTAACACGTCGAACACCCTCGTGACTCCAAGAAGTTAGCCTTAGCCATTGCAAAGGAAGGAAAGACTACAATAGAGTTTCTATGGAGAAATGTGTTTACCGATGATTAAACTCGGATAGTTTGTGAAGTTGTGATGGCCCTCTGTAGGGAATCTAGGTATATTACGTATTTCCGTTTTGGTATAATTACAATTAGAATCCAATGGAACCTACACGTATGTCGGCATGGTCATTAAACCTAAGTTAGTGTTGCTTATAAAGTACAAATCAACATTAAGTATAGCGGTGGTGCAACACTACTTACTTACGTTGTAGGGCAAAAGTATGAATTCCTTGTTGTGGTGAGCCATGAAAAAATCTATAACGTAATTCTCGGCGAATGTTGCATTCGCCGTGATGCTTCTTTCGGAGACAACGTGTGGGTCGAGAAACCTACCGTGATTTCCTTCTTTCGCTTCACGGATCATGTATCTATTATACAAAAGCTAGGAGTTATATATAACATTTATCGATATTACACTTAACATTGACCGTGATTGTACACACTTACGATTATCGGCATCGTATGATTGAGGCGTCGAGCTCGTCGAGGTTGAAGAGACGAACAAGTCGTCGAAGGTCACCGTGAAGACAGCGGCGTCTTGATACACGTGGTTAAAATGATGCTCCTTGAACTTGACGGTGACACCCGAGCATCGTTGATCAACCGCTTGTTGGACTATTCCATGTACCATGCATGCAATTCCGTGCAATCCAAATCCTAGGGTAGGGTGTCTAACTTCTCGAGCAATGGCTCGCTGGCTTGTATTTCCGCCAACGGCAAGAAGGGATATCGAGAAGACTCGATCGTCTTCGATTTGCCCTTGCCCTTGCTGCCTCGCTTTGTATAGGTCGACTTCACAAGAGTCGATTGAGCACGAGTGTAGATGCATGTGATGCAGGCGGGCCCTTGCCATGTCGGTCAGAGTAGCCGGTGCGATCAAGTCCGTGGACTTGATGCCATTGAGACATTCCCATGAAGTTGACACCGAGCGGTAGCTCGGCGGATGTCCTCCTTGGCCTTTGGATGAATGTTCCAACGGCTTGCCCTAGAGTCATGACCTCATCGTTTGGGGAATTTTCACGGGGCGGCCTCGAAATTGGCACAAACACCGTCCACATTCACTTTTGCGAAACCGGAGCTAGATTTGCACCGTGCACCAAAGCTCCGACATCTTGGATGGATACACCGCCCCAAGCGAATCTAGGGCAACAGAGACATATCTCACTTGGAGCTTGCGCCGTAGCCACCTCGTACATAACGGTACAAAATTAGCTACTCCAACGAGGCTTATGAATGGATTGAGCATTCGGAGATAATAATTATTACGGATGTCATCGACGAAAATCTGTCATCACCTATTGTGGTAGGGTTAGGGTTGGACGCGCAGCGACTACTCGGATGTTTGGGGGCTAGCTAGCGGTATAGTAGGCGAGGGCTTCCAACCGACTTGGCATTTGCAATCCCTAATCCTTTCCTCAAAAGTCTCTTCTTGCTTTTGCTCGAACGCATACGAATCCTTTCCTCAAAGGATTGGTGACTTTTCACCGACCTCCGCTCTGATTTTTTGAAGGAGCTCATCTCTCGAGGATGCACGAAGATCCTCTCGTAGCTTTGCATCGTGCTCGGCTTTGGCTCTCCTCCTACTCCAGTACGATCCTCTGTCCGCTTGGAACCATTGTTCCCATGTAACAAAAACACCAGCGCCTCTCGTGCGACCCGGATGCTCACTTTGTTTCCTAGGGCATGAGAGTATATCTTCTCCTATCTGCTGGAATGAGCCTTGGGAAGATTGTGCACTCAGCGTTATCTGCAATATAGCCCGACATGTCATTTCACTTCCTATGAAGTTATGGAGTAATTACAAACTAGGTAGTTCGATATCTTACCAGGCGTTGGGACACTTCACGGTCTTGAGGTTTGGAAAGTACACTTCCCGTGGGCGAATAGCTAACCTCGCAAATAACCACCGTCGGACACGCACATCGCTGATCTCGAAATAGCGAGGAGATTCAAACTTCTTGCTGCTGTTCTGATCCCTCCATATCGGGGCTTTACCCGCATACCAGGCCGTGCCGAGTCGTGGGGTGCTTGTTTTTGCTCGAGGGCCGTGCGCCGCACTTTCACTCTTAAATTCATCTGTCGTCTTCTTCGCCACAAACTTCGGCCAGACTCTTCCAATAATAGATACTTGTGGAAGGCGGCAGATCCTTCTCCACGTAGTTCTTGACAAGCGTGCTCTTGAAGTTCTTCCACGCTTTGCGCTTGTAGCAACGCTGTCGTCGCCGACGGAGTCCGTGAGTTCTACCGGGATCTCGAGCGATGCAAGAATTTCCGTCGGACAAATAGCTTTTCAATGGTCCGGGCACCACCTTCCACGAATCGTAGGTGATCTTGACCCGTTCCGTGCAACTATTCCGACCATTCTCCGAATCGACGCTTCTACGAGGATTGATAGGGTCCCCGGTCGATCGACCTCCGTGATGGTAAATCGGCCGTGGGCCTTTTCGATATTCCTCTTCTTCTACCACGGTTGGATATTGTTCCAGAGGATGGTGCATCATCGAGACACATGAGGCGGCCGACGACTCGAATGAGCGGAAGACATCTTCACAAGAAATAGAACATCATGTGAACAAATGAAATCAGCATAAAGCTAAGATTTAACATTTTGATATTGCTATCGATGTAGAGTAAGCATTCCAATTAGAGCTCAAGTACAAACCCGATTATCAAAACAATTTCAAGACAAGACTATTATCATCACAGAGCATTCATCTCAAGCCCAACACACCACATTGCAATGTATTCCAAAGAGATATCAAAACAAATACCATATGAATAATCGACTAGAGCAAATACAAATTCCTAAAACAAGTACAATTATCACGAAGGACCATGACAGATTATTGATAGAAATAGTTAGGGAAAGGGGCATGGGGTCGATCGGTAACTTCGGCATTGGTTACCTTTGGGCCGAGGAGAAGGACGAGCAGGAGCAAGACGAGCAAAGAGGGCGGCGGCGTGGAGGGGAGGCGCCGCGGCTCGGGGGAGGAGGAGGCGGCGGCTCGGCTGGGTCAGAGGAGGAGGCTCGGCGGGCTCGGGGGAGGCGCGGCCGGAGGAGGAGGCGGCGCGACGGGATCGGGAGGAGAAGCGCCTGCTCGAGGAGGCGTCGAGGACGGTGGCGACGGGCTCGGGGAGGAGGAGCGAGAGGAGTTGAGAAACTTAATCGTTTGAGAGTGGCGGCGCGGCAAACCCTAGCTAGAGTCCTAATGTAAATAGGGATGGACATCACAGCGGTTCTAAATTAGAACTGCTCAGGATACTACCTATCACAGCCGGTTCTAACTTAGAACCGCTCATGATATGTGATATCATCGAGCGGTTTTAATAAACAACCGTCTGTGATATTGATGAATCCTGAGCACGGTTTTAATAAACAACCGCTCAGCATGATATGATTATCACGAGCGGTTCTAATTTAGAACCGCTGCGTGATAGTATACGCATGAGCGGTTCTAAGTTAGAACCGTGCAGTGATATATGATATATCACGAGCGGTGTTAATAAACAACCGTCTCGTGATACATGTGAGACGATCAGTAGTTCAAACCGCTCGTGATATTATTTTGTATTGGTTAATATCTAGATCGTTACGCTTATTGGCTAGCCTCAGAAATGCTAGCCATGCCCTCTGAAACAAGCGAAAAAGACAACAATGTATATCCAATTCACATTCATTTGAGAAACAATCACATCCATTTCACAAGACAAATCTCAATTAATTAACTCAAATGAACTAAAATTAACCATGATCATCGTAATGTATATAGTACATATATACACATTGTTCAATTAATCTTTAAAAATTAGCCCTTCATGATGATCGACGCAGATGTAGCTAGTTTCGTCATGTTCTTCTTCCTCGACCCTTATGCCGCTTCGAAAGGAGGCAACTCGTCAAATTGATTGTATTCTTCCTCGTCCACTACATTCTCAACTCCGACAATCCTCCTTTTTCCATGAAGAACTACGTGGCGCTTCTTATTTGCCGGTCGGTAACATAGAAGACTTGAACAACTTGGTTAGCCAAGATCTGAGCGGTTCGCCTTTGTATCCGACACGTTCGAGGTCCACGGTAGTGACGCCATACTTGTCGACCTTCACTGTGGAGATGGACCCAACGGCACCAAATAGGGGATCTTGAAAAGCACGTGGTCGAGCTCCCATATCTCCTCTATTTGCCCATAGTAGGAGCTCCTCACCCCATCGGCATCTTGAATGCATCTATCACGACACCGCTGTTACGTTAGTGCTTTTTATATCCCGAGCTGCGATAGAATGTGTACCCATTTATGTCATTATCCTCGCCATGTTACAAGCAGTAAATGTTGGCCTTTTGCCAACCATGTCAAGATATCACTTGACGAGCTCCTAGCAAGTCGCTCCTTCAACCATTGGTTGAACCGCTCATTGTGTTGTCTCGTGATCCAAACATCCGCCGCACGGATTACATTGTCAAGCACGCCCTTGTCTTTGGTCGATATCTGAGGACACTTCACCATGTGTTGCAAGACAGTGAAATGGGCTTGAGCATACGCATCCATATTTGGAGTGATTGCTTTCCTTCCGATGGTCCCGATACCCTCGAGCCTCCCCTCATGGCGAGATCGAGGCACACCCATCGGTTCGACTGAGCCATGTAATCGGCGAGAACTCAATGACCTCTTCGCCAGCATAACCTTCGACGATCTTGCCCTCTGCCGAGATCGATTTCGTACATATGACTTGAGAATTCCCATGAACCTCTCGAACGGGTACATGCTACGTAGGAACACGGGCCCGACATCTTTATCTCCTCACAATATGAACAATGAGATGGACCATGATATCGAAAAACGACGGAGGGAAATACATCTCAAGATCACATAGTGTCGCCACCACCTCGCCTGCAGAGCATCTAGTCCTTCGAGATCGATGACCTTCGAGCAATTGTGTTAAAAAATAACACGCCTCATGATTGTCTCTGACCTTGATCGGCAAAATACTTCTAATTGCAACAGGAGCATTTGTGTCATCAACACATGACAATCATGAGACTTCATGCCAATTAACTTCAAATCTTTTATCGAAACAAGTTTCTTCATGTTGGCGGAGTAACCGGACGGAACTTTCACGCCATGCAAGCACCGGCACAGTTCGGTTCTCTCGGCCTTGGACAGAGTGTAACAAGCAGGGGGAAGGTACGTTCGTCCTTTATCGGTCCTTGTTGGTGCTAACTCAGGTCTGATGTCCATATCAACCAAGTCAAGCCGTGCGTTGACACCATCTTTTGTTTTGTCACGAATGTTCAGTAAGAGACCAATCAAGCTGTCACATACATTCTTTTCTACATGCATGACGTCGATGCAGTGGCGAACTTCTAGGTGCTCCCAATAAGGTAAGTCCCAAAATATTGATCTCTTCTTCCACATGTTCTTCTTACTTGTCCTCGATTTACATCCCTTTCCAAGCACAACATCTAAATCCTTAACCATATCATAGACCTCTTCCGCTTAAATGCCTTGGAGCTGAATTGTCCTCCTTCTCTCCGTCGAATTGTTTCTTCATCCCGCGGTATGGGTGAGCCCTCCAAGGAACCTACGATGACGCATGTACACGGTTTTGCGAGTGATTCACCCACACACTCGGGTATCATCTAAGCGGTGAGTATGTGCTTTGGCCCCTTTTGTACTCGGCCGACAGATTAGCAAGGGCGGGATAATCATTTATGGTGCGAGAACAACAAGGAACGTAAAGTGAAGTTCTCTCGTTTATACGCATCCCATACCTGCCCCCTTCAATCCACGATATTTTAGATCTTCCATCAATGGTGCTAGGTACACATCAATATCATTCCCGTGTTGCTTCGCCCTTGGATAAGTATCGACAACAAAATATACTTCGCTTCATACACAACCAAGGAGGAAGGTTGTAGATACAGAGCGTCACGGGCCAAGTGCTATGTCGGCTGCTCATATTACCGAAAGGATTCATTCCATCCAGACTCAATCCAAACCTTATATTCCTCGGTTCCGCACCAAGTCCGCAAACCTCCTATCGATGTTTCTCCACCGGGCGGAATCAGCAGGTGTCTTAACTTTCCGTCATTCTTACGCTCCTCGAATGCCAATCTGCAGCTTTTGCATTCTTTGGGTTCGCAAAACCGCTTCAAGCGGGGAATTACAGGAAGATACCACGCCACCTTAGCAGGAGGTCCTTTCTTCACCTCGATTCCTCGTCGTCATCATCGATTGCTTCTACGCTTGTATCGGGATCGCTGCACACGGACATACATGCATGTTTGTATACTCGTTACGGTAGAGGATACAGTCGTTCGGACATGCATGTATTCTTTCTACTTCCATTCCCAATGGACAAAGAACCTTCTTGGCTTTGTAGGTGGTTTTGGGCAACTCATTTCCCTCCGGAAGCATGTCCGCTAAGAGACCTAACAGCCCCGTGAAACTCTTGTCGGACCAACCGTTGCTTGCCTTCAATTTCAGCAGTTTAAGCACGGATGACAACCTTGTGTATTCCGACTTGCAGCCCGGGAACAAAGGTTTCTCTGAGTCCTCCATCACGCCCCGGAATTGAACATACTCCCTCTCATCACAGTTCCCTTCTGCATCGCGAAGCATCTGATCTAGATTGTCATCGTGCAGCCTATCCGAATCGGAACCACAATCGACATTCGGCGGCATATCGTTGACTTCCTGTATAATATGCATATCGTTGACTTCCTGTATAATATGCTCTTCACCGTGACTGGTCCAACATGTATAACCCTTTTTGAAACCCCTTCGAATCAAGTGTGCTTCGATCTGCGCTCGGTTGTTAAACATCTTCAGATTCTCGCAGTCAATGCATGGACAGTACATATATTCCGCCCCCTTATTCAACATATCCTCCTCGGCAGCTCTTGTAAAAGCAGACACGCCATTAATGTACTCTTCACTCACACGGTTCTCAGTGTACATCCAGCTTCGGTCCATCACACGGTTCGTATTGAAAACCCTGAAAATAAATAAAAGGGTGATGACTTTCGAAAGCGTATTTTCTGAGGCTTAATTATGATTTTTTCATTTTTACATTTTTTCGGATTTTATTAACTTACATGTGGGCCCTACTTGTCGCTGACTCATTTTTATTTCATGATTTTATTTATAAAATCTATGGCGATCCCACATGTCATAGACTCGTTAGTTTATTAACTAAATGATTAAAAACAGAGGATTAATTAATTTGAAGCTCAAAGCTGGGCTTAGGGTGACATCGCATTGCTATATAGTCGTGGCTCTCGGCCCTAAGGTCTCGCTGAGGCGAACCGACGATGCGATGTCCCATGGAGGCGCTGAAACTAGCGATTTCGCGTAACGCGCTCAAACTACTCAAATTAAAGGATGCTTATGCTTGAAGATCTCACCTCGATCACGAGGAAGGTGTCAATGAAAGTCGGGAAGGTCCAAGGCGGTGGGTCGTCGATCGGTGAACAGAGGCGACGGCAAGCTCCTCGGCGACAATATACAACCTGAAATGGACCAGGCCAGGCTCGGTGAGGCGATGTACTCAAACCGCACGAACGGCGATGGACCTATCGTGGCGCCTAGAGATATGGAGATCAAGAAGACTATATCTGTTTTGGCCGGGCAAAGGAGCTATATATATACGTCTGTGGTGAGTTAATTATCACGGACGGTTTTTAACAAAACCCGTCTGTGATATTGGGCAATATCACAGACGGTTCATGTTTGGAACCATCTGTGAAGTATCACAGACGGTTCTAAAAACAAACCGTCTGTGATATTGTGTAATATCACAGATGTTCATATTTGGAACCGCTCGTGAAGTATCACGACGGTTCCAAACATGAACCGCTCTCGTGATGTGACATCTTCTGCAGAGCGGTTTTAAGCGCGAGAATAACACGACGGTGGGTAACAAAACCGCTCGAGATTGTGTTTATCTGAGCGGTTTCGATGAACCGCTGCGTGATCGGCGTCGATATTAGCATTTACGTAGTAGTGTGGTTATTTCTTTTTCTATTTTTCTCAAAAAACCCCGTCTAATACTAATATGTTTACTTGCAAGATTGAAAGAATAAGATCATGGCTTATTACCAGTGTAAATAGCAATGATGTTTATTCCCTAAACCAGATGGTTATATTACGTTAAGCCAGATCTATGGTTTATAGCTTTATCTTTTCGATTCTGATGGTTATTGGCCCATTATTGCCAAAGATTGAAACCTTCTTAGCACTCAAATGTATAACGAATTTATAGACAAGACTTCTCACTATGCCGAAAAATGGGCCTATATTTGTGCTATTTGTCTATTCAACTGTCTATGCTGCTGCCCTAAATCTTTTATAATAGTTACCAGAATAACTGTGATCAGGAATTGATTTTGACAAATTTATCTTAATTCTGACAAGTGATGATCGTTTGATGGTGTTCGTCACAAATTTTGTGTTAAACCTTAAACATTAACCATGCTTTCTTCTAGGGGCGGACCTAGGACTAAATTTTAGGTAGAGTGGAGTCGCAGACACGGACCAAAGACCCATGGTTGCCTTGCCTCGCTGGCTCGTTGGCTCGCCCCGCCCGAGCCCTTGCCACCGTCATTCGCTGCTTGGTTAGGGTTAGGGGAGGAGAGGACTGTGGAGGCGTGAGTGAGTGAGTGAGGAGCAAAGGAGGCCATGAGTCTATCAGGAAAATATGGTGTGGCTATTGGCAGTGCCTTCTAATGGGCTGGCCGGTCGGCCAGGCCATACCCAAATGAACAAATGCCACGACCACGAAGCAGCCTCCTCTTCAACCTCTGCTCTGTTGAGCTTTGAAGATTTTTGGAACTTTTATCAGATTTTTTTGATAGGAAAAGGAGTTTCAGGCAAAAGAAAAACTTAAGTAAAGCTAGGCTTATTTTTTTTGGAACTTCTGCTGTGAATTGGCGATGAGAGTGCGTAGAAGATTCCATGGGCCCAGCGAGATTGCAAATAGCAGTAGGGCTACATATCTCTTAACACTAATCAGCCCACTCAAACGGTCGAGCCCATCATCATAGGCACATACATGCTTGTGGGGTGACCCCAACCGACAGGAGGGCACGTTGATCATAGGTCCGGTCGGAGAGGAGCTCGGGCGGCCGCCCGAGCATGCTCGAAGGGATGGTCTGCCCTTGTTTTCTTCCGTTTTACATAAGTAACTCCTCGCAAGTCTTATCACATTATTTTGCATTTCACAGGTATCTAAGTTTATATTCTATTCCTTTTATGTAGCTTTTTTCGCTTAACTAATGGCTAAGCGTTCCACATTTTTATTGTTTGTAGAAACATCTCGAAGACAAGCATCTCAAAAAAATTCTAGTGGAGTCAGAAACTTCTGCTTATTATGCCCAGCTAGATGTTGATTCTTCATCTGGATAAGGTGCCACCTCCACAAAATGACATGGTGGTGAGTTAGTATTAGAGTCCATTGAAGAGTTGTATTAGAGCTGGATCGTAATTCTTGGCACTATAGATAAAGGATGTGGGGCTCCTAAGGGATAACACACAATTATTCCTGAAGTCTACATGGTATCAGAGCCGATCCTAATCCACCGTCATCCCAAAAACCTAACCCTAACCCACGGCTCACCTGCCACCAGTCGCCACTGCCGTCGTCGGCTTGATCCCGCCATTGTCATCAACAAGGGTACCCAGGCGGATCTCATGGGCCGCCATCAGGTGGGCAGATCCCACCACGCCGCCACCAAGAGTGGGCAGATCCCATCGCACCGCCATCGCCACTGCAAGCGTCTTGAACATGAGGGGCGATGTGTTGGTCCAGAATCGACACGAGCTAGAGAGGATGAGAAGTGGAAGAAGGAAATCAAGGAGCAGTTTGAGGTTGTCGGCGACAAGGTTGAGAAGGTTGTTGTCTCTGACCGTGTGGTCGACTTGCCATGATATCACGAGGACGAGAAGAAGAGGAAGAGACAAACAGAGGAGAGGTGTGTTCAGGTGCTAACTAAGATAAGAAAAGATAGAGAGAGAGAGAGAGAGAGAGAGAAAGGATAGAGTTGATGATGCATGTGATCGGAGAGGTGGTTAAAGATGATTACATCCTCTCAGATTGAAGCTTTGCCATGTTCGTTTAGTAGCGGGCATCATATCTTGGTGGTGATTGTCATTGCTCCAGTTGTACAAAAAGATGACTCTTGAGGAGATTGAGTGTAACATCCCAATTTTAAGGCCTTTTTAAAATTTTCAAAACAAAAATAACCATTTGATTTTTCTTGTATTGTTAAAGCTTAATTTGAAATTTTAGAAATTAAAAACAAATTTAATGTGAGTAAATCAAATCCCAATTAAATAAAAAAAATTGTTTTATTTGATTTTCTGGTGTTATCTTGGAATTCCTTTTACCAAGACCCGGTTTTTTTCCGTGGGGTTCTTTTTTATTTCTTTTCACTTGCACGCATTTCGTAGTTCTTTTAAAGCTTTAGAAATAAAAACAAACCATTTGCATTTCATTGAATAAATGTAAAGTTTAAATTGAAATTCCAAAGTGAAAAATATTTAAATAATTAAATCAAACTTTAATTAAATTCTAAAATGAGTTTAGTGGATTTCATGGATTTTCTTGATTTTATTCAAGTCGGTCTTTATTTCTTGCAACCCGATCTGCTTTTATTTCTTTTCTGCCTTCCCAAAAATTATTTTAATTGTTGTAAAATTTAATTTAAATTGGTGGTTTAATTTGAATCTTTGAAAATAAAAATAATCATTTGGATTTTCTCGCTTTTAATTTAAGGCTTAAATTGAATTTCTCGAAGGAAAAAACATTATAATTGGTTAAAATAAACTTCAAAAAATCCAAAACTATTTTATTTGATCTATTCAAGTTCCAAAGTATTTTATAAAATTTTCTTGAAATTTTTGGATTTATTTTTTTCGGGATTTTCCTTCTTTTCTTCCTTTTCTTTCTCTCTCTCCTCCTGTTTTTCTTCTTCCCGTTGCTTCTTCTTTCCCTTGCTTCTTCTCTGTCATCTTCCCATTTCCTTCCCGTTGGCAGCCCATCCCTTGCCTCTGCCACCTCCATTCCTCCCCCATGCCGTCGCCCACACCCTGCCGCCTCCTATGCCCCGGCTTTCTCCCCCCCCACGCCACCTCCCATGCTATTGCTACACTGCTTCTTTGCCAGTCAGGCGCCACCTCCTGCTCCTCCTCTCTTCCCTCCATTTCCTACTCTATAAAATGAGCAGTAAGCTCCTTCCTCTTCCTCCCCTCACCTTTCTTCTCCCCCTCCTTCCCTTTCTTTCTTCTTCCTGCAGCTCGGCCGTGAAAGCCCCCCTATGTCAACTCCTCCTCTCCCCAAAGAAATTTCTTTCTCCACCGGCCTCCATCCAAAGGTCTTTGCTCCTTCTTCCTCCCTCCTCCCTTTCTTCCTCCCTAGCCGAAAGCAAAGAAGAAGCTCCCTATGTCGTCGCTTAGCTCCTGTTGCGGCCCAATCGAGCTCCTCCCATCGCCACCATGGCGGCCATCATGCGCCATTACCATTTGTGAGCGCCTCCCCTGTTGCTCTCTCCTTCCTCCTCTAAAACCAGCAGCAAGCTCTTCCTCTCCCCTTGCTTCTCCAACCGCCACCCAACATCTCCTTCCTCCCTTCCTTCTGCAAAAACCAAGCACCTCCCCATACCGAGCTCCCTCCTCCCTTCCTCTCCAGTGCTGACCACCAGCTCCCCCATGCAGGCCCCTCTTCTCTATTGCCATCATCGTGAGCTTCTCCTCCCCAAGCTCCATCACTGAAAGCTCCATGCTGCCGCCCCATATTGCTGCAAGCCATGCCGCCAGCCCATGCAGCCCGGTTCTCCTCTCCATCCTGTGCTGCTCTTCCTCCCCACCTCCCTTTCTTATTTTTCCAGACCGAAGCAACACCACCATGAGCTCCCTTCTCCTCCATTGCACCAGTAGCACCCCCCAACCGAAGCCCCCAAACAGCAACACCAGTAAGCCAATTCCATTTCCATGTTCAGTCGTGTGCCACTCCCCATCCGTTCTCCCTCTCCATTCATCCATTTGCCATTCGACCGTGTCACAGCGTGCCCCTCGGCTTCCTCTTCAACCTCCCAGAATTTGCCCCTCTCTCTCGCTTCTGTTTCTCCGCAATCGAGATTTTTCGGTCGCATGCCGAAAATCTTTCTTCCTCACTCTCCGCCGCCGTCGTTGATCCCCCAGCAACGTTTTCATTGCCGTTAGCTTCACCTCATGACGTTCTATGTCGTGCTCCCTTCCTTTTCTCCGAAGCATCACTAGTTCACTGACGCCACTATTTCCCTGTACGCCTTTTTGCGCGCCACCGCCGCACCGGACCTCTGTTAGCGACGTGACCACCACCATTGGGTTTGTCTCGCTCCTAGGATTCCATTTGGCTAGTTTGTCGGCCGCCCTTCCCTTTTCCCTTGCCGGTGCCATCATTTTTGCCTGAGCTTGCACTATTCATATGTGCATTTTCTCTCTCCACAATTTCTATATTTCATGTGAAGGCAAACTTCTGCATATTCGTTCTCCTTCATACGAAATCTGATTCCATCGATTCTTGGTTCTAAATTCATCCAAATTCAATATCTTTCTATCGCTACTAATTTCATAATTTTGGGATTTATTTGGAATTGTTGTATTTATTTGGCTCTTTTCGCACGTGTAGATTCTGACTTCTCTAAGGAATTCCTGGAACCGTTCACTGAAGCAACTCAACCCTTCAACGGAGGCAAGTCATAGACCTTTGATCATGTCATACCCATTTTATAAAACTATATTGATTTATATCAATATGCATTGCTAAGTTTATAATAAATGCTTTCGGGAATAGTTAAATGCCTAATTGTCATTATGCCTCCTTGTATAATTGCTATTGACATGTATCCTTGAATGGCATAAATCCTTGGACACCATAGGATGGTCAATTATTAGTTGGACAATACTGTAATACCAACATGGGTATGTATTATGCTTAGTCACGAGGGGATTCATGATCATATACTTAAAAAATGATTAAACTTGACTTAATGAATTATGAAATTGTGGCGGAGCCACTGTTGATAAAATTTGTTGTGCCATGGCAAGGGTTGCCATTTGGCCGGGTTGAACGAAAATGATTTATGCTCGGGCGAGTGAGCGGTGGCAAAGGTGGGTGCGGGAAGCACATTGGGATGAGAAAGTCTCGCCTGAGCAACCACTAAGGACTTAACTTTGTGCGCTATTGATATGGGCCTTACCGTGCAAACACAAGTCCATTTATGGGGTGGACTGGGCCAACTAATTAGCAATACTTTGAGTCAGTTCTGTTTGGGTTGATAACTGACGCAAGAGAGGGCTGGGATGGAGAATCCTTAGCGAGCAGAATCAAGTCAAAACAAAGCTTTGTAAAAGCCTTGTGATAATCGTTTAGTCGCACACCTTCGAAAGTGTGTCAGATGGATAGTGTAAACTAATTATCTCTTGTGGGTCAAGCTGTACAACCTCTACAGAGTGTAAAACTATTCGAATAGCCGTGTCCCCAGTTATGGACAATGCCTGGTGATTTCTCACAAGGGGTAGATTTTCATAAAAATCGTTGGAATGGTGGTTTGGATGGATCTGGGTAGTTGGTTTTGGTTGATGGTTGGGAAGTGAATGGGGGTGTTCACTAGTTGTTTCAAAAGAACTTGATTACTTATGCATTAATCTTTTCAATTGTGCTTTACAATCTACTTACTTTATTTACTGTCAATATTGCTTTCTGCAAAATAGCCATAAAACTATCCTTCTCAAGCCTTGCATGAATACTATTTGTATACATTTCCCTACGACTTGCTGATTACTTTAAAGTACTCACGGCTTTGCATCATTATTGAATAGTCACAGAGGAAGGACCAAGGAATACAGAGATTTTTTATGAATACCTTGAAGACTATGCGAACTAGGATGCATTCTCCACTCGATTGCCTGTGGGCATTTCGGATGGCTACCATGAGTTTGTTTATTCTCCGCTGCAAGTTTACTCTGTTATATTTAGCCCTGCGTGGGAAACTCTGTAAAACTTGATCATAAGTTCCTTTTGCTACTAAATAATATTAATTTGTCTGCTTCATTAGCTATTTTGTTGTATGGATATGATTACATCAATGCTACAACTGTGTGAGCTAGCTACTGATCTAGGACTAGTTCAGAATACACAGAGGGTCTCGGAGTTGCATATCTAGGGTCCCGACATTGAGGCTGCAAGGAAGGCAGAGGAAGAAACTGCGTTGAAGGCAACAGAAGAGAAGAGTAAGGCAACTGTTGATGCTACTTCCTCGTTGGTCACGTAAGGTGACATGAGAAGCATGTTACAGGACCTCTTCACGACAGGTATGATAGGTATGAGGATTGGTGCAAAGTCATATGAATTAAAGCTGGAGCTGATGCCGAATGATGTAAAGTTAGAAGGGAGCAAGAATTACCTGAGTTGGTCCAGAAGGGCTCAACAAATTCTGAGAACGAAGGGGGTGGAGCACTACCTACAGGAGACTTGTGTTGAGCCTGCATACAAGGCGAGCTTGGATTGGAGGGTGTGAAACACCACCAACTCTGTGGTGGTGGCTTGGTTGCTAACTTCGATGTCTACATCCATCGCTCGAATGGTGGAGATGAAGCAGAGTGCATCGGCGATGTGGAAGTCGTGGTGGTCGTGGAGGCCGAGATGGAAGTCGTGGAGGCCGAGTTGGAGATTATAGAGGCGAAGGTGGAGATCGTGGTAGTCGTGGAGGCAGAAGTGGAGATTTTGGAGGTCGAGAAAGGGGCCAAGTTGGCCCAGGGCCAATATGGCCCTAACAGAGGAGAGCATGTTTGTTATTCTAACAGGCAAGCAAGTTATGCAGTGGGAGAAGTGGCAGCAGGGAAATGCATTGGAGACTCCTTATGATTCCACTATAGCAACTACCACCTCCTTTGGTAACTTTGCTATTTACGCCCCCGTGGGCGAAGGTACTCAAGCATATGCACTTGCATCTACATCTAAGCACTCTCATATTGATTGGATCATAGATTAAGGGACATCTGAGCATGTGTAACATCTCAATTTTTTGAGTTTCACAACCTTTTAAGCAGTTTAGTCCCTTGAAAAAATTCACCAAATTTTATTTGAATTTAATAAAGCTTAAATGAGACTTTTAAAGTCAAAACAATTTAATGTGACTAATCTGAACATCAATTAATTCCAAAACTATTTTAATTGAGTTTTTTGTGCTTGGAAATATTTTCCAGATTTTTCTGGAATTTTTCCGAGTTCATTTGCTATTTTTAATTTGTCATTTGGATTTTCTAGTATTTTTAAAATAGAAAACCTAATTAAAATCCAAGAAATATTGTTGGGCTGAAATCCTTTTTGCCCGACCCATTTCTTTCGCTTTGGCACAATCCCACAACCCATCTCCATGCCCGCCATCGTCACGACAAGTGGGTCCCACTAGCCAAGTGTGTCCTCATCATCCCCGACTTGATTCTCTTCTCCGAGTCTGCATTAATTCACCACAGTAATACTCCAAATATAATTCGAGAGAGAATAATTAAATTGGGGAGAAGGACCAAATAGAAAAGAGTTTAACAGAGAATTAGAGGGGGTTTTCTACAAAGTGAAGCCAACCTGGGCCGAGGCTTCAGGCCCATTTGTATTCAGCCCAAAGGTGGAGGTGGAGGTGGCCGGCCTTAAGGGGGGCAAACCCTAGCTGCCACCCCCGTAGCCCCCCTCCCCCATTGTGGCCGCCACCCCCTATTCCCCTATCCCCCTTGGCCACCACCCCTAGCTCCCTGCGCCTCCTCCCTCCCTGTCCAGCAACCATGGCTGCGCCTCCTCCCCATGGTGTGTCTCCCCGCTGCCGGCTAATTGGAGGAAGAAGGAGACCTTCCTTGTGGTGGCCGGTCTAGAAGAAGGAAGAAGAAGAAAGAAGGGGGAGGAGGGAAGGAGAGGGACCGCGTGGTGGTTCGTGTGTTCTTCAGCAGTTCTTCAAGGGTAATCTCAATCCCCACTCGTTTAGTAGCGAAATCTTGATTATTAAGCGATGTCGGTATTAGATGTTTAGGACAGTTAGGTTTGGCCGACATTTTTGATGAGGTTAACTGTAGAATATCTCCTGGACACCTCCTAGAGAGTTGTAGGCGACATCAATACCTTTCCGTAGAATATTAGATCACGTCGTTTGGACGATTGGATTAGGAGTTATGAATTTTGTAGCGCTGCTATTTGGTAGATCTGCTATAATCTTGACAGTAAATATTAATCGGTCTGTAGCGATTAGTTAATGGATTAATTTGAAGATCTCACCATAAAGAATGTTGTATATATTATTTTAATATTTCTAGAAAGCTAAATAACACAAAATTTGGCCATGTATACTGAAAGTTATGTTAGATTTAGTGTCGCTATCCAGAAACCCCGATGAGAATTGACTGTTCTGTTAATTAGTTTGGTGAGGGTAGAAGATGGCCGAATCTGGAAGGCTCACCAACTAGGTTTAGTTGGGGAATTTTAATTATAAGCTTTCCAAAAAGTCTAAGAACTCCCCATTTGGATCTCTGTACTAAACGATATGAATTTTTGATTATGACTGCATCAAAGGAACAGCATCATTGCTTAAGATTTTGGGAGTTGGGGCTGCGCTAGAGAATGTAGCAATGTTGTAGTTGCTTCTAGCTTTATTTTGTCCAGTATTGTTGTCTTAGCGTGCTTATTAAATAAAGGAAAAAGTTTGGTTTACTCCCCTGAACTATCAGAAAAGTCTGGTTTACCCCCTGAACTATAAAACCGGTTATTTAACCCCCTAAATTTGTCAAATCCAGTCAAATAACCCCCCGTAGCGGTTTGGAGCGGTGGTTTTGCTGACTTGACCGATTTTTGATACGTGGACATACACATCACTCTTCTTAATCTCCAAGTGGACATCCACGCCACCTCTTCTTCACTCCACCTCTCCTCGCATCTCCTCACCTCTCATTTCTCCACTCCACCTCTTCCAAATCATCTCTTCACGCCGAGGTCGCTGGACAAGCAAGCATGAGGGAAGGAGGGCTAGGAAGCACGTAGATGGCGGCGGCATGAGGGGGGCGAGCCGCCGGTGGAGGATGGAGCACGCGAGGGAGTGGAAGGCGGGGAGGGAGTGGAAGGCGGGGAGGGAGGGGGAGGAGGTGAAGGTCGGGGAGTCGGTGGAGGCGATGACCGCGGAGAGGAGCGAGTCGGTGGCGTGGAGAGGACAGGGCGGGCAGCACAGGCGGCGCCGGTGATGGTACCGTGGCGGCGGTGAGGGGTTTGGCTGGTGGTTTCTTGCCGCCGACGTGAAATCCCACCTAAGTCTCCCTCGCTCCCGGTCGGCGGCGTGGTGGAGGGGCCCAGCTTCTGGAGGCCCGGGAGGAGGTGGCGGCAGGAAGCTCCCACCTAAGTCTCCCTCGCTCCCGGCCTTCCAGAGCTCACCGACGTCGTCGAGGCTAGCCGGCCTCGGCGGGCTCATCGACCCCGCCAGATCTCGCCCCCGCCGCTCTCCCATCGACCTCGACGAGTCGTTCCGCTCTCGCCACGCTCATGGAGGAGGTGGATGACGGGTCCCGACGGAGCGGAGCAAGCAACAGGGCGTGGCGCCTGGTGGCAGCCAGGGAGGGTGATGGGGACCAATCTCGCCCAATAAAGCTTGAGTGGCTGGATCTTGCCCTGCTGA
Organism: Phyllostachys edulis; assembly: GCA_036346405.1. Classification (NCBI taxonomy): domain Eukaryota; kingdom Viridiplantae; phylum Streptophyta; class Magnoliopsida; order Poales; family Poaceae; genus Phyllostachys; species Phyllostachys edulis. The sequence goes on along the minus strand of CM070561.1, from coordinate 28,674,022 downwards.
TGTGGAGGCGGGTGCGGAGGCCGGCGGCGAGGGAGGAGACGAAGCAGCAGAGGTCGGCGCGGGAGAGTGAGAAGACTGTGGCGGCTGGTTATCTTGCGAGGGGGTGAGGGGAAGAGAGAGAGAGAGGGTGAGGAGAAGAGAAAGAGCTGGAGAAGAAATAGTGGCTGCTGATTTGGATGAGGGGAAGAGAGAGAGGGTGACTGTGAGGTGACTGTATACCCGATTTGGATGTCCATGTGTCAAAATCGCCACGCCAAGAAAACCACCGCCTCCAAACCGCTACGGGGTTATTTGACCGGATTTGACAAATTCAGGGGGTTAAATAACCTGCTTTTGTAGTTCAGGGGGTAAACCAGACTTTTCTGATAGTTCAGGGGAGTAAACCGGACTTTTTCCTTAAATAAATTCAGGTGGGGGATTGGTCCCGGGGGCAGCGCCCTCTTCGCGTCATCCATTCTCGTACGGTTGAGACAAGTACTCTGATTGATAGATTAGTTATGAGTGTTTGATCGTGATTGCAAGTACTTGATACATATTAGCTATGCATGGTTGCTAGAGTGATATGTATGATAATGATGGTGAATGCTTGAGATATGATTAAGTTTTATTCATGTATGATGTTGTAGCTATTACATGTTATTGATGGATAGAGTAATCGTTCATGTGCATATTGAGAGCATATTTGAGGCTTGGTCATGTGGTGACCAAGCATATATATTTGAGGTCCCCGTCATGAAGATGATGGGCTTGTGGTCCCCATACTCGTGGAGTGTGGGAATTGATTGGAGGTCCTCGTCATGAAGATGACGGGCTTGTGGTCCCTACACTCGTGGAGTGTGGGCATTGATTAAAGGTCCCCGTCATGAAGATGATGGGCTTGTGGTCCCCATACTTGTGGAATATGGGCTTTTGGTCCCTGTGCTAGAGGGCACAGGCATGGGTATGCATCGACGGTTGCATACCTCGCATTACCAGTAAAATACGAAGTGAGTAAAAAGGAAAAAGATGCATTGCACATTTGCATTACATAATCATGTGATAGGTTTTAATGTAAAGCTTTGGGATTGGATGTTGATGTTTTAAATGTGAGTTATAATGTTTTAATATTTGTACTTGCTGAGTCTTTGGACTCACTCTTACTGTTGTTTGTGGTTTTAGGTACCCCTTTACAAGAACGGCATGCATGGGAGGGAATAGTCTTGTGTTCGGTTTCACATTGCCACAAAACTTTTATTGTTGATTAAATTTAGAATGTGCCTTAATAAATGAGCAGACTGCTTAAAGGATTTGTTATGGTTATGATTTAGGCATTGGATTATTTGTAATAGTGATGATTAGCATATTTTGGATGTCTTTTGATTATGCTGGATGTTGGATTATTTATTTATGATATAATCATCCGTTGGAACCTCCGGTATAGTTAACTATACAAAGGAGGTTCTGTCAAAATTTAGTAAATTGTCTTAGTTTTAAATTGTTATATTGTTAGTTTAGTAACATTCCATGCTCTTGCTTGGGTCAAGTTATAAATTACAGCCGCCGTGTTCATCCCGAACACCTCATCACCACCTTTAAAAAGACTCAAGGGCCTTCGTCAGACTTCGAGCTACGCCGCCTCGAAACCGTAGAGTGCGCCTTTGCTCAAGTCTTATCTTCACCGGAATCGTGTCGAAAAAAAAGCCGCAGCTAAAACCCTCGTCGCCATTTTCCGTCGCCGTCGGTGAGCCCTAAGACTTATCATCACCATTACCGGCATCACAAGAACCTAATCTACACCGCCCGTCCCTTGATTTTGCCAGAGCATCGCTAGAACCCCAATTCCATTGAAGATCGTGCACCACCGTCGCCGCTCAAGTCTCGTAGCTTATCAACTCTGTCATCCCCTTGCGCGCCTCCGTTTGTGTCGTTGTGGCCTCAAATGCTGGTGACCCTCGTGGCCATCCACCTCAGCTCCACGTCAGCTCCGTCCCCCTCATGTCGCCCCATCAGCATCATGTGGCACCCATGTGGCAGACCCACACTCAAACCCTAAACCCAACTCTAGGAGAACCTAGTCTATGGTAGACCTACCCACTAACACGTGGACCCCACATGTCAGCCCATTGTTCTATGGACCCATGAGCCATAGACCAGTAGACCAAATTCCATAGACCCGGTCCATGACTGTGGGTCCCACATGTCAGTCACTGTTTTCTATTTTTGGGATTTTCTTTTAATTTCGAAATTCATTACTGATGTCATGCTGATGCAATATTATGGAACTTCCTTTAGAAAGAAAATTTGAAATAGTGTTTTATTTATCTTTTTCTTATATTTAAATCTTCCAAGAGTCTGCTTCTACTACAGAGGACCGAAAGGCGACTAGAGGGGGTGAATAGGAGCACCAAATCTTTTTTCAAAGATAATGGATTGAACTCAAAATCGCAAATCACTCCAATAGCTATGAGAGCTATGAAGATGAATGCTTACACACAAGGAAGACTTGTAATGAATCCACTCCTAAACCCCCAAAGCACAAAGAAGAACTCCTCAAGAAATCCTGAAAAATCAGGGACAAAGGTACTACCATCATTTGTAAGTGCGGTACTACCGATTGTCCCGACGATGAATGTAAACAACTGAAAACAAAATCGAAAATCGACGAACTTTCAAACCGTAAGGCCAAACTCCACCAAATTTGGAACACACCTTCCTATGGGTATTAGGAACCTATTCCAAGTGGCGATCGTCCAGATCTACGCCAAAGTTTCGATCTTTTTCAGTTTTACCTAAGAAGGTCAAAGAACCGAGCAAAACGAAAAACTTGATCCAACTCTTGCTCGTGGGAGATTGATGATCTAGGTGACCTTAGATACATTCCCACATGTCACAGCAAGGAGTAAGAGTGCACAAGAACAACCAAAACCAATGGATCAAGGAAGCACCCAAAATCATCAAAAGAGAAGGAAGAACACAAGAGGGAGCTCATCTTTGAAGAACATCCATAGATTGATTCATGATGTTGTCGGTTACAGACCACTCCTCAAGGAGGACAAGAGCTCCATCCAAGAGCATACACATCAATCCATCTCTAGAGCCTATGCCTCTTTTTCTTCCCTAAACCCTAAAAACCAAACTAGGGTTTGCAATGAAGTGCTTGGTCAGTGAACAACACCCTCTCTATTTATATGAGGCCTAGAGCTTCTAGAAGACTTAACCCTAATGGGCTCCGTTAGGCCCAATAACAAACGGACACACACGCACGCATTTTAAAGCGCCGTCTTCACTTTTCTTGACCTAAACCACTTCTTGACGCACCGCCTTGCGCTGGTTGGCATTAGGTCACCAAGGTGGTATTTGGTGAAATTACCAAAATACCCTTCTCGATCCTTCTCCATGGACCGAGTCCAACTCGTCAAGCAATCGCCGCTTCCGCCACGTAGGTTGATCGACGGCTCTCATCATGTCGGCAAGTCTCTCGTCCAATCCCATCGAACCTCCAAGGCACTTGCACCGACCCCGCCGCTTGATCCAACCAAACATCGAATCGCCTGCTCGATCCACTCGCCCATTCTCAGGCTATGCTTGAGTCACCCGACCTCACCCGCATCCATGATCGCTCGACCTCGGCTCTCTAGCTTAGTCCCGATCCTCCTCGCTGACCGCCATTGACCGCAAGCCACCGCACAAAGAATAGACCAAGAAATCGCTCCGGAACAAGTTCTTCACAACTTGACCCACGTTAGCTCAAAACATGCAATATGCAACATATATGCATTAACAAACATGGAAATGACATAACCCAAAAACAATTCTCCAAGTTAAACGAAACTCGAAACCAAATCGGATTACCGCCATGTTATGGCGGTAGATTATCAAGATCATGCAGTAGTATCAAGACTCCATAATCAAGCGTCAGACCGCTTCCTCAATGAAATCCAAAACTTCCCAAAACACTTGTTCGAAAACCATACCGCCACACGCGGTCGTTCATTCATCGCGGATTATCAGCAACCATAGCACGGATTACCGCCATCGAGAAATCCAAAACACAAATTACACCTGCTCGAAAAACCATACCGCTTTGTTTATGGTAATATCGACCAATGGTACTACCGCCAAACACAAGCCGTAGATTATCAAGATCACGGTAGTACCGCAGATTACACGCCGGTACTACCGATTATCCTGACACTTGCTGAAAACAGGATTTCACAAAACCGAAAAAGATCGGTTTCGACAAACCAAAGAAGCTATTGCCAATTGTACCATCACATTAAGATCGTGAGCATATCCCCATGATATCCACAATCTCCCCCTTGATGAACACATTGGCAATTTCCCACAAATGAATGTTTTGAGATTTGAAAGAGTAAGAACTCGACGATTTCGATCAAAGGCATAACTTGGTCCAAAAGCAAGAAAAAGCAAAGGAAATGACCAAGCTAGCTCCGAATAGTATCAAGAAGTGAGATACTGGTAAAAAAGAAGGCAAGAAAGCTTCATTTTCCGTAAACGGGTCAAAATCTCACTTAAGGTCCATATGAAAGAACAATTGTTCAAATGACCTTTGATCATTGTGAGTCTTCAAGAATTGCAAATCAACTTCAGAAAAGGCAAATAAGACCAAAAGAATGCAATAGAGATGATCCCACTCACTATGATCAATAAAAACCCTATGACTCCAAAAAGCTCTAAAACAACATTTTTACCAATCTTTCTCCCTTTGACAATGAATTCATCAAGGTGCATGGAAGAAGATAGAGCATGAAAGTAATGGAATGGCTGTAATTTTTGTAATTTTTCATTTTTTCATTTTTTGTTTGTTTGTTTGTAATTTAAGCAAAAGGAGCCATGAAGATTATCCATGAAGACTGTATAAGTATTACACCAAGCCATATTATGTGAAGAAGCTATAAGCAAGTATGGCAAAACATGTACCGCAAAGCTAAGGCCAAAATAGCAATAATCTGAGATTAAATGAATTGAAGGCATGACCAGCTTGCTCAAGATCACAGCTTAACTAAAGGTATCCAAAAATGAGTCGTGCCATGTCTATAAGCAAAACGGAGCCGTAAGCTAGAAAATGAGTCATTTTGAGCACTTTGAGATCAATTTTGAATCAATTTGTTCAAGCATTTAGAATTTAGCACATTGAGTACTTTGTTTGAAAATGATTGATTTTATCTTAGTAAAGCAAGTCCTGGACTAGGAGCCATCCACAATCGCCTTCTAAGTTTCAACCAATTGCCAATTTATTTTCTTATCATTGTGCTAGATCTCAAGCCTCACTACGACCATCCCAAGCAACACAAGCTTAAGAGAATAGTCTGGGTCATCCAAAACTCCCCGAGTTCATGCCTAGTGCAATGGCAAGCGCCTCATAAGAAAGAATTGATGAGATCGCTTTTTCACACAAAAGCTCATTTTTCATTTGCTTGACTTGAGAATTAGCATAGCTCAATTTAAAACTCGTAATAAGTTCAGACTCAATTGCCTATATGACATGGCATGAATCATAAGAGGATCACTAAAGCAAAACTAGTCACCGATCCAACAAGTCATATTATGATTCAGTTTGCTCACAGATAATAAAGCTAGCATGACAAAAGCTAAGATATACATAAAAAGCCATAAAAGACATCTAGCAAGCTAGCACAAGACATGGCAGGTATAAAGTATGAAAGCATGTCATACAAGGATAATAATCAAAGCTCCATAAGGTTATATTACAATGCAAGTTGTCAAGTTTAAAATGCATTATGGTACAATGAATGCAAAAGAGCAAACTCCCTCAAAACAGGCCAAGAGGACTAACAACCCCAATTCTCCCCCAGAAAAGCAAAACAAGAAGAATCAAGAGCTTTAGTGAAAATGTCAAGAACTCCGTTGCTCGACTCAACAAAATGAAGCACAACATCACCCTTCTCAACATGGTCTCTAAGGAAATGGTAACGAATGTCAATATGCTTAGTCCTAGAATGTTGCAATCGGGTTTTTGCAATATTAATGGCGCTAGTGTTGTCACGTAAAAGAGGAACACTACCCAAAAACAACCCATAGTCCCAAGAGTAGATAAGATCCAGAGAACCCGAGAGCAACTCATCGGGTCGCAGCTACATATACTCGGCCTCTAAGAAGGATCGTGCAACAGAGGATCTGCTTCTAGATGACCACGAGATGAGAGATGTGCCTAAGAAATGACAAGTGCTGTAGTACTCTTCCTATCTACTCTACACCCAAAAATCAAGATCGTAAAAGCCCGAATAGAGAGAGCGTAAGAAGAAGAATACCAAAGTCCAAAGTCAAGAGTGTCCTGAGGTACCGAATATGCGACGACTACTTGACGATGAGAAGCTCGAGGAAGCTCGAATCGAGCGCATGCACACACAAATAATTGTATGTCCTACTCGACGCCAGGAGGTAGAGGAGGAGCCAATCATGCTACGGATTCTTCTTCGTCCACGGGCTCTCCATCCTCATCTGGGTCCAAAGACGGTGGTCGTGGCAATGGGAGTAGACATTGGTCTATCGCTTCCCATGTCGGGTTTACGAAGAAGGTCCTTTGTATACTTACTTTGATGAATGAAGGTGCCTTCTTTCGCTTGCTTGACTTGAAGACCAAGGAAGAAGGTCAATTAAGCCCATCATGCTCATCTCAAACTCCCCGCTCATAGAATCTGAAAATCTAGACACCAAAGCATGAGAGGAACCACCGAATATGATATCATCCACATAAATCAACCAATAAGAAGTCACCGCCATGCTTAAGAGTGAACAAGGTTTTATCAACCATTCCCATTTTGAAATCATTACTAAGAAGAAAACTCTTAAGCCTATCATACCAAGCTCTAGGGCTTGCTTCTGCACCATACAAGGCTTTGGAGAGTTTAAAACACGGTTTGGGAATTTGGGATTTTCAAACCGTGGTTGCTTGACAAAGACCTCTTCTTCTATGAAACCATTCAGAAAGCACTTTTGACATCCATTTGAAAAAGCTTGAAGCCCTTAGATGTCGCAAGTGCTAGCAAAATGCTAATGGCTTCCAATCTAGCTACAGGAGCAAAAGTCTCTTCAAAGTCTAAGCCCTCTACCGAATAACCTTGAGCTACAAGCCTAGCCTTGTTGCAAACTACCAACCCATCCTCACTTTGCTTATTTTTGAAAATCCATTTTGTTCCAATTACATGTTGATTAGGTGGAGGTTCAACTAAGGTCCGCACTTGGTTTCTTTCAAAGTTTTCAAGTTCTTCATGCATGGCATTGACCCAAGAGGCATCGTAAAGAGCATGGGTGATATCTCGGGGTTCAAAAGAAGCGACAAAGCGTAATGTGCATGAGAATCGAAGAATGAACTCGAGCGAGTGACTCGCTCATGAATATCCCCAATAATCTGCTGTGGATGCTGTCACGAATGTGAAGAGGAGCTCCTAGTGCGTATGGCCTCTACCTCATGGGTCAGGAGGTAGGAACAGAGCCACTCGATCGCCGGTGAAGGTAGGAAGAGGCTGCTCATCCAAGTCGGTGTAGTAGAAGCAGTCCCCAACCCTCTCGTAAATGACTGGAGGATGGATTGGGTCCTCATCCTCGAGTCATCGTCGACTTAAGATGCTTTCTAATATCGTGAACCTGTACCAGAGCATCGGGTCTAGTACTGTGACTAGCCTCATCAAAAGTGACTTCGCAAGTCTCAACAATTTTGTTAGTGTCAAAATTAAATACACGATAGCCACGAGAATGAGCAGGATATCCAAGAAATATGCCATCGTAACATCTAGATTCAAATTTATCAAGGTTGCCATGTTTTAGAATGAAGCACTTGCAACCAAAAATCTTGAAATGAGAAACTTTGGGCTTATGACCAAATCTGAGCTCATAGGAAGTCTTACCAATAATGATCTCAAGAACACCCTATTAGAAATATAACAAGCAAGAAAGATAGCCTCACCCAAAACCTCCTAGGTGTGGAATGCTCATCTAGCATGGTCCCGCCATCTCTACAAGGGTCCTATTCTTCCTCTCTACAACACCATTCTCATTGGGGAACTCTAGGTGAAGAAAATCGTGATCTAGCCCCTATCGTAATGTAAGGTGGCAAAGGAAGAATTCTTGAATTCTGTCCCATTGTCACTCCTAATGGCTCTCAAAGCTCCAGAAGATCAACAAAGAAGTCTAAGGACCAAATCTCTAAAGAAACCAAATGCCTCGCCCTTAGAAACCGTAAAATAAACCCATGAATACCGGAGGAATCATCTACAATCACAAGCACATAGCACTTACCACCGCAGATCGACTCTAGAAGGACCAACAAAGTGTCTATGCAAGAGCGACCGTCCATCGGTCATCACTAAAGTAAGAGGTGGATGAGAAGCGTAAACCATCTTACCATGTCTACAAGGTGTGCACACAAGGTCTCTAATGACCTTCACCTAGGCAAACCTCTAATCAAGTCCTTACATCGACTCTAGTCAAGTGGTCGGCCTATGTGACCAAGCCTACGATGCCACAAAACTAGATCATGGGAATTAGAAGCAACAAGACACCTAGGGCTAGAAGCGTAAGAGATACAGAATCAAGACAAAAGATCCTCTCAAACCTCGAAATCTTAAAGACAAGCTCACCAGAGGAATCTAAAACCCTGACTCACCACTCTTAAATCTCACCTCTAGACCCTCATCAAGCAAATGAGAAACAAAGCGATTATATTTCACCACTTACCAAAGCGACGCCCTTGAGCATGAATTTGTTGTTGACGCCAAGATCGCGTTCTTTGTCACACGGTCCCGTAGAAGCATCCCCAAATGTGATCAATTCATTGCCGGATGCACATGTGAGGAGGAGAACCATCTAGAATCCTCAAATATATGTCGAGAACATCCGAGTCAACAATCCATATGTCCTCCTTCCTCGCACGAACCTAATGAGCACTAACAGAAACATATGTGCCTCAAGATCAAGTTAGTGATAAAAGACTTGGGAATCCAAGATCGAGTCACATGATGCTTAGGCAAACCGTAAGAAGCGAAGAGTAAAATGGTTAGGAACAAAATCATAAGAATGCACACGTGAACCACCTAGACCTCTCCAAACGATCTACCAAAAGATCGGTACTCCCCTGCCTAGATGCTACCCGTGGTCTCTCCTCATGATATCCTAAACCGTAGCGCCGCCTAGAGCCACCAAAAGAGTCAAAGAAGTCATCTACAAACCTAGGCCTATGTCTAGTAGGAATGACAGTCGCCTGCTCTAGAGACTACAAGAGGTGCAAAAACTCCTCTAATGGACCTCAAAGAACTCATCCTCTCCTTTGTCTCAAACTTGGCTCTACTAAAGCGTAACTCAACAATATGGCCATTCTTCTTGCAGAAGGTGCAATGGTACTTGACCTTTTGAGGGTCTCGACTCGATGAAGGTAGCACCTATCTTGCTAGAAAGGGTTTGAGCAAAACCAAACAGATTTAAAGACTATCTTGGATGACTTAGGTGGTTCTACCTCAATCAAAGCCACTCTCAACAACTCTAACAACCTTAGGAGGAGGATTCTTGGAATGCTCTAGGAATCAAAACCTAGGCCACTATTATTCACACTCACCTTAGATTTGTCTAGAATCATGTTGAGTTTCTTCCTCCCACCAACAAATCTCTCAAGAGTCCCTTTGAGGTAATCATTTTGTATGGCTAGTTCATAACAAGAAGCACACTTATTTGACTTGCTAGCCCTATCGACTTTTCCTTATAGTGAGCTACCTCGGCTTTCAAAGCCTCACAAAACACACAATAGTTATCCCTAATCTTATCCAACCGCTTCTTTGAATTTAACTCTAAACACTTCTTGTATCTTATCTACACTATGCCCAAGTTCAATACAAAGAGTACAAGAATCGAATCAACAACTTTCTTGGAAGCAATATGGACATGGATTGTTCAATTTTAGCCTTTTCTTCTAGTGTCTTGTTTAAAGCATCATTCTCAAGTGTGAGTTTAACACGCTTTCACATGAAGCAGCTTTTAGAGTATGTAATCATTTCCTACATCTCCTTCATTTTAATCTTATTTTTCTCACAATGAGAGCAGTGTGACTAGCATCAAATTTACTCAATTCTTTTGTAGCACTATCCAATTTTAGTTCAAGCAAAGCACAATTTGAACAAGGCAAAGGGATAGCATCAACAGAGTCACATCTAAAGCAATGGCATTCATGCAAGGTGACTAGACTTGAGAGTTTCTAGTTCATCCAGAGCATCTTTCAATTGATTTGTAACAGAGGAATGAGCAACTCTTAGAGTTACCAATTCATCATACATTCCGTAACAAGCATCACAAGCATCTTCGTGACTAATTGATTTGAGTGTAGCAACTTCTAGTTTCAAGTTATCAATCATGATGTCCCGATTCTTAAGCATTCTAGCTTGCTTATCTAATTTTCGCTCGTAAATGACCAAAGCACGCTTTCATTTGAGCAGTGAGGGACATACCTCATCGGGATCGCTGAAAAGGTCGCTGCCGTTGGAGGAGTCGACGCCGTGGCTGTCCTGGCCATGAAGCACATGCCGGTGAAGTCTTGATCCTTCTTCTTGCCATGAGAGTCGCTGCCGCCCTCCGTCCCCCGAGTCCACATCGCTCATGTCAACAGACTCAAGAGCGGTAAGGACCTTGCCGATTTAACTTGCGATAGTTCGCTTCTTGGGCTTCACATCCTTAGCTTGAGGACGCCTCGAAAGTCCTTCTCCATCTTGCCCTTCACTTGGGGCAATCGGAGCGAATGTGGTTTGGCTCACCACACTCAAAGCAAGTAACAGGCCACCTCTCCTCCTCGTTCTCACTTTGTTGAAGACTCTCGAGAATTTGGTGGTTAGGAGGGCTAAATCATCCTCGGTATTTTCTCTAGTCTCATCGCTCAAAGAATGCAAAGGCATAAACGAAAGACCGATGAGCCAAAGTCCAAAGAATCGGAAGAGCTACCCCGAGATGGGTCAACCACTAAAGCCATCGACTGTTTTGGGAGTCGCGAGATGAAATCAATCTCATGCGACTTCAACCTCGAGTAAAGCTTATCCATGGTAAGCTCACTCATGACAAGGTTGTCATTGATGGATGTGATCTTCATTCCCCGCACTCTCACATCAAGAGCACCCAAGAACCGGCGGCATTCTCGGACTCAAGAAATGTGAGACCAACAAAGACGTAAATTATGAAGAATCTTGGAAAACCTTCCCAATAACTCATCCAAAGATTCACCGGTGCTTTTGTTCGATCTTTGAGTATTCTTTCTTGAGTTGGTTCTGCCTCACTTCCTTGATAGTCAGAGAGCCCTCGTGGTAATCACAGAGGGTCTTCCAGATCTCATGAGCAGACTTCAGATGAGACACACGCCAAACTCAGATCGACTAAGCCCTTGAATCAAGAAGTTCGAGCCTTGTCATAGCCTCTACATCGAGATTGATTACATCTTCATCGGCCAAGACGACATAAGCATTTTTGACCTTAAGCCAAATTATGTGCCCTTGAGCCTCGATGTAGGCTTGCATGCGAGCCTTCCAAAGAAGCAAAATCAACTCCATCGAAAATATGAGGTTTGAGTGAATACTTGTCACCGTCATGGCTCCAAAGAACGGTTAAGATCTATGAGAAGAGCTAACCGCCTCGATACCAATTGTAGGACCGAAAAGGCGACTAGAGGGGGTGAATAGGAGCACCAAATCTTTTTGCAAAGATAATGGATTGAACTCAAGAATCGCAAATCACTCCAATAGCTATGAGAGCTATGAAGATGAATGCTTAAGCACAAAGGAAGACTTGTAATGAATCCACCCTAAACCCCCAAAGCACAAAGCAGAAACTCCTCAAGAAATCCTGAAAAATCAGGGACAAAGGTACTACCATCACTAAGTAAGCGGTACTACCGATTGTCCCGACGATGAACAAACAAACAAAACAAAATCAAAAATCGACGTAACTTTTAAACCGTAAGGCCAAACTCCACCAAATTTGGAACACACCTTCCTATGGGTATTAGGAACCTATTCCAAGTGGCAATCGTCCAGATCTACGTCAAAGTTTCGATCTTTTTCAGTTTTACCTAAGAAGGGCAAAGAACCGAGCAAAACGAAAAACTTGATCCAACTCTTGCTCGTGGGAGATTGATGATCTAGGTGACCTTAGATACATTCCCACATGTCACAGCAAGGAGTAAGAGTGCACAAGAACAACCAAAAACCAATGGATCAAGGAAGCACCCAAAATCATCAAAAGAGAAGGAAGAACACAAGAGGGGAGCTCATCTTTGGAAGAACATCCATAGATTGATTCATGATGTTGCTGGTTACAGCCACTCCCTCAAGGAGGACAAGAGCTCCATCCAAGAGCATACACATCAATCCATCTCTCTAGAGCCTATGCCTCTCTTTTCTTCCCTAAACCCTAAAAACCAAACTAGGGTTTGCAATGAAGTGCTTGGTCTGCTGTGAACAAAGACCCTCTCTATTTATATGAGGCCTAGAGCTTCTAGAAGACTTAACCCTAATGGGCTCCCGTTAGGCCCAATAACAAACGGGACACACACGCACGCATTTTAAAGCGCCGTCTTCACTTTTCTTGACCTAAACCACTTCTTGACGCACCGTCTTGCGCCGCGGGTTGGCATTAGGTCACCAAGGTGGTATTTGGTGAAATTACCAAAATACCCCTTCTCGATCCTTCTCCATGGACCGAGTCCAACTCGTCAAGCAATCGCCGCTCATACGTGTAGGTTGATCAACGGCTCTCATCATGTCGGCAAGTCTCTCCGTCCAATCCCATCGAACCTCCTGCACTTGCACCGACCCCGCCGCTTGATCCAACCAACACATCGAATCGCCTGCTCGATCCACCTCGCCCATTCTGCCTATGCTTGAGTCACCGACCTCACCCAAGATCCATGATCGCTCTGACCTCGCTCTCCTAGCTTAGTCCCGATCCTCCTCGCTGACCCGTCATTGACTTGCAAGCCACCGCACAAAGAATAGACCAAGAAATCGCCTCCGGAACAAGTTCTTCACAACTTGACCCACGTTAGCTCAAAACATGCAATATGCAACATATATGCATTAACAAACATGGAAATGACATAACCCAAAAATAATTCTCCAAGTTAAACGAAACTCAAACCAAATCGATTACTCATTATGTTATGGCGGTACTAGATTATCAAGATCAAGTAGTACCGCACCCATAATCGCGGTCGACGCTTCCTCAATGAAATCCAAAACTTCCCAAAAACACTTGTTTTGGAAAACCATACCGCCACACGCGGTCGTTCATTCATGCGGTACTACCTAAGCAACCATAGCACTACTTACCGCCATCGAGAAATCCAAAACACAAATTACACCCGCTCGAAAAACCATACCGCTTTGCTTATGTAATACCGACCAGCGATCGCCACCAAACACAAGCCTAAGATTATCAAGATCAGCAGTAGTACCGCCAGATTACACGCCAGATTACCGATTATCCTAACACTTGTCAAAACAGATTTCAACAAAACCGAAAACGATCGCTTCGACAAACCAAAGAAGCTATTGCCAATTGTACCATCACATTAAGATCGTGAGCATATCCCCATGATATCCACAACCTCATACGAACTTCGATTGAGCCCATTCAAGTTTCTAAATTCATCTAAATTCAAACCCTACATTCCTGTGATTTTTATTTAATTTTTGGAGTTTATTTTTTGCTCTTTTTTTATTAATTTTGGTTTCACTTTCGTTTGTGAGTAGACGTTGTTACTTCGCAAGCTTTCGAGCAAGGATGAGTTGATCAAGTTCAAGACCCGTACCAAGATTTGTTTCAAGGCAAGTTGTACCTTTGACTATGTTGAACCCAGTTTTCCAAAATTACGTTGATTCAAGTTATTGTATGTTATTTCAAATATTTAATTCTATAAATGTCTTGGGATTAGCTATACACCTATTTGATTATATCCAATTTTCTCATTGTATTACCATAATCTTTTGTCACCTCGCTTGTTTAATTACTAGTTGGTATTATAATAGCAACAACGTGGGTTGGTTAGACAAGAATAGTCTGCTTAGCCATGCAAATCTAAATTTGACTAAGTGATTATGCAAAAACTTTGTGGAAAAAACTATGTGTTTTATGTTGTTACTCGTTGATGACATGTGATGCACTTAATCAACAGGGTGGGAAAATATTTAGACTAGGGTGAGTGGAAAGGATTTGTGATATGGTGGAACTCAGTGACTGGGAAATGGAAATGTGGTTACTTAGTTAGAATTTGGCAGTCTCGCCTTGGTCAATTAAGGACTTAACTTTGTGTGCCATTGAACTGAGCCACAACTATACGACCACTTGCCTAACTTAGTAAGTTGTGGAGTTTTGGCATTTACTACTCAAGTAGTAGGTTAAGCGCTTAGTGATGGGTGGAGGTGTGGACTACTCTATAAGTCACATTTATGGATAGTTCGCCGCTTCTAGGTCCAACGGTGTGCGTCGGACCAACGAGTGAGGTTGGGGTCGGCGGTATGCAAATCGGGAGAGTCAATTGTTGAGATGAAACTTCCAAAAGGTTTTGTTATGATTGGTGCCGCTACACTGGTTATATCGTAGGTAAATTGTACAACCTCTGTACGGTGTTAATCAATCTATTCGAATAGCTACGTCCGCGGTCATGGACATGCTCGGGGATTTCACACGTGGGGTAGATTTTTCAGAAAACAATTGGAAAGGGGCAACTTCGTGATTTAACTCATATGGTTGTGTGAAAGAATTTGATTAGGCTTCGTGAGCTTTGTGAAAATACTCGTTAAACTATTATTATTTGTTTTAAATTATGTTTTCAATCTATTATTTGTATTTAATTACAAATGTTGCTTTTTGCAAAATAACCATAGAAGACATTTTCTTGAAATAAGCTATCGTCTATAATTGCATTCTGTGGTACAACTTGTTGAGTACTTGGAGTACTCATTCTTGTTGCAATCATTAGTTTAATGAGGAGGGTGGTCGCTAGGTCTTGTTCCCAGTTGGTTGTCTGTGGCAAGTCGATGGGTTCTCGCTGAAGTTGTTTTTGTTCCGCTGCCGTCTCTTTATTTAGTGCTAGCCCTGTATGGCTTAATAAGTGTAAACTCGATCATAAGATAACAACCGTTATTTATTAATCAAATTAGTCATTTATTATTATATTCGCCTTATGTGGAATGATATTCATCTATATTGACACTGTGTGCACTAACGTGATCCTAGACTAGTGCATTATATACAAAGGGTCCAGATTTGCATATTTGGGTCCCGACAGCATGTCACGAGTTCATTTAGTGCATTTGCATCTTGCACTCCATATACTCATTATGGAGCTGTCCAAACAGCTGATGGGACCTGCCAGCTTATTCAAGGTGTAGGATCTGTAGAGTGCACACCATCCATTGCTTCATCCTCCATTTTTCATGTTCCCTCCTTTCTAGTCAACCTTCTTTTAGTTAGTTCTATAATTGACAAATTCAAATGCATTGTCTCATTTGATGAGGATTGATGCTTGTTCAAGGAGAAGAGAATTAGAAAGAGGATTGAGATTGGAATGAGGCGTAATGGGTTGTGGTACATTGATCAGGCTGATGCGGCATTGGCTGTGGCTGGAGGAGGATTTGAGGGAGAAGTTTTGTTACATCATCATCGCTTAGGACATCTGTCGTTTGAGAGTTTAAGTCGGTTGTACATTGATTTGTTCAATAAAGTAGACAAGAGCCAACTTGTGTATGATGCTTGTGAGTTTGGAAAGCATACAGAGTCTACATATAGTAGCATTGGTCTTCTGAGTCATGAACCTTTTATATTAATACATTCTGATGTTTGGGGTCCATGCTCAGTTACTTATGTGAGTGGTTTTAAGTGGTTTGTCAAATTTATTGATTGTTATACTGTCGGGACCCAAATATATAAATCTGGACCCTCTGTGTATACTGCACTAGTCCATGATCACACTAGTGCACACAATGGCAACATCGATGAAATACCATTTATATGCAAAGATAACTAAGAAATAGGCAATTAATAATAATAATCAGAGTAGCGACCTTATGGTCGAAGCATACAATTAATGCCTTGGAAGGTGAATATCTCAAATAAGCTACAGCGGAAGAAAATAGAATAACTTTAGTGTAGTACATCCATACGCCCACAAGCAATCGACTGGGGTAGCACGACCTAGTTCTCCATGATCCTGCAAGTAGTCCTTGATGATCAATGATGAACTGATGTAGTCTTCATCAACTGAGCAAGATTGTTTATAGCAAGAGTGAGCACATGGAGTACTTATTCCAAATGAAATGACTTCTATGGTTATTTTGTGAAAAGCAACAGTTGCAATTGAATATAAATAAAGATTGAAAGTGTAAGTTAAAACATTACTAATAATAAGTAAACAAAAGTTTTCACAAAGTTCACAAAACTTAAACCAATTCTTTCACACAGTTTTCCCTTCCACATTGTTTTTGTAAAATCTACGCTTTGGGTAAATCACCGAGCATGTCCATGACCGAGGACGCGGCAATTCAAATGGATTATTTACACTCTGTAGAGGTTGCACAGCTTTACCCACAACATATAACTAGTGTAGCTAGCACTAATCATAACAAAATCTTTCGAAACTTTATCTCAACAATTGACCCTCCTGATGTGCATACAGCCGACACCAAACTTCATTCAGCTTGTTGGCCCGATGCTCACCGTTGGACACGTAAATGACAAACCATCTATAGATGTGACCCTACCAAGTAGTCCGTACACCTCCACCCATCCCCGAGCACTTAACCTACCCCTTAAGTTGTTCTATCCTCTATAGTTGTTCTATGTTGAAATTTTTATCAGATTTATTGGAACTCTTTTAGCCAGTTTTTCAGCTATCTTTCGAAGCTCAAATGGAATGTAGTCGAAATCTGAAAACCTGGAACTTTTAGTTTTCTGAAACTTTGTGATTTTCGTACCTTCAAAATGGTTGACATTTGGTTGAGCCTCCCAAAATTAAACCTATGTGTATTTCTAAGGACTAGCTCCATGATTTATCTCAGATTTTTTGGAGCTTGTTTCCGATATTTCCAAATGCTTTAAAGAGTTTTGGCTATATCTTTTGAGTTCAACATGATTTCAAATGCACATGTCTCTTTGGTCGTTGACAAAATGAGAATGGTATCTTCATGAAAAATATTTCTTGGGAAGATTTCAAGAGTGAGCTTATTTGAATGTGTTCCAAATATCATTTCTTTTAGATAACTCAAAATATGGCCTTATTTCAAGTTGTTTTGCTCAAAATATGGCCTTCTCCTTATGGCATGTTGCCGATATTTGCGAATGTGTTTTGCAAATAGTCAAGGCTCATGCATACTCCTTGTAGCATGAGACTATAATTGTCAAATGTGTTTTCAAATGGCTGAAGTACATGCACCTACTCCTTGTGATATGGTATTAAAGTTTGCAAATGTGTTTTGCAAATTGTTGAAGTTCATGCATCACTCCTTAGCATATTCGATCATTCTCTCTCTAGATTCTGAGTTGCCTTAGTGTGCTAGCATGCGCTCGAGAGTGAGCAAGTGGACTACCATCAATGCAAGCATCATATTGCCCGAGTTGCAATTATACTTGCATGCATGCTATTTTGATGTATCAATATTTTGTGAGTTTAGTTAGCTATGTCCTAACTCTTGCAGGTTATCCTTGATATTTCCACTTCTTCTGTAGTTATGCTTAAGGTAGATGTCTTGTGATGGTGTGTCTACTATCTATGTTAACGGTTAGCCATGCAAGTCAATTAGATGCGGTAGTTCGGTTGACGGGGATTGCCCGTCAATTGTGGAAAACACCAATCACTTTACTCATATGTTTTCTGTCCAGATCTTTGAATCTGGTTGTTGAGTTTAAACTTTGTCATTTTAAAATGATTTAGATCTGGGCAAGTGCTAGTAGTGTGGGTGCCTTCGTGCACGAGGTTCGGGTGTGGTGGTAGACTTGTCCGAATGATCCTGGACCGAACTTTGGGCTATCGTTCCAAGTAAAACTCGTACTACCACACGCTGGATTAGGGCCAGCTTGGTCAAGTAAGGGGGCAGGGGGGGTCTTATTGGGTTGAAACACAGGTGGTCTGAGGGCATAATTTATTATGATCTTATGCTCGTAGGAATCCAATGTAATACTATAATGTGCGGGTGAGCACTCTTCTTATGTTGGGGGTTACCCACATACTAGCATTCAAGTTGGGGGTTACACACTTGTTCTTTTTTTTACACTGGCATCTTCAACATAACTTGCGTGTCGGCTTAGCAAGTTCTATAAGTAGCTTGTACTGAGTTTGGGGTTTCATCTTGCATTGGGGATTCAACTCAATAGGGTCGTCTTGCTGAAAAATACTAAGCCTCGATCTCCCTGGCCGGCACACCTTAGGAAGTGTGTCCTTTTTTCGGAGGCATACGGGCTAGTCGAGTCGTGTGGGTAAAGTTGTACTCCTCAGAGGATTATTCTATTCAATAGTCATGCATGTCCACTTACGGACAATCACTTGGTTCGAGAGACATCATTGTTAGACTCTAAATTAAAATTGATGTGGGTTACTTCTTAGTATTGGCGTGAAGGGTGATTCATGCAATTTAGTTTATCAAAGTGGGCTTCCACTTTGGTATTTTTTTTTATCTCTATATATCACTTTCATTCATATTTTTGCTAAAAGAAAATTTTGTTTGCTAAATGGCATTTACAAACTAGTATGTGTAGGGCTGAAAAATTGTGCTTTTTATGCAAAACTAAGCCATTAAGGCCTCTCCTTTGGTCAGCCTCTTGCATGTATAATTTTTATTTCGTGTAAGTCTTGTAAATACATTTTTTTGTACTCAACCGGATTGTCCACTTGCTACAAGTGAGGAAAATTATTCGCTTGATCAGTTTGTTAGCGCCGATTTCGATGACGCTAACGAATGATGCCGTTTCTAACCCCCTTTCAGTTGCCTTTGGGTATGGGTACACCTAGCTGGTGCTTTTGGTTTATATCACGGTGTTTCCATTGCGTACTTGTTGCTAATCTTTTGAATTTGGCCGGTCGGCCATTTATGTAAAATTAAGGACATAAGTCCTATTTGTGTATGCTACCTTGTTATCTTATTGTATGTCTTGTGGATGGCTATGAACAATGTTGTTAAGGATATGCGCATGTTAGCCGCTGATCTTGGGAGCTAACACGGGACACATATCCGAAGTTCTAAAATACTTTTTAATTCATCTAAGTGTGGACTTGGGCCGCTGGGAATCGGCTTGGTGCATATGACTTCGAGTTGTATGCGGGTCCTCTTACTTAAATTGAATTAAATTGGATTTCAGTTCTGGGAGGCACAAAGTTATTTTTGTATGACCGGGACAGTCATTCCCATGGGTGTTCTTCATCGTGCCCGTGTGAAGGTCTAGGTATTATGAACATAACTCAGGGGGTCCCCACATATTTCTAATCCATACAAAGCAATGAAAGTTAAAAACTCCACGAAATTCAAATATGGATGCATTTAGACGATTTGTGCATATGATTCTCTTTATGTGCCTACAAAACGTATTTTGCCTTATGTTTTAAAATAAAATTCATTGTATAAAAAAAAATCTTTTTGGAAAACATTTTAGGCAATCCAATGTTCTTTTCTGGAAAGTTTCAAACCATTTGGACTTCATTTGAAAACATTTTGACTTTTCTACTTGTGGAACAAAAATCAGGCCTTCAATACAAAATTTGGCATATTTTTTTGAATGGAGACTCCTTTTTCGAAAATTATTTTTGGAAAAGATTCCTAGAAGTGTAATGTTTATTTCTTCAAAATTTCAAATCATTTAGAGTTGCTTTGAAAAAGTTTTGACTTTTCTACTGTGGAACAAAAATTATGCATTCAATGTGAAATTTGGCTTATATTTTGAATGGAGACTCATTTTTGAAAATTATTTTGGAAAAGCTTCCTAGGAGTCTAAAGTTTATTTATGCAAAATTTCAAAGCATTTAGACTTGATTTTAAAAAATTTTGATTTTTTCTCTCTTTGACCAACATGTTAAAAATTCAGACTTTTGCATGGTTTTGAGCTGATTTGTAATTTTTCTATCTCCAAATGAGTTCATAATTTCAGGAAGATATAATGATGAAATTTTGTCCTCTATAGTTGTTCTATGTTGAAATTTTTTTCATATTTATTGGAACTCTTTTAGCTAGTTTTTCAGCTATCTTTCGAAGCTCAAATGGAATGTCAAAATATGAAAACCTGAAACTTTTAGTTTTATGTAACTTTGTGATTTTCATATCTTCAAAATGGTTGACATTTGGTTGAGCCTCCCAAAATTTAACTTGTGTGTATTTGCAAGGACTAGTTCCATGATTTATCTCAGATTTTTCGGAGCTTGTTTCCCAACATTTCCAAATGCCTTAAGAGTTTTGGCTATATCTTTTGAGCTCAACATGATTTCAAATGCGCTTGTCTCTTTGGTCGTTGAGAAAATAATCATGGTATATTCATGAAAAATGTTTCTTGGGAATATTTCAAGAATGAGCTTATTTGAATGTGTTCCAAATATCATTTCCTTTAGATAACTCAAAATATGGCCTTATTTCAAGTTGTTTTGCTCAAAATATGGCCTTCTCCTTGTGGCATGTTGCTAATATTTGCGAATGTGTTTTGCAAATAGTCGAGGCCCATGCATACTCGTAGCATGAGAGTATAATTTTCAAATGTGTTTTGCAAATGGCTAAAGTCTATGCACCTACTCCTTGTGGCATGATACAAAAGTTTGCAAATGTGTTTTCAAATTGTTGAAGTTCATGCATCATTCCTTGGCATGGTCTAAGATTGCTTGTTGCTCTTTTGTTGGACTTAGGTCATGAGTTGGCTCTTTGGAGTTGCACTTTTTTATTTGATTAAATGTGTTTGCGATCAATCAAATAGATGGGATGTGTAGCCTTTTGAATAAGCTTTCCATAGAGCCCAAGATCACTCAATTCCGACATCGGAGTCAAAAGTTATGACCATTTTTTCGAGTGTCGCCTATGCTGGAAATCAGGCCCGGACTGACCGGAAGTTCAGTCTCACCGCCTTTATAAGGTCGGTTAACCTTTTTCAGAGGGAATGTTTTTTGGTTTTCTTCCACCTAGAAGTTCGGACTGACCAGGGGTCCTGTCAAACCGAGCCCTGTGAGGACGAACTGAGCGGGAATTGTCCGTAACGGCTAGTTTTATAGCCGTTGCACTGTAGTCCGGTCTGACTTGTCCTATGCCTCAGCCCCGACTGGTTTCATTGCCAGCCCTTTTCTCCTCCAACGGCTAGTTTTGGTGTGTGGGCTATAAATACCCACCATGGCCGGTTGGGAGGCATCTCTTGGCACTCCACTTCAGTCTCTTGAGCTAGTGTGAATATTTCCTCTCAATTGTGTGTGTGTTGCACCTTGTGAGCAAGGAGAGAGGTCTTTAGTTGCATGTGTTGCATCTAGAGGTGGATTTCGTATCCACTTGAGCTTGTGCATTCGTTACACATGGTGAGAGTCAAGCAAGGTGCTCGACTTATTACTCATGGAGGTTGCCGACTCCTAGACGGTGTTGGAGGTGTCGTGTCCAGTGGTCTCTTTAAAGAAGATTGTGAAAAGGCCCGGCGTGTTGTGAAGGTTGGAGCTCACCTAACCAGAGCGGGAAAGAGCTACCACTCGTGGAATTGAGGTGTTTGGCTTAATTCATGGAGCCAATCCAATTCGTTTCGACTTACCTCAACGTGGACTAAGGGAGACCGACAAGTCTCCGAACACTACAGTAAAAAGAAACCGTGTTATTGTGATTCGCTTTCTTGTGCTCAATTTATATTCAAGCTTTCTACATTCTTAGAATTAAATTGATTGCTTGTCATCCTAAAATTGCAAACCTTGATAGACTTAGGTTGTTGGTGCACTTAATGAGACTAGTTGATTTAAGCCTTAATTGTGTAAAACTGATTTGATTTACTCTTCCGCACATAAACTCAGTTTTAGCCAAAGAAAATTTAAAGACCACCTATTCACCCCCCCCCCCTCTAGTCAGCTTCCTTGATCTTACACATGTCACAACACCTTTCCACTTGCCTCAGTCTAAATATTTTTCTCACCCTGTTGATAAGGGGCAACACATGCTATCAACTGTTGACAACATACAACACAAGACTTTTCACAAAGACGTTCCACAATCACTTAGTCAAGTAGGAGTTTCACATTTCAAAATGATATCAATGATCTGTTGCAAGGCTAAAGCACACTACTCGTATCTAACCAACCCATGTTGGTGCTATGATAATACTAGCCAGTAATTCAACCAAGCTAGGGTGACAAATGATCATGATGATACAATTCACAAGGTGGGCATAATCAAATAGGTTGCATAACTAATCCCAAAATAAGTAAAACATTTGATAATTGAATTAGCGATGCAATAGTTTGAATCAAAGTAGTTTTTGTAAAACAGGGTGCAACATGATCAAAGCACAACTTGCCTTGCTATAGCAATGTTGTTGTTTTTTTTATCTTCGACTTCTTTGACCTTCAGCTCCTTCGAACACTTCTGGAACATCAACGTCTAACGAGAGAGAAAGTGCAAATACAAACAAAATTCAAAAATACAAATCAAATAAAATCCAAATTGAAATTGAATGGTACTGGAAGATAGAACTTGCTTTTAGATGAATTTAGAAACTTGAATGGGTTCAATCGGAGTTCATATGAGGAAGAACGAGTTCTCTGTAACACCCCAACTCAACAATGAGCCTGGAATGCTACTAAACTGACATTGTAATAATTAAAAACCAAAGCATTCTTACAAAATTCCGACAGAACCTCCTTTGTTTAACAAGGTATACCGGAGGTCCCAACAGATGCATATATCAAAACAATACTTTAACATCCAAAATATGGAGAAGGTATCCTTCCTTCACCATTTATTCCTTATTTGTTACGGTTCATCATTAATCTAGATTCACAAACAATAATAAATCAACAAAAACATGGAGAAGGTATCCTTCCTTCCCATCTTGAGTTATTAATTACAGTTCACCAATAATTCATCAACCACTCTCATCCAATCAGGTAATCTAGTCTATTCTGATAAAACAATATTAAGCATAATCCAAACTTGCTAATCCCAACATTTCAGATAATCCAAAACACTCAGCCAAATCTATAAATGAACCTCAACAGAGTACTTATTCATAGAGTATGAACTACATGAATTTATTTCATTAGAGTGAATGGTAGTGCGGCAATCCAAGATTACTACTCCCTCCCATGCATGCCGCTTTGCCGCTTGTACCTAAAAACACAACAAAACAAGGGTGAGTCCACAGACTCGGAAGTATAATTAAATGGCATCAACAACATACAAGCATGTAACCCATCAACTATACTTCACAAATCCACAAATCAAACGCTTTACATACATATGCTATGCAATATGCTCAACAAGTCCTTTTCCTTAACTTTCCTTTGTGCATTTTACCGTAATGCAAAGTGTGCATCCGTCGATGCACACCCATGCCTGCATTCTCCGCACAGGGACCAATGCCCATACTCCGCATGTATGGGGACCTAAGCCCATGCTCTTCAAGCATGGGGATTTTAGCCCGTCATCAACATGACGGGACCTCAAGAGTTGCTTGGTCATCACATGACCAAGACTTCACTAAGCCAACATGATGCATATGTATGAATTCTCAAAGTAATGCACACATACATCCACAACAACATTGCATATGAATAACTCATTCATACTATAAAAGCTCATAATCTTATACTTCAAATCTTTCAAACAACCATGAATAACACGTAATTCATATCTCCGTAACCATGAACATTACCAATTATGCCATCATCACAAACATGAACACACAAGTACTCATAATATATATCAAACATTGTCATTCAATAATATCTATTATATCCATCATTATACTTGCCTTAACCGCGAGAGAATGAGGGATGCGCAGTAGGTGCTGCCCCGGCACCCGGCCCACCACCTGAATAATAATTATGAACCAAGCTAAGACAACCATACTGGACCCAGGACATAATTAGTAGCTCAAACGAAAAAGACCAAACTCTCAAGCGCCTTCCTAACGCCCCACTTCTAACGATCAATCTGTCCCTCTGTGGACAGTCAACTTCTAAAAATCATAACTTTTATTACCGGGTGTAAATAAGGTGTTTTAAGACTTTCTGAAAGTTAATTAAATTACCTAAATAAACCTAGTTGGGGAGCCCTTCTGATTCTGCTATTTACTACTCCTACCAAGCCAATCTACAGAATATCAATTTTCACGTCAGGTTCTCTAAACAGTACACTAAAACCACCATAACTTTTGCTACGAGTATCCAAATCTTGCGTTATTTAGCTTTCCGGAAAGGTATGGAAATTATCTACATTTTTCGTTATATAGAGATCCTCCGATTCTGTCTTTAACTAATGTCTTAACCCAGTTTTCTACAACCTGTCAGAAATCTGACAGACTAGCAGGACAGCGACACTAAAAAATTCATAACTTGCTGACCGTTAATCGGATTTGGGTGTTCTTGGTGGCCACGTAAAGCTAAGGACGTCACCCAACTTTCTCTAAGATAAGTCATCCCCAGATTCTGCCTCTACATACACGAAAACATACGTCCAAGAATCTGGACAGAATTGAATCTATTACCCGGCATTGATTAAACAACCAATTAAACCTCTAAACTATCGGAGATCGGTGTTACCCTTGATGAATCGCTGACTTAACACCCACACCAGCGCCGCACGAGGATCCTCTCCTTCTTTTTCCCTTGCTTTCTCCTTGATTGGCCAATTCCCGGCGTTTCTCCTTCCTTCCTCTCCATCCTTTCTCCTCTTGGCATAGCAGTAGGGGGTGCTACAGTGCGGCGCTACAGTACCAGGGCCGCGGTACTGTAGCACTAGGGTTTCTCCTTTATTGGTGGTCGGCCTCATGGGCCTCTGGGCCAAGGCCCGAGGCCCAAAGTTGCCAAAAACTGCAGAAACCCCCTTTATGTCTAATTTCTTTTTGAACGCTTTCAGAGAATAAATCGGAGTATTACATTAAAACCCCTCTTTCTCCTATTCAATCGCTTTGCTAAAAGAAACATTCTCCCGATTTAATTATTCTCTCCCGATTTATTTATTCTTTCCCGAATTAATTTTTAGGGTATTACATTCTACCCTCCTTAAACAGAATTCGACCCCAATTCTATTCAACCTCAACACCAAAGAATAACCACAGCTAAAAGATTTACTAACATTACTATGTAGTCAGCCGAATAACTTTGGATAATGCTCAAGATGCGTAGACTCCAATTCCCAAGTCGCCTCTCTATCGGACTAATGGGACAAAGGCACCTTGACACAAACCAACGACTTGTGCCTCAAAGACTCGCTCTCGACCTCTCTAACAACGCATGATGCTACTCAAAGGTCACGGCCTCTTGAAACTTCAAACTTCGACCTCTCTCGTACTCACTCAAGACTGGAACAAACAAGACGATGTGTACTCACAAGATGGACTCAATACGGTCCTAACGCTTTTGCCAACTTCAAACTTCCCACAACTTCCAGAACAAACCAATGTACCTTGGGATATCCTTCCTTTGGTACCAAACCACGTAATTTGTGCATAAGCATATGGAACGCCATTCTATCTTCAACGATCTCTTCATCCTAACTAGGAGGGTCTTCAAGCGAGGACGCCAGCAATACAACTTATTTTAATCGACTCTAAAAATCAGATTCAACTAAAATCAAAGGATTCACAATGCAATTCCAACTTCCTCAAACCACTCAAATCCAAAATCAAGATTCCCCATGAAAACCTTTTCACAATCCAACTAGACAGTTTGCAATTAAACTCCACATAAGCCAAAAGAAATCACTCGAGTGCTCAAATCAACTACTTCATTTTAACTCCTGAATCGAAAGAACCACCTTGCCGATCATAAAGTCGATCATATTGTACATGATATCCATCATAAAAAGCCAACTCATACAAGAACCAATTGAGCACTTCTATACTCGAGAATTTTTTTTTCGTAAGTTCTTTAAGAAATAAATCCTTTCCCAAATCATGGGCTTCCAAATCATCACACTAACTCATTCTCTTAATCGCCAATTCCAAAATGATCATCAATCGAAGAACAACCATTTCTTTTCTTTGTCTTAACCGAAAAGACCACGATACCAAGATGAATCAACTCAATTTATAATTGGCATCCGCATAGAGACAAGGCTCAAATAAAAACCAGGAGAATATTTCATCATCCGAGAGTACAATCCTTTTTTTGTTTTCAAACTTTCTTTTAAGAATTCAACTTTCTTACATCATGAGATTCCAAATCATCGATAACACACTAATTCATTTCTTTTAATTTGGCAAGCCTCAAATCTATGCTCAAACCGAACACGAATTCACATCTCTAAGAGAGACTCTTCCAACCCACAATAACATACTGTGATCACCTTCTACCAAAGGAATTACCTTGACAAATAATAATTCCCAACACACCTCAATATAGATTTCAGCTACAATCACATCACCTCAATCTTTTAAGGATAATCAACTTGAAATTCACCGCATACACCCTCATTTATTGCATCCAAAAGATCCTATCAAAGATCACCATAACTCTTGGAACCTAATAATGGGAAACTAAGATGCTAGCATAAAAATGCCAAACCCGAATTCCACCTTTAAGAATTCCACACTGAACTTCCGGTATACTTGATCGGTAACCCTCAGATCTGATGACTAAAATTTCACACAGCCCGACAATAACCTCAGTTATTAATGTCAACATTCCTCACTCATCAAGTAGCCGCCCCAAGGCGATTTATTTTACCAATCTTGGACCTCCTCTAATCCACACCAATCCAATTCAGTACACAACCACAATATACACATTCGCAATACCCTAACTGATTGACCAAGATTCAAACAAAGGGTATTGGATCATAATTTGCCATACGTTCCACTAGTTGTAACACTAATCAATTGTATTTCATCGACAAACAATCCATTTAGTTAGAACCCTCTCCGTGTTATAGGTCAAAACCGAATCACTATCTATCGCTTCTTCAAATAGTTTGGTTCCCAAGATTTCACCACTATCATATACTTGTCCACCACCAACCAATGACGCCTACACTTTATAAGACTTTGGCAACACAAGTTGGTTAATTCCTTTCTCAAAAGGAAGAAACAAACAAATACAAGTTTCAACGCACAAGAAAACGTTGCTCCTCGGAGTGAGTACGAGACCAAGAGAAACAATCAAATATTAATGATCTCGAAAACAAAAACAAAATATGAGTCCGCAGATGAGGGCACATGTCCCACCGTATGAACTTCCAAATCCCCATAAATCGAAATAAAACATTGCTATGGAAACCCAAGAAACTCTTAAGTTGTAACAATGTAAAAGTTGCAGATTACAATTTTAACTCCAACCTCAAATACTTAGGGCACACATTTTCCGTTAACAAAGAAAGCAATTTTATTTGATTACAACATTACTTGCAATCCTATGCAAGAAATGCCTTTAAAACCAAATCAAATTAATCACTTAGAACCCAAATGTAAACTTTCCATACGCCACATTGCTCAACTAATCTCATCTACTACATAAATCATGATCTCCCAAAAGAGCACGTATGCAAAACTCCAAACATTTCATTTAATCCAGATACGAAAAGCAATCAACTTACTTCCTCTCTAGAAGAATCATTACCACTCCCATGCGCCACATTCTCATATCGACAATCTTACTAATATCAAGAATAATTCACTCTTAACAAGATTCGTTATTGTCAACTCTTCCCTTATAAAGCTCCTAACGGCTTACCAAAGTATTACATACCACTTTATCATATCATCCTCAATTGAGAGTATACCAAATTCTTACAATCTCATTGCAACAACCACTTTATCTTAGAGGAGACCTACTACATAATTTAAGAGGTTATTCCAAAGTCCTCTCATCAAACACATACTATTATCCCACAAATTCACCATCATGCAAACACAGTCATCCCCATGAAACACACATAAGTAAATCACTTTTGACTTTCAACCTTTCACTTATTAGGAACACTCACACTAATTTAGTACACTCTAATTCTAACTGGAGGTTATCATAACCCATTGATGATTATTCAATTATGGACTAATCGATGGTCATTCCTCTATTTGTATTCCCACGAGCATAAATAAGATCATCAAATAGTCAATTAAAGAAAACCCCATATTGTTATCTACTAAGACCACAAATAACACCTCCTTGTTTTTCTCTTGTTGCACGCTTAGATTAATCCATTGAGACCAAATAATCCAATAAGTTTAGCAAACTAAACAGTTCTATTGATCAATCATTTCATTAATGTTCCACACTTCTTAATAACTCTATTGATTCCGACTAAATATAGTTATACTCATAGTCACAAACTCATCAAGAACTACTAGAGGACAACCTCAACTTATTCAACTTTTCTTTCAAGGATCTTAGCTAAGATCGATCATGCACACATCGCAACCCAATCTTTATAATCCATATCATATTCATTAAGTGCTTTGATTATAACCTCTCATCTTATTATGACAAAACACCGCTAAAGGGTTTAACAACTTCTTTCATTAGGAAGAACCATTAATCTTCAACACTCAAAATACCCAAAAGAGACACATTGAGTAAAGGTACTCACTATCGCTACTGTATTAAGATATCCGAGGTAACCACTTCACTATTCTCTTATTATGAACAAGTGGTGTAACTGCAAAGCCTGTACCACAACCACGACCTCAACCTCTCGACATCAACTATCATAATATATAACTAATATAATCAATTATAAGTATATAAGATTATATCATACAATAAGCACAATGATCAACTAGCAACTCAGTAGCACAAAAGTAACTATTTACTCAATCTAAGCGTATATGCAATGCAAAAACCCAACCCATCTATCAGGCATAGTGTGTCAAAATTAATAATTTAAATACCACGGACCTACAAATTTCGCTCGATACCAACTGTAACACCCCAACTCAACAATGAGCCCGAATGCTACTAAACCGACATTGTAATAATTAAAACCAAAGCATTCTTACAAAATTCCGGCAGTAACCTCCTTTGTTTAACAAGGTATACCGGAGGTCCCAACAGATGCATATATCAAAACAATACTTTAACATCCAAAATATGGAGAAGGTATCCTTCCTTCACCATTTATTCCTTATTTGTTACGGTTCATCATTAATCTAGATTCACAAACAATAATAAATCAATGTAAACATGGAGAAGGTATCCTTCCTTCCCATCTTGAGTTATTAATTACAGTTCACCAATAATTCATCAACCACTCTCATCCAATCGTAATCTAGTCTATTCTCGATAAAACAATATTAAGCATAATCCAAACTTGCTAATCCCAACATTTCAGATAATCCAAAACACTCAGCCAAATCTATAAATGAACCTCAACAGAGTACTTATTCATAGAGTATGAACTACATGAATTTATTTCATTAGAGTGAATGGTAGTGCGTGCAATCCAAGATACTACTCCCTCCCATGCATGCCGCTTTTGCCATTGTACCTAAAAACACAACAAAACAAGGGTGAGTCCACAGACTCAGAAGTATAATTAAATGGCATCAACAACATACAAGCATGTAACCCATCAACTATACTTCACAAATCCACAAATCAAACGCTTTACATACATATGCTATGCAATATGCTCAACAAGTCCTTTTCTTAACTTTCCTTTGTGCATTTTATCAGTAATGCAAAGTGTGCATCCGTCGATGCACACCCATGCCTGCACCCTCCGCACAGGGACCAATGCCCATACTCCGCATGTATGGGGATTTAAGCCCATGCTCTTCAAGCATGGGGACCTTTAGCCCGCCATCAACATGACGGGGACCTCAAGAGTTGCTTGGTCATCACATGACCAAGACTTCACTAAGCCAACATGATGCATATGTATGAATTCTCAAAGTAATGCACACATACATCCACAACAACATTGCATATGAATAACTCATTCATACTATAAAAGCTCATAATCTTATACTTCAAATCTTTCAAACAACCATGAATAACACGTAATTCATATCTCCGTAACCATGAACATTACCAATTATGCCATCATCACAAACATGAACACACAAGTACTCATAATATATATCAAACATTGTCATTCAATAATATCTATTATATCCATCATTATACTTGCCTTAACCGCGAGAGAATGAGGGATGCGCAGAGGTGCTGCCCCGCACCGCCCACCACCTGAATAATAATTATGAACCAAGCTAAGACAACCATACTGGACCCAGGACATAATTAGTAGCTCAAACGAAAAGACCAAACTCTCAAGCGCCTTCCTAACGCCCCACTTAACGATCGATCTGTCCCTCTGTGGACAGTCAACTTCTAAAAATCATAACTTTTATTACCGGGGTGTAAATAAGGTGTTTTAAGACTTTCTGGAAAGGTAATTAAATTACCTAAATAAACCTAGTTGGGGAGCCCTTCTGATTCTGCAATTTACTACCCCTACCAAGCCAATCTACAGAATATCAATTTTCACGTCAGGTTCTCTAAACAGTACACTAAAACCACCATAACTTTTGCTACGAGTATCCAAATCTTGCGTTATTTAGCTTTCCGGAAAGGTATGGAAATTATCTACATTTTTCGTTATATAGAGATCCTCCGATTCTGTCTTTAACTAATGTCTTAACCCAGTTTTTTACAACCTGTCAGAAATCTGACAGACTAGCAGGACAGCGACACTAAAAATTCATAACTTGCTGACCGTTAATCGGATTTGGGTGTTCTTGGTGGCCACGTAAAGCTAAGGACGTCACCCAACTTTCTAAGATAAGTCATCCCCAGATTCTGCCTCTACATACACGAAAACCTACGTCCAAGAATCTGGACAGAATTGAATCTATTACCCGGCATTGATTAAACAACCAATTAAACCTCTAAACTATCGGAGATCGGTGTTACCCTTGATGAATCGTTGACTTAACACCCACACCAGCGCCGCACGAGGATCCTCTCCTTCTCTTTTCCCTTGCTTTCTCCTTGATTGGCCAATTCCGGCGCTCCTTCTTCCTTCCTCTCCATCCTTTCTCCTCTTGGCATAGCAGTAGGGGTGTTACAGTGCGGCGCTACAGTACCAGGGGCCGCGGTACTGTAGCACTAGGGTTTCTCCTTTATTGGTGGTCGGCCCCTCATGGGCCTCCTCGGCCAAGGCCCGAGGCCCAGTTGCCGAAAAACTGCAGAAACCCCTTTTTATGTCTAATTTCTTTTTGAACGCTTTCTTTCAGAGAATAAATCGGAGTATTACATTAAAACCCCTCTTTCTCCTATTCAATCGCTTTGCTAAAAGAAACATTCTCCCGATTTAATTATTCTCTCCCGATTTATTTATTCTTTCCCGAATTAATTTTTAGGGTATTACATTCTCGGAAGTTGATTGGAAAAGAAAATGCTGAAAAAGGAAAAGGGAGAGAGAATGTGTGAGACTGATAGGTAGCGCCGAAATAATATTCCTAGAATATTTAATTTGGGAATTTTGGAAATTGGTGAGAGAATGACATGTGGGACCCAGTGGAATTTCTTGATTTTTGGAAAAAGGCTGAGAGGATGACAAGTGGGTTGGTCTATGGACCATGTCCATGGAGAGGGGCTAGTCCACGGTGGACCAAGCTCACGGGGAGAGGTTTCACCACGATTGACCTTACAAGCAGGGTCCGCATGTAAGTGAGAGATAATTGAATCTAGGGTTTAGGAGAGTGGATGAAGTGTGGGACCCGCACATCAGAGAAAGAAAGGGAGATGGATATGGTTTTCCCAATGTGCGTTGACTAGGATGGTGGTGAGGGGGCACAAGGTGGCAGAGACGTGGTTGGGGTGGGTGATGATGATGTGGCAAATGACAAGGTGGCGACGCGGGCCGGCACTCAGGTTCGACGGCTTGTCACGACAAAGGGCTACAAGCAAAGGCTGTGGAGGAGTGAAATGGAGAGAGGAGGACACGATGAAGGTGATGACACGGGCGCGGCGGTGAGGCTCAGCGGCAGTCATCGACGGCGAGGAGAAAAGCTGTGGCACGAATCCGCTCTAAGGTGGCGAGGTGGTTCCGATTAAGCTCCGGCGAAGGGAAGGGAAGCATCGGGTAGAATGCAGTGCGGTGAATGTTAAGTTGGAGACGATGGAGGTTGGTTCTAAGCGGCGGCGATAGAATCGGGTGATGAAGGGCGGCAACCAAAAATGGAGAAGATGGACGAGATCTCTACGCACGGTGAACGAAACAAGAAATCACAAGAGGGGAAGATAGATAAGAGGGTAGAACACGAGATGACATATAATAATTCGTGGGAGACTCACTAACACGATGAGGAATGCATAGGCAAGGTGTCGGCCACCACTAGCATGGTCAGAGACGGGAAAGATGAAGATGGCACCAGCAATCCGGAGCTTCGGGACTCCAATGGTTGGCGGCATGCGGAGGAGGATGTTGAGGCAGAACCTGTGGTGAGAGGGCTTGACAAGAGGAGCGGCGGTGGTGGAGATCGGGTGCGGCAAGGGCGGCACCGGCTCTAGAGAAGAAGATTGGGGCGACGGTAGCTAGGGCAGCGGGTCACGGGGGACACGGATGTGCATAGGGTGGTGGTATTTATAGCGCGGGGGAAACAACGGCGTGCGGGACACAAACACCGACGACAGCGAGGAGATGGAGTCCGTCCCAGACATGCACAACTATATGGCGATGTTGCCAAAGTGGTCCAGTGAAAGGAGCGATCGACAGTGGAGCTAGCGCGACAAGCGCACCTGCTGTAGTGGTGACAGTGGGGCAGCAAGGTGGGGTCAATCAAGTTAAGGTGGAAAGGAGATGGGCTGGCGGAGAGAGAGAAAGAGAGGAAAGAGATGGGCCAAGCCAATTCGGCCCAAAGAGAAAAAGGAATTAAGAGAGGATTTTTGAATTAAATAAAATGCTAAAAATTCAAATGAGGCAAAATAAATACCAAATAAACTCGAACAAATCCAAGAAAATTTAGGAAAATTCCTTGGAACACAAGGAATCCAGCCAACACTGTTTTATTTTAATTGAAGTTTACATTAATCACATTAAATAGTTTTAATTTCAAAAATGCCCAATTAAGCTTTATTAAATCAAGGAAAATTGGTGAAGTTTTTCAGGGGCCTAATCTACATAAAAGATTTTTGAAAGCTCAAATTTTGGGACATTACATATACTCATATGACTTTGATTTATATGATGAAGCACAAGAGCGAGATCCTTCGGTGTTTTCAAGACTTCGATAGGCTGGTTGCTACTCAATTTGGTGCAAATGTTCGGATTCTTCGAACAGACAATGGAACTGAGTATGTTAACAAGAAGTTTGCAATGTCTCTCTCAGAGGAGGTGATACTTCATCAAACTACTTGTCTAGGAACCCCACCTCAGATTGGAGCGGTTGAAAGGAAGAAACGACATTTGTTGGAGGTAGGACGTTCACTCATGTTTCAGATGAATGTGCCAAAGGGATTGTGGAGTGAGGTAGTGATGATGACAGCGTATCTCATCAATTGCATGTCATCTTGAATACTTGGGATGAAGTTTCCAGCTGAACTTCTTTTGGGTCAGCGGGAGTTCAAGGTGCCCCCAAGGTGTTTGGTTGTGTGTTCTTTGTACAGGATCGCCGACCAGCAGTTGGCAAGCTTGATCCTCAGGGTATTCATCAAGTCAGAACGGCTATAGATGCTGGAATCAAGTTCAGAGAAGGTTGTTCATGAGTATGGATGTGACATTCCAGGAGTCTAAGTCGTACTACACGAGTGGAGGTACTCTTGGTCAGTTTTTAGATTTCTCTTCTATCATTGAGGGTCACTACTACAGAAAAGGTCATCACAGATGGTTCAAAAACATCATCACAGATGGTTTCATGAGCTGTCTAAGTTTATGGGTCAGTAATTACATAAGGTCATCACAGACGGTTTTCGAACCATCTGTGAAGCAAACTATCACAAACAGTTATTAACTTAGAACTGTCTATGATAATTGACTATCACAGACGTTTTGTAGATGAAACCGTCTTTGATAGCTGATGTATCACAGATGGTTTTTCCTAAGGAAATGTCTGTGATATTTTTTTGTATTGCTAAATCTATTTCTGTTTATTGGCTAGCCTCAGAAAATACTAGCCATGCCCTCTAAAACAAGCAGAAACACAACAAGTACATGTATACATCCAATTCACATTCATTGCGGAAACAAGCACATCCATTTCACAAATTAATTAACTCAAATGAACTAAAAAACATTCATGAACAAATACACACATGTACCATTAAGTTCAATCTTATCACAATCAAGTTCAATCTACATTGTGAACCCCCCACATGGGTTTATGACCTCACGCAACAAGAAGGACACAAACTGTCCTTGAATGTATTGGAGCTCGGCACGTTCCAAGTTCCAACATAGTTGTAGCGATGGTCACAACCTGTCGCTAGGAGGATTAAAGTCGTGCATATATATAAATTGATAAGTATGAAATAATTATTGCAAGATTGACAAACCTGAGGATCATTGGTCATTGCAGAACCTAGGAGTAGTTGCATGTTGTGGCAAACATAGTATCCACAGGTGTTGCCTAGCGGCTGGTGGTGGCACTGCAAAAATAGAATTGGTTAGTTTGAGAGGCATTACTACGAAGTGTTATATAGGATTAATGTGTACTAGCGAATACCAGGAAATTTAGATCGTGTTGCGTATGCTGATCCCTCCCTTGGATCTCCTCCAAGAGCAACGTCACGCGCTAATCCACTCCACGTGATTCCAAAAATTTAGCCTTAGCCATTGCAAAGGAAGGAAAGACTACAATAGAGTTATCTATGGAGGAAATGTGTTTACCCGTCGATTAATTGTCGGACAACTGTGAAGTCATGTTTGGCCCTCTTTAGGGAATCAAGGTATATTACCTTGTTCCATTTTGGTATAATTACAATTAGAATCCAGTGGAACCTAGACAGGTATGTCGCCATGGTCACTAAACCTGAGTTTGTGTTGCTTATAAAGTACAAATCAACAAGTATAACCACTAGTGCAGCACTTACCCCTGGTTATAGGGCAAAAGTATGAATTCCTTGTTGCGGTGAGCCAACAATGATGTCATTATGTAACCCTCGACGAAGGATGCATCCTCCTGGATGCTTTGCATGGAGACCAAGTGTGGGTCGAGAAAACTTACCAGTGATTTCCTTGATCTAGCATCAGAAATCATGTATCTATATATGTACAAAAGTAAGGAGTTATATATGACATTTATCGGTATTACATGAACATAGACTTTGATTGTATACACTTACAGTGTCCAGCATCGCATGAGTGAGGCGTCGAGGGTGTTGAGGTTGAAGAGAAAGACCAAGTCCTCAAAGGTCACTATGAAGACATGGTCTTGAACCTCGTGGTTAAGATGATGCGGCCAGAACTTGATGTCGACACCTGAGCGTCGTTGTCCATCCATCTTGTTGGACTGTTCCATGTACCATGCATGTAATCTCTGGCAATCCAATCCTAGGGTTAGGAGGCGCTCTACCGGGACGACCAACGGCTCACGTAGCATGAATTTTTGGGCCAACGGCAAGAAGGGGATATCATCGGGCTTCTTCAATTTGCCCTTGCCGCCTCGCTTTTTAGAGGCCGACTTCACAGGAGTCGACCGGGCACGAGGTGTAGATGCATCAG
Source organism: Phyllostachys edulis (assembly GCA_036346405.1). Taxonomy (NCBI): domain Eukaryota; kingdom Viridiplantae; phylum Streptophyta; class Magnoliopsida; order Poales; family Poaceae; genus Phyllostachys; species Phyllostachys edulis. The sequence continues at coordinate 28,638,224 of CM070561.1, read as the reverse complement.
ATACACTGGGCCCTTGCTGCATCAATGTAGGTAGCTCTAGTGCAGATACCTCCCATGGACTTGGCACCGTTGCAGGACTTTCCCATAAAGTTGACACCGGTGCAGGTAGCTCTCGTGTACTTGGCACCATTGAATGACTTTCCTGTGAAGTTGACACCGGTGTAAGTAGCTCTAGGCAGATGTCCCTCTTGGGCCACTGGATGAATGTTCCAATGGCTTGCCCTACAGTCACGACCTCGTCGTTTGGGGGCATCTGCAGCAGGACGACCTCGAAATTGGCATGAACACCGTCCACATTCACTTTTGTGAAACCCGACGCTAGATTTACACCGTGCACCAAGGCCCCAACACCGAATGGATACACCTGGCCCAAAGCAGCATCCAGGGCAATGGAGGCACATCTCACTTGGAGCTTGCACTTCGTAGCCACCTACATAACGATACAAAATTAGCTACTCCAACAAGCCTATCAATGGATTGAGCATTCCAGAGATAATAATTGTTACCAAGATGTCATCGAGAGGAAATCTATCGTCGCTTTCTAAGGTAGGGTTGGACGCACAACTACTCCGGCGAATGGGGGGCTGGCTAGCACAGTAGCGGCGGGGGCTTGCAACTAATTTCCCCTAATACTTTCCTCAATGCTCTATATCTTCCATCACATCTCATCTCCGACGGCATCAGTGATCTCCCCTCTAAGGGATTCACGAATCTCCTCTCGTAGCCGTGCATTACGCTTGGCTTTGGCTCTCTTCCTACTCCGATACGCTTCGGAGTCCTTTGAGAATCCATGTTTCCATGGAACATAAAGACCAAGGCCTCTCGTTCGACCCGAGTGCTCCTTGTTTCCCAGGGCTGTAGAGAGTATATCTCTCTCCTTGACTGCCTGAAATGAGCCCTGGGAAGATTCTGCATTCAGCGCTTAGTACAAGAGCTCGACATATTATTTCACTTCCTATGAAGTTATGTAGACCAGTGATTGTAAATAATCATAGAAAAACAAACTAGAAGACTGAAACTTCTATAGGATAGCAAGTATTAGTTGGACTGAAAAAGCTCAAAGGACAGCAAGTATATTATAATGTATAAATTGCTCGAAACAATAGATAACAGCAGGTAATCTAACAGCTCAAAGCACAATCTATACATAATATCATATCCAATTGCATTTGTGATATCAATTCATCATAGAGCAATTCACCGAGCCCACAAAAAATCACTTTGCAATATCTCCTAGTGCTAGGCACATACAAATCACACAGATTGAATATATCCAATAGCATAGCACATAAGCAAGGTGATATGAAAAAAAAATGGGATGGCTGGGGGGTGGCCGGCTTACCTTGGTGGTGCTTGGGAGGCGCACCAGGCTCGAGGAGGAGGTGACGCATGCTAGGAGGAGGGGAGGAGGCAGGCTCAGGAAGGAGACGCACCGGGCTTGGGGGTGGAGGGGCTCCGAGTTTGGGGAGGCAGCGGCTCGTGCACATGGAGGAGGCGGTGGGCTCAAGGGAGGAGGCGACGGGCTCGGGGTAGGAGAAACTTAATCGTTTGAGTGGGGGGGCGGGCAAACCCTAGAGTCCGAATATAAATAGGGTTGGACATCACAGACGGTTCTAAAGTAGAACCGTCTATGATAAATACACACCACAGACGGTTCTAAAGTAGAGCCGTCTGTGATCAATACATATCACAGATGGTTCCAATAAATAACCGTCTATAATAATATACATTCTCGTATACATAAATGCAAATTCAGAACATATGACACATTCTCATATACATAAATGAAATTCAGAACATATGACACATAAACATTTCATTCATCATTCCACTTGCTTATTTCCTTTAAAAATTAGCCCTTCATGATGATCGACGCGTATGTAGCTAGTTTCGTCACATTGTTCTTCCTCAACCCTTATGCCATTTTTGAAAGGAAGCAACTCGTCAAATTGATTGTATTCTTCCTCGTGCACTACATTCTCAACTTCGACAATCCTCCTTTTTCCATGAAGAACTACACGGCGCTTCTTATTTTCCTGGTCGGTTACATAGAAGACTTGAACAACTTGGTTAGCGAGTAAAAATGATTCGTCTTTGTATCTGACACGTTCGAGGTCCACAGTAGTGATGCCATACTTGTTGATCTTCACCTGTGGGAGATGGACCCAACATCACCAAAATAGGGGGATCTTGAAAAGAATGTAGTTGAGCTCCCAAATCTCCTCTATGAACCCATAGTAGGAGCTCCTCAACCCATCGGTACTGAACGCATCTATACAGATACCGTTGTTCTAGTTAATGCTCTTTATATCCTGAGCCTGCGTATACAATATGTACCCATATATGTCATATCCTTGCCATGTCACAACAGTAAATGTTGGCCCTTTTGCTAACCATGTCAGCATATCACTTGACGAGCACCTAGTGAGTCCCTCCTTCAACTATTGATTGAACCAACTGTTGTACTGTCCCGTGATCCAAATATCCAATCGCTCTGGATTCTGTTGCTGAAGCACGTCCTTGTGCTGGTCGATATATAGGGATATTTTAGTCATGTGTTGCAAGACCGTAAAATCGGCTTGATCATACGCATCCATATCTAGAGTGATTGCTTTTCTTCTGATGGTCCTGATACCCTCGAGCCTCCCCTCATGACTAGATCGAGGCACACCTATCGGTTTGACCCGAGCCATGTAATCGACACAGAACTCAATGACCTCTTCGGTTGCATAACCTTTGACGATGCTACCCTCTAGCTGAGATCGATTTCATACATAGGACTTGAGAATTCCTATGAACCTGTTGAACGGGTACATGCTACGTAGGAACACGGACCCACACATCTTTATCTCCTTCACAATGTGAACAACGAGATGGACCATGATATCAAAAAAACGACGGAGGGGAATACATCCCAAGATGACATAGAAACGTCACCACCTTGTCCTGCAGAGCATCTAGTCCTTTGGGGTCGATGACCTTCTGAACAACTGTGTTAAAGAAATAACACAACCTCATGATTGTCTCTCGGACCTTGATCGGAAAAATACTTCTAATTGCAACAGGGAGCACCTATGTCATCAGCACATGACAATCATGAGACTTCATGCCAATTAACTTCAAATCTTCCATCGAAACAAGTTTCTTCATGTTGGCGGAGTAACCAGATGGAACTTTCATACCATGCAAGCACTGGCACAATTCAGTTCTCTCGGCCTTGGACAGAGTGTAACAAACAAGGGGAAGGTATGTTCATCCTTTATCGGTTTTTGTCAGTGCTAACTCAGGTTTGATGTCCATATCAACCAAGTAAAGTCGTGCATTGACACCATCCTTTGTTTTGTCAAGAATGTTCAGTAAGAGACCAATCAAGCTATCACCTACATTCTTCTCTACGTGCATAACGTCGATGCAGTGGCAAACTTCTAGGTGCTCCCAATAAGGTAAGTCCTAAAATATTGATCTCTTCTTTTAGATATTCTTCTCACGGGTCCTCGATTTACGTCCCTTTCCGAGCACAACATCTAAATCCTCAACGATATCATAGACCTCTTTTCTGCTTAAATGCCTTGGAGCTGAACCGTCCTTCTTCTCTCCGTCGAATTGTTTCTTCATCCTGCGGTATAGGTGAGCCCTCCAAAAGAACCTACGGTGACGCATATACACGATTTTGCGCGAGTGCTTTAGCCACACACTCTCGGTATCATCTAAGCAGTGAGTACAGGCTTTGGCCCCTTTTGCACTCTGGCCCGACAGGTTAGCAAGGGTAGGATAATCATTTATAGTGCAGAACAACAAGGAGCGTAAAGTGGAGTTCTCTTGTTTGTACGCATCCCATACATGTACCCCTTGAATCCATAGTATTTTTAGATCTTCCATCAATGGTGCTAGATACACATCAATATCATTCCCAGGTTGCTTTGACCCTTGGATAAGTATGGATAGCAAAATATACTTTCTCTTCATACACAACCAAGGAGGAAGGTTGTAGATATAGTGAGTCACGGGCCAAGTGCTATGTCTGCTACTCATGTTACCGAAAGGATTCATTCCATCTGTACTCAATCCAAACCTTATATTCCTCGGTTCCGCACCGAAGTCTACAAACTTCCTATTGATATTTCTCTCTCGGGCGGAATCACAGGTGTCTTAGCTTTCCATCCTTCTTACGCTCCTCGGAGTGCCAACGTAGCAGTTTTGCCTCCTTTGAGTTCGCAAAAAATGCTTCAAATAGGGAATTACAGGAAGATACCACGCCACCTTAGCAGGAGGTCCTTTCTTCACCTCGATTCCCTCTTCGTCATCTGATTGATTCTTACTTTTGTATTGGGACATGTTGCACACCAGACATACATGCATGTTTGCATACTCTTTACAGTAGAGGATACAGTCGTTCGGATATGCATGCATTCTTTCTACTTCCATTCCCAATGGACAAAGAACCTTCTTGGATTTGTAGGTGGTTTTCGGAAACCCGTTTCCCTCTGAAACCATGTCCGCTAAGAGACCTAACATCACCGTGAAACTCTTGTCAGACCAACCGTTGCTTGCATTTAATTACAGAAGTTCAAACACTTATGACAACCTTTTGTACTTCGACTTGCAGCATGTGAACAAAAATTTCTCCAAGTCCTCCACCAAGCCCTGGAATTTAACATACTCTCACTCATCACAGTTCCCTTCTACATCGCGAAGCATCTGATCTAGATTGTATTGTGCAACCTATCTGAATCAGAACCACAATCAACATCATCCGACGGCATATCGTTGACTTCGTCGGCGATATCGTTATTACTACCTTTCTGTATAATCTGCTCTTCACTGTGAATGGTCCAACATGTATACCCATTTTTGAAACCCCTTCGAATCAAGTGTGCTTCGATCTGCGCTCGGTTCTTAAACATCTTCAGATTCTCACAGCTAATATATGGATAGTACATATATTCCACCCCTTATTCAATATATCATCCTCGACAGCTCTTGTGAAAGCAGACACGCCATTAATGTACTCTTCACTCACACGGTTCTCGGTGTACATCCAAATTTGTTCAACTATGCTACGATATAATAATTTAGTGTTAAATATTGAATTATTTAATTAGTATACTATATATATATATATATATATATATATATATATATATATATGATCTAAAGTAGCTATATGTAGCAAGAATTAATTGAATTGAATTAAGTAGAAATAGACTACAAATTGGCTAAACCCTAAACCATGCTAGATGTAAATAATCTTCTCTCTATATCAAACTAGATCTAAACAATCTTCAATTCTCCTTTACCAAGCTAGATCTAGAATCACTACAACAAAACTATCACGTAGAGACGCTTTTGTTTTGACGCTTTTATATCCTGTCTCTCCGAGAAACACCTCGCATGTAAAGACGCTTCTCAAGACGCTTTTATATGACGCCACAAAATCTCATACTATATGAAGGCACATATACATTTACATTTATGTAGAGACTAATCTTGAGACGTTTTAGAATATGCCTCTCTGAAATCTAGAAAAAGTATTTCGTTTTAAATTTTTTTCTGGGGACCGAAAGGACTAAAATAATTTTAAAGAATTTCGCTCAAACGCTTTTGAATCAAATATGAATTTTAAATCTAAAACATTTGCAAAAAATTAATGCTCAAAGGGTTTCGATCCTGCTCACTCGAAAAATAACCACAAAGACCTAGCCACTCGGATGTCACGCTGCCTCTTGTTTCTTTCCTCATTGCTACTCTCTTTAGCCCTTTTTCTTTTCCCATCTAATTAACCAGAGCTCAGATCGGTAATTTCGGATCCCACCGCCGCCGCCACTCCAAGAGGTAGAAGAAGCTGGTGACGATTTCGGATCCCGCCACCGCCGCCACTGCAAGAGGTAGAAGAAGCTGGTGACGATTTCGGATCCCCACCGCCGCCGCGACTCCAAGAAGCGTATAGCGGAGGCGGCGGGCTGCACGCGCCGCCCGCGACTTATTCTGCAGGAGGTGGCGGCCTTGACGCGAAGCGAAGGCGGCGGCGCCAGCGGCGCCGCGACTTATTCGCGGAGGCGGCGGCCGCACGCGCGCGCCGCGATCGATTCTATGAGGCAGCGGTCTGCGACGCGACGCCGCCGAGCTCGAAACCGACGCAGCTGGCGGCGCTGCGGGAGGCGGCGGCGCGCTGCACGCGCGCCGCGCGACTTATTCGCGGAGGGCAGCGCTGCGCCGCGCGCGCCGCGCCAGACTTATTCGCGGAGAAGCAGCAGTTGCACGCGTGCCGCCGAAAGCCAGTGACCACGCACGCGCTGCGCGTGCGGCGGAGGCGGCAGCCTGCAGCTTCGCCGCACTACGTCAAGCACATCGCCAGGCGGGCAGCGTGAGGGCGCGAGGCGAGATGCAGAGTCGTTCCAAAGACCCACGATCCTTGTGCATCAAATCAGCAAGCTCTTCCCCACGCGACCACTCCTCCGCGTGGCCGGGCGCCGGGTGCCACCAGGTTAGTCACTAGTGCCACCAGGTTAATTACTAGATTATTGCCACATCTTGTTGTTAATATGAAGCTTTCTTGTGGATTGATGTTTGCATGAAGCAGAGCCTAGCCGTTTCTTCTCTCGTTTAATTACTAGCATATTAACCATATCTGTTTTGCTTGTTGTAGCAAGAGAAACAAGTGAACGATACTTGGATTTAACTATTAGCTTACACCACTAGGCTTCTGACATTGTCACTAAAGGAAAGAAAAATACATTCTAAATTTAGAGACAAATAAATTATTTTTGCCAATCTATTCAGTCATGTCACAAGTCAACGTTCATTTACATAGTTTAGTTAAATTGTACTAACTACTTGATTCTATTTTAGATTTTCAATCTAAGCTTAATGAATTGTGCGAATCTAATTTTGTAATTTCAATCTAAGTATCCCTTGCATATTTTATCATTTTTTTGAACCTAAGGTTCATGTCTTTGAAAAATATGGACAATTACAAACCGATATGTTTTGCTTTCATTAGTACAACATATCAAAGGGCAATGGATCAAGGTTGGATGAGTAAAGCAAGATCAAGTGTCTGCAGATAAACATGGTGTCGAGCAATTCCTATCTTTTGCATTTCGTGATGTTCCACATGGTGATAAAATCCTTTGCCCTTGCGTAAATTGTGCAAATAGAGCAACACAGAATTACGATGAAGTTAAAACCCACTTGAGGTGTGATGGTATTCTTCAAGGTTATACTAAATGGGTTTGCCATGGAGAGGAATATAATTCACCATCATTTGCATTTGCTCACATATCGGATAACACTAGTAATTTTCCTATTCACGGTGTTACAAGGAATAGTGTCAGAGAAGATGGCCATGGAAGATTGGATGACATGCATGGACTCCTAAATGTCAGATTTGTTAGGGTCGACGACTATGAATCATCGCAAGCACATCCGATGATGAACTAGATGGTGTTCGCTTTGAATTTGCTAATATGGGACCTAATGTGGTTGAGGATGGGAATACTGCATGTGAAGATGCTGATACAAGGAAGGAACAAGATACATATGCAAGCTTCTTAAAGGATGCAAACACAAAGTTATACCATGGATGTGAAACATTTTCTAGGTTATCATTTATACTCACCTTATATCACTTGAAATGCTTACATGGGTGGTCACAAGAATCATTTACAATGCTTCTTGGTGTATTATTTGATGCACTTCCTCATGAGGCAAATCTACCAAAGAAATACTATGAAGCAAAAAAAATCATCCGTGGTTTAGGGCTTGACTATGAGAAAATCCATGCATGCCCTAAATACTGCATGCTTTTTCAAGGTGAAAGAGCTAACCAAGAGTCTTCCCATGTGTGCGGTACTTCTCGTTGGGTGGTGATGACAAGAAACACTCTCCAATTAAACCTAAAAAGAAGAAGAAACCAGCAAAGGTGTTGCGTTATTTTCCGTTGATACCAAGGATCCAAAGGCTCTTTGCAACTAACAAAACATCGATGACATGCGTTGGCATGATGAGGGTCGCACCAAAGATGGATTGTGCGACATCCAAATGATGGTCGATCATGGAAAGATTTAGATGTCGATATCACGAATTTTCTGCGGATGTCGTAATGTACGCCTTGGTCTTGCTAGCGATGGATTTAACCCTTTCCTAACATGAGTTCAAAGCATAGTACTTGGCCGTGATGCTTATTCCTTACAACCTACCACCTTGGATCTGCATGAAACAAACATCTTTAATTTTGTCAATGATCATTCTCGACCACATTCCACAGGAATGATATTGATGTATATTTGCAACCACGATCGATGAGCTCTTACAACTATGGGAGGGTGTGGAAACATTTGACGCTTCTTCACGAAGAAATTTTCTCCGAGCTCTACTACTATGGACTTTGAATGATTTTCTGCATTAGCTTACCTATATGGTTGGAGTACAAGTGGTAAATATGCATGTCCATCTTGTGCTATATCTACAAAATCATTTCGCCTAAAGAATGGTTCAAAATTTTGTTATATGGGTCATCGTCGATGGTTGCCACAGGGTCATTTGTATCGAAGTCGAAAGAGGCAGTTTGATGGCACTGAAGAGACGGAACTTGCACCTAAAACTTTGAGTGGTAGCTCAGCTTTGAGAATGTTGCAGGGCAGAGTGTTTGTGTTAGGGAAAAAGGTCAGTGTAGCCAAAAAAAGGTAAATGTGAAAAGAAACCTGAGGATTGGTTCAAAAAGAGATCAATATTCTTCACTCTACCATATTGGGAGCACAATATGTTAAGACACAATCTAGATGTAATGCATATTGAGAAAAATGTCTGTGACAATTTTATTGGAACATTATTGGATATCGATACTAAAACAAAAGATAGCCTTAATGCAAGACTTGACTTGAAAGAAATTGGAATCAGACCTGAACTTTATCCTGTCGTAGACTATAAAGGAAAACAATTATTGCCCCCTGCACCTTTTACTATGTCTAGAGAAAAGAAGGAGATTCTTTGTTCAGTAATTAAGAACATTAGGACTCCCGATGGTTATGCATCAAATGTTTCTAGATGTGTCAACATGAAAGAATGTACATTGAATGGTCTTAAAAGTCACGACTGCCATGTTATACTAGAAGACATTCTTCCCATAGCACTTCGATCCTGTTACCCCAGCAAAGAAGTCATGACAATAGTTATTGAACTGGCTAATTTCTTCAAGAAGTTATGCTCCAAAGTGTTTGATGTCTCTGAGCTTGACAAACTTCAAGAGAGTATTGTGATGACACTTTGTAACATGGAAAGAATTTTTCTTCCATCCTTTTTCTTGTCATGGTGCATTTAATGGTGCACTTGGTTGAAGAAGTTAAACTTGGTGGTCCAAAGGCACTCTGGGTGGATGTACCCTCTAGAAAGGTATGAAGCTTTGCTTTTTTTTTGCTTAAGTAATTCATAGAAATAAAATTCTTGATTAATTATATGTAGATCATTTGTTCTGGCTAAAAGCGCTTGTGCGCAACAGAGCTTATCTAGAAGGTTCTATTGCTGAAGGATATCTTGCTGAAGAATGCTTAACCTTTTGTTCAAGATTTCTAGAAGGAACTACACGTTTTACAAGACAATCTAGAAACCCTGATCCTTCAGACAAGATAAAGGACTTGTATATGTTTGGTAGTGCTAGTGAACCAATTGGAAAGGCTATCACAGTAGGCCAGATTGATAACCAGCTTCTTCTTCAAGCACATCGATATGTCTTGCGACACTGTGATGAGCTTGAAGATTTTCGCAAGTGTGTATCACTACCATCTTTTTACTTATTTTGTTTTACACAACTTGGTGAAATGACATTGCACAATTGGTCCGATTGTTGCGAGAGAATTTGTGGATCAAGAGAAGAGCAAACTATGTCACTTTCGGCTAATTTGTGATGATGTTGACATCGACAAGTTGATTAATAGACACTTTCCTGTCTGGTTAGAACAAAAGGTACAATCGACTGTGTATCTATACTATGAATTTACATAGACAACTTAATGTAACTACTCTTGCATACAGGTTTTACAAAATGATGGACTAGGCATCACTGAAAAGATAAAAGCATTGGCTGCAAAGCCAAACAAATGTGGTGTGCTCTATAGTGGCTATATCATTAATGGATACAGGTTCCACACTATGAGTCGTGAGACTGGTCGTGTCACACAAAATAGTGGTGTAGTGAACATTGCAGATGATGGGGTTAATTATTATGGCAGATTATCTGACATTATGGAGTTGTCATACAAAGATTACAAGGTGGTGCTCTTCAAATGTGATTGGTACGATGTTTATCACCGAGCTGGCATAAAAAAAGATGAATTTGGATTCACTCTCGTTAACTTCTCTCGAAAATACACAATGGAGAGAAGTTAGAGCATGATCCTTTTGTCTTTTCTTCCCAAGTGGAGCAAGTTTTTATGTGGAAGATCCAAAAATGAAGGATGGAATGTGGTGGTGGGAGTCGTGCCACGTGATCTTTTCGATATGGGTGCGAACAATCATCAAATGAAGTAGATTAGACATATGCCTTTGTGTTGCGGATTCTCACAGGCTCCTATCATTAATGGTAAGTTGTTACTTTTGCATCGGCTATGAGTTAGTGAAAAGAATGTTCAAATCCAAATCTTAATTTCTACCGACATATGATTAGGAGATGAACTATTTATTAAAGCCTAGCAATTTGTACTCTTGATACTTACCAAGCACCACAAGACTACATCAAGCAATACTTATCCGATTGTTTAGATAATTAATTTTAGCATTTCACTTTCAAGGGTGCGATTACGTGATCCAAATTTTACCCCCATCAAACTTCTGCTCTATTGATAATCTCATTTATTTTAATGCTTGTCACTTAAGTATTACATGTCCTATGAGCAAGATGTTTCAAGCTCAACCACCGCCTATCGACTTAATTCCTCATAAACTTGTGAAATTTTGGTAGTTTATAACAGTTATTACTTATTAGTACTTGAAAAAAACTCATTAGACAAATGGAAGTGATCTTTAAATTTGACAAATGCCCACAGGATACATATTACTTGTGTTCATGTATGTTCATGGATTTTTCATGGTGTTTGAATAAATGAATTTTTGCTTCGTAAATTTTCGTGGTTAATCTGTGACAAAAAAACTCGCATATCGCCATCACCCCATTTCAGTTCCTCTCCTAGAAGCAAATGAAAGGTCCTCTCTTTTCAGTTCCCCAACTAGAAAGTTTCTCCGCATATCACCGTCAATTTAGGGCTGCAATTTTCTTGCTTTCTTGTAATTTCTGTCGGTGGCAAGTAGCTAAGGTATGGAAATTATCGGTAATTTGTAGGCTCATCTCGGATGCGACCTATGAGCCTAATATGTGGTGAATACATGACTTCGTCTTGTGAGCAGTTGTTGGTGTCCTAAATCTAACATGTTAATCTTTTCGGGGGCTTTAGAATTGGATCTATGGGTTGGAAATTCTTGGTTTGATTGCCATCATTAGATGATATTACTTTTCTTCATCGTCTTGATATCGATCTTCCGAGTGATGATTAGTTTTTGGAAAACGATGCAACATTTTGAATGGTCTGGTCTCTGTGAGCTTACGAGATTTCAAGTCGCTTTTTGTTTGATTGTAGCTTTCTCATCAACTTCTTATCAATTGCCCGGTAATGGTCATGGATATATGATTGTTTGTACATGTCCGATATTCATGCATAGTTACTCGTGAAGTTATGATTCTTCTCTTTATTGATACATGACAGTTATTTAGTATCAGGGAGAACTATCATCTGCTGAAAACCCATTTAACCAAAAATATCATTGATCTGGTACACGGTACGACTCACTACCGGATATAAGCAAGCTATAGGGTATGTTTCAGAGGAAGCCCGGAACATGGATGTTCATGGCTCTTTTATTGGTGTACAAGGTTGTTTGTGTCTCGAACAACATTTTATTGTGAAAATGTAACACTGTGCTCCTAGATTTTTTCGATGATCGTATATGCTAATTTGTACCTCACTTTCAATTACAACCACCTACAACACTTCGATGATGTTCTTTTTTTTTCTTTTTTTGTTGAGCAGAGAGGAGAAGAGAAAAGGAAGTGGTCGGATTATTGGACTTGTAACATGGAGAATATGGTTGACTACATGCTTAAGTTCGACTTTTGGATGAGTTGGACTCATGTAAAGTTGACTTATAGAGACGCAAATAATTAGGAAGTTGACGAAGTGGTCAATTCATCAAGGACTTGAACTCTCATTTTAGAGGAATGCTGGGATAAGTTTTTTTTTTTGAGAAACGAATGCTAGAGAAATATGGGTTCAAGGTCATAATGAAATAGCTGTTTTGTTATGCTTACATTACTTGTTCGACATTCGGTTCATGCTATCTGCTTTATTTTGCATTGTGAAGCGGTCTGAAGATTGCTCTTATATGCTCTTGATAATAATTTGTCTTGTATACATGCTTGTATATATTGTTCCTAGCATCCATGGTATATTAGATGAATGAACCTCAAGGAACTATGGGGCTGTTTGGTTTCAATCCTGGCGTGAAGTTGCCTGGCCGGGCCAGAGCTTTAGGAAAAAAAATAGAGAACCATATTTTAGGGTATGAAATGAAAGAAAATTTAGTTGTGAAAATATCGAGTCAATTACTTAAATTCTTCAAGATAAGCTAACAAATTATCAATGAAATCTTGAAACTAAAAGTGGAGGCCATAAGCTTCCTTAGCCCCTAAGAGCTATGCCATTGTCTTTACTATTTTTATCTCTACTACTTAAAAATTAGAGTCGTTGGTCATCCGTCCTCCCCACCCTCCCACTCATGTCCATTTTTACTGACATATGGCCTACGTTATCAGCAAACTATATTCTCGTATCGTGCGACTCCTCTTCCGACATCGCCTCATGCGACATCGCCTCAGCACTTCCTCCTCCTCTCGCTCTCGCCTCCACCGCCACTCTTCTGCTCTGCTCCGCATGCCCCCTCCCCCGTCGCCGCTTCTATCGTCCGGATCTGGATGGGCCTCACTTCCTCCTCTCCGTCCCCACTCTTCTTCTCTGCTCTGCATGCCTTGAGGAATTGAGATATATTATATCTACTTTAATTGATAAACTATTACACTCATGAGATGTTTCGTAGCAACACACGGGCACTTAACTAGTGTCTGGTAATATATTAACTTTGTGCTTGGATGCATGTGTCAGCGTCAAAACCGGCTGTTAAGTCTTATTCTTGTGTAATAAAAGTTTAGCTTTCATTGTAATCGAAAGCTTGTTATTCTATGTATTACTTCACACCTACACATTCTGAACGGGTGTAAAAAGTTTGACGTCCAATAAACGGGGTCTTTCAAATATACTCACAATGAAGCGAGCCACGCCAGTGGGCACGCCGACTGCACCGGCCCAACCAAGAGAATCGCTTGCAAGCGTAGTGGCCATCGGTTCCGGCCATTCATGGCGAGAGGCGCGGGTCCTAATCATACAAAATCATCATAATATAAACAAATTTATGTCTCAGATTGAATTCACGAATGCCAATTCAGATCATTAATAAAAATCCTTCAAGAAAAAAGGGTTATATCTTGACAAATTTTTTTAGGCATGTTTTCTCACAGTGCAAGACAACTAAGGCTAAAATGTTTAATCAAGATTACAAAATATGAAAATCCTACAATGAAGCTAAAGATTTTAAGAACCTGGTGTAGATTGTAGAGAGGAAGTGACAAAGCCTGGCATACATCGGGACTCAATGTTACCAAATTCTTGCTTGATGATCCCAACGAAATAGCAAATAAATGATATCCCTTTATGGATTCAATTAACACAAATCTTGAAATCCCTTTATGAAAATTGGCAGAATTAAGCCTCATATTCAGTTCTTTTAGGAAATTCAACTCAAACCAATTTTAGTTTACAATGATTTTGCATGTAGAAATAATTTATCCTATTGTTGTAAGTAGTCTCAGCGTATCAACTACCTTATTTGAATGACCAAGTGATATGGTGAGACTATTGCTAGTAGAGGTTTAATCTTCACCTATCCCTAACATGTAAATGATCTCTTTACGAATGTCGAGTGAAATGACAGAATCACATAGGGGCCCGATTGAGATTGAGGCGCCTAGGGGAACACTGATTTTACCATCCAAGTCATGGTAAAATCATAGAGTAGTCAATTCAAGTCATGGTAAAATCAGGGAGCTAGTCATTTCAAGTCATGGTAAAATCATAGAGTAAGAAATATAAACGTCCAAGTCGTGGAAAAATAAGGGAGTCACAGACGGTTACTAATATGAACCGTCTGTGACATTAGCTCATTATAGACGGTTCATGTTAAAAACCGTCGGTGAAATATCTTTAAAATAAAGTAAAGAAGTCAGAATTGTAAATAAAGTTATGAAGAGGTTATTTTTAAAATATTAATTGTCCCGTATCAGAACACACGTCCCATGAAAAATTTCATAAACGAATATGTCAAATATAAATTTAATCTAGAAAATATCAACACATGTAGATATTTTGCAGATATATGATCGGACAGATATTATGTTACTCATTCTCACATGCTAGATATTACAGCAAAATACTTAACACACTATTTTCTTAGTTTTACCGCTTAAAAAAAACTTCCCCGCCATTTCCTTTGAAAATTTATTCCCTAATTCATTATTTTCCCACGCTCTATCTCTCCACCTCCCCACTTCTTCAACCTCCAAAGAATCCACCATCCCGCTGGTGCTACGCCTCGGATCCCCCACGCCGGTTCAGGTCGATCTCCTCACGCCGCCGGCAAGCGCTTCTCCCGACAGCTGCGCCTCTCCCCACGCCGCCGTCTTTGTTGGCAGTCTGCGCCTCCCCCACGCCTCGCGCCTCCGGCCTTCGTCTGCGCCTCTCCCGCGTCGATCTTGCGCCTCTCCCGACACCGGTCTGCGCCTCTCCCGGCCGGTTATACGCCTCTCGACGCCGGCTTGGTTGCGCCTCTCCCCACGCTGCAGTCTTGATGGCGATCTTGCGCCTCCCCATGCCCGCGCCTCCAAATTTGTTGTTCGCGCCCCCCGCCTGCCGCCTCTAGCCTTCTCCACCCAAGGTACATCGGCAATCCGTTGAATGCTCGTGAGGAATAATTCTGTGAAAATTGTTGCAATGGATATATCTGGTGAATACTCCCCTAGTGAATGCTCATGAGGAATTATCTCGTGAATGTACACTCGTGTTTGGTTATTGTGCATCAAAGTTTGAAAATTATTCATGTAAGGTCGCTAACTCGTCCGAATGGCTTGGCTACATAAAACCACATAATAGAGGGTTAATTATCGATTCAATTTTCTCTAAATATGTCAAGGTAACTAGTATAGTCAAGCTAGCAAGCTCAAACCACCTTTAGTTCTTCTTCTTAGGGATTAAAACTATATTTGTGCCATTTATATTAGGAGGTAAAGTTTTAGATTGATAGAAAGTGCTTACTAATTGGTGGACATCATCTCCTATCCAATTTTAAGCAACTCTCTAGAATGCCACATTTTAACCATCCGCCCTCGAGCTACATCTTTTCTCATGTTCTTTAGAATCATTAAAATGTATTCTTTGGATGGAGCACAAGTAAGACCTTCATCCTTGATGAAACGTAATCATGGTGAGAGGTTTCAAACAGACATTAAAATAGTTGATGAAACAAGCACTATATCATTCTCATCTCTATATATGTTTCCACCATTATCCTTAATAGTAACAATTATGGTCTTCCTTCTTCTCTTAATGATAGCTGCATGAAAGAAAGGTGTGTTTCTATCCTTGAATAGCTTCTTCTCTTAATGATAGCTGCATGAAAGAAAGATGTGTTTCTATCCCCTTGAATAGCCTATTCTTTCTTGCATCTTTGTCTGTGATATTCAGCTATTCTATCCATGATTTGAGCATGTTTGATTCTAATATCTTCTTCAAGAGAGAAATTATATAAGTGCTATGATGCATGGCCTGAAGATTAGCAATACCATGCTCAATTTATTTGAGCTGTTTAGTAAGAGGTTTGCAGAGCATAGAGTTCTCTAAACAATTTGCATCTCATATGACTGTGTGGCCTATGCATAAGATACCATAGCCTTTTCACTTCTCACTTCTCATTCTTTCTTTTCCGAAACTACTTGATATGGCTTTTGTTACATCCATTCAACTTATAAGAAGTTTGCCAAAAATACAAAATCAGGTTCAAACATAGCTATCACTTTTACTTTCTACACTTACTCAAGTGTTTCAAAACCACAGTCTAAGAATGTTTATCCGGTTCTTCCTATTATTAAATGCATGCTTTTTCTAGACTCAAAAGATATCTGCTCAATCTCTCGGTGGCGAATCGCAGTTGTTCTGGTCAATCTATCGCCTTGCCTTTTTTAGCCGTGATGTTGATGGATCGATTAACGTAACGAGCACAACCGGAATTGAACGATGTGTTGGGATTGACTTGTAACCTTCAATTGTGTTGACCGTAGGCTGGATCGGATTAGGGTTGGAACGTTTGAGAGAAAGAGGGTGCTAAGTTAGTTGCATGGTCAAGGCGTTGTTCTTCTTTGAATATTGCCGATAGATACTTTAGTGGAGTCGGCACTCACCAACCTTCCATAGTTAGTGGGGTTCAAGATTCTTCACATCCTGCTGACCTTGCTCATTTGTAGTGTGTACGAACAATATATGTCAAGTGTTCCGTAGCTAGCTGAAAGGTGGTGTGCATGATTAGACTATAGAATTATTGCAAGATGGGTTACAACAGAGGTTTCTTGTTGTAGAGCTCGATTGGGGAGAACCTTGTAGTCCGGCATCTAACTTAGCATGAGATGTAACAATGTTGAGCTTTCGATACCCCATATCATTTACTTTGGAAGCTTACTACTCACAAATTTTTTACTCTGCATTCTTTATATATCTCTGGTCCATGTTTCCTTTTTTCATGACATATGTACAAGAAGTGTTTTCTCTCTCATTAGCTGATTTTGCAACTAAAAGGAACATGTAATTGATTATTGTTCTTTAACTTGTAGTTGCGAGCATAGAGTTCTCTAAACAATTTGAGAGCTCATATGACTGTGTGGCCTATGCATATATTTACTCGTCATTAGATTGCTGATTGACTTCGAATTTTTCTTTGCTTTAGCAAAGATATTATGGCCAGACACCTAGACGATTGCGAATTTGAACTTTTCAAAGACAAGATGCGTAAAATGCTAACTCCACGAAGATAATTTACAAGGTCCTCCGAGATTGATAACATATTACCAAAGAGGCCTCATGAATCTACTAGGTCAATTAAGATTATATGTAAGTTTCAGTAATTTATTTTTAGATATATACGTAAGTGTGATTTGCCCGCCATTCGCACCATTGTGCTATTCCTACATGCAGGCCAAATAAAGATGTGCTTGCAGATTCTAGGGGAATTTCGAGTTAAAAATTTGTCGCAATTAAATGGAGGAAAGGTAATTGTCGAGACTGATGAAAATGGTGTTCCAAACGAAAGGTCGACCTCCATTCTTGGCCAATATCTTGGCCACCAGCGAGAATTCAACATTTGCACCATTGAACATTCCTAGATGGGACAACGAATTGTTTGAGAAGAAAAAGGAGAACATGATCAAGCATGTGGAGGTAAAATTTTTACTACATTGCACTATAAATCATTATGTTCACTTAACATGCTAACAATCAACTTTAATTGTTCAAGGAGAAATTTTTCTATCCTCCCGAGACAATGCGACTTACACGAGACTGGATTCTAATGACTATTAGTAAAAGGTGGAGAACCTACAAATCTCGTTTGAAGAACAAATATTTCAATCGCCATGAGAGGTCTTTGGATGAAATTTTGAAAAATGTTCCAAAAGGTGTTAATGCACATCAATGGGAAGCTCTTATTGGAATATGGTGCGAGGATTCACACACGGTGATGTCTTCATTTTCTTATGCTTCAACTAGACATTGAAATTAGTTGGTTAACTTCAAGATTGACCAATCTATTGTATTTGCGAAATTATGTGACAAGAACACTCGATGTGCAAGGCAACAAAAGAACCCGCACACAACCGGAGAAAAAGCCATGCTAGGTTAAAGAAAGAGATGGTGATAATTGTTTTGTCTCTATATTTTGTTTCTTGACCAACTAAAAGATCTTCTAGCGTAAAAATTAATAAACCTTCTACTATATTTTGTTGTACAGGAAACATTAAGGAATGGAAAGGTGCACAAGATTGACCTATGGGATGAAGCTCATAAGAAAAAGGATGGCAATTATACTAATGAGAATACGAAGACACTAATGGTATATTTCAGTCTTATGGTTACAATAAAAATAATTAGTTCATAGTATTATGACTTGTTTATTTCAATAGGATACAACTTATGAGGAATTAGCAAAAAGAAAAACAAATAACAATGGGAGCCTGTCATGTAAAGATTATAGCGAAGTGTTTGAAGGTGTAATTGGAAAAGAGTCCAAACTTCGAGGGTACTATGATGATAAGTACTGGAGCCAAGTAAAGGTTTCTCAGGGACTAACTTTTGTTGAGCAATCTGAGCAAGAAGAAAAGCTTCAATTTGCACTACGATCAATGGGAGATAATTTAGAAGACATACGAGATGAGGTGAAAATGATGCGTATGCTCATGGCCAAAAAGTTTCTGGAGAGGATTGGAGAAATGCAATGTTAGCGGCGTAAAATGATGAAGTTACCATCTAAACCCGTCTTTCTTTGTCCAATGATAAATTGATGAACATTGATATATTATGGTCATGTTCTCATTGCAGGTTGATCTCTTTAAAAGAGTTGTTGATAATGATATCCGACATGAATCTAATAACGACCTTGAAGAATCAGATGGCAGTGCACACGCTCCACCGAATACTATGCAGGTGATGCAGTGATTTTTTTCATTTATTTTATGCATTAATAAATTTAAATGCAAGCTTTTGCTAATGTTTTAAAACTATCGTCTACCATAAGTTGCAGCAATTGCGTCTCGGCAATTTTACTAGAACTAAAGAGGGTTTTGCCAATTCATCTATACCACATGAACACATGATTGCTAAGGTGTGTGGAGAAATTTTCACTCAGTTATCGTACTATGCTCATTTTTAGTATAAGTTCACTTACAACTAAACTGAACTTCAATTGTAGAAAGCACATACTGAAAATTGTGTTGAAGCCAATCGTGGTTGTCTTTGAATCGACTTTACTGCGTGAGCGAGTTACTTACTGTATATGCAAACCGCAAATCAAATTATCGCACCCGTATTGTTTCATACAAGAGTATTACCGATTTTGTTTGTGCATTCACTGATCTTCCTCATTTAAATTATGTCTGTCACATCTCATATGTACCTCAAAGAATGGAAGTACTAGAATATAGTTGGTACAATTCAATATGTAATGTTCCTAGTTTTTGTATAAAATAAACCCTTTACAAGTTCATCAATAACAAACGTTGTATTTCTTTAAATGATAGGATAATATTGAAGTCTTCTTGTTTTCGACGAACCCAAGAAACAAAAATAAAGTTGTGGCCAAAGGAGGTTTAGTGAGTAAAGATAAAACATGTGTGGTTGGAGGAGACATGCTTGGAGATGAATATTTTGGAGTTGCTGTTCACGCTGTTACAAATATTGGCGATGAAAGATTGCTTAGACCATATGAAAATATACATACAGTAAGAGATGCTATTGGTTGTGTTGTTGCTTGGCCTCGGTCATATGTAAGTCCGTTTTCATATAATCGTTGAGTACATTTCAATGTTTGATAGTTGCTTAAACTCTATTATTCATGAAGAACCTTTGCGCTTTTTAGGTCAAAAGAGCTAAGAAAATAGCTTTAAATCAGTCACAAAACAACCTGGTATGTTACATTCTTCTAATTTCATCAAATAAACTTGTCATCTTACACTTTTCTAACCAGGATATTTATTTCTTTTTCAACCGGTTTTGCAGGATAATTGAGGACTACAAAGAGAATGCAATGGAGATGGAGGAGCTAGCTTATAGATAGATTCCAACTATTTAGAAAAAAAATTGTGTCAATCCATAGGATCTTTTCCGATGTATCTCGCACTGCTTTATATGGATGTTTGATTTAGTTGTGAACTCCACTCATCAGTAAATTCAAATATTTGTTGTTGCTATGAAATGCATGCATGCTCTATGCTTTCTTAGTTTGCTGATTGTGAGAATATGATGCTTCCATGTGAAGACATGTGCTCTATTGTTTTCTAGTTTTTTGGATGAGGTGGAATAATGTCTTCATATGTGACGATATATGTTTCCGCTTGTAGCAAAATGTGCTAATTAAATTGAAATAATTTTTTTCACAAAGAAGATGCCCAAAAGACGCTTTTGCATACCTAGAGACGATATAACGTCTCTACAAAATGTGTATAAATTCAGCGCACATGAATTGAATAAATTTGTAAAAGCGTCTCTATGTTTGTTGGCACGCAAATCGGACGTGTCTATATCAAGAAAGACGTTATGTAAGTGTATGTACTAAAACGCCTCTACATGCATAGACATGAATTTTAACGTCTCAGAAGCGCCTTATATCCAGACACATGTTTTACAAGCGTCTCTCACGGTTCTTGTCACGGTCCGTGGGGAGGCGCTCAAGGACGCTTTATAAAAACGACTTTCACGGTCCTCTAGAGATGAAATAACACATCTCTAGCCTATAGATTGGATGTCTCTACATGGATGTTGTGTTGTAGTGAATATAATGCAATTAAGAACAAATTACTAACCATAGATAGTCAAGAACAAATGGATCTACAATCACTCTTCCTTTAAAAGAGTGAACTAATAGAGAAGGTGTTTGGATTAGGACCGTGAGCTAATAAGAAAATTTCCTTTAAAAGAATGTAAGAATACGTAAGGTGTTTGGATTAGGACAGTGAGCTAATACCATGCTAGGTGTAAATAATCTTCCCACCTCCTTCGCTGTCTCCTTTCACCAAATGGCCTCAAAGCCCCCACTTCCTCAAAACAACAGCCTGTGAGAACAGATCTAGAACTTAAGACAGATCTGTGAGGGTCGGGTCTGTAATAAGTGAAATTATCACAAACGGTGTTTAATACAAACCGTCTGTGATGAGTTAATTATCACAGACGGTTTTAAGAAAAAATCGTCTGTGATATTTAGTAATATCACAAACGGTTCTTGTTCAGAATCATCTGTGATACTTCACAAACAGTTTTCAACATGAACTATATGTGGTATTACCTCTTCACATATGGTTTTTAGCGCAGCCAATAACATAGATGGTTGCTAAACCAAAACCGTCTGTGATTGTATTTAATACTGACGATTTTGGTCAACCGTCTATGATGAGGCGCCTAGTATTAGCCTTTTTGTGGTAGGGGTGATAGTCGAGAGGGGGAGATAAGGAGAGTGATAGTAGAGGGGGAGATAAGGAGAGTGATAGTCAACGAGAAGAAGTCATTGTGGGGACAATTCCATACCCGAGCCAAACAGAATATACGAGATATATGATAGCCCAAAAGAATTGAAGGTTTATCAGCGAAGGCTCTTTGGGAAATAAGGGAGAAGCAGAGCGACAAGCAGTCGGCACCTGAGCTTGAGCAACCAAAACAGCCACAACCTGAACAGCCGACCTTTCTAGTTGTTCCACCCTAAATCCTCCTTGGGTCTCTCTCCATCATGTTCCTTGCCTCCACAGGCGATTGGTAATGTTCCTCTAATCACTCCTATCTAGAGTTACCACTTGCATAACGAGGAGTCTAGAGCTAATGTTGGAACCTCTAGTCTGGTATGGCTTTAAGCATGATATTGCAAATTTCATCTCATATTTCCGTATCTCACCTGTATACACAGCATTCATTGCATCTCTCTAGACAGTGCATGTTCGAAAGGATTGGCGAGCTGTAAGCAAGATCCTAAGTGGAAGGATGCCATGAAAGAGCTTAGTGCACTTTAGAAGAACAAGACATGGGATATTGTTCCACTTCCAATAGGAAAGAGGGCAGTAGGATGCAATTGGGTGTTTATGATTAAAAAAACTCCCAAAGACAATATAGAGATACAAGGCACAATTGGTTGCAAAAGGTTAAGGTCAAACATATGGGATAGACTATGATGAGACCTTTGCACCGGTGTCGAAGGTGAGCACAGCAAGAATGTTGATCTCCTGTGCAACTAACTTCGAATGTCCCCCTATATCAGTTGGATGTGAAGAATAATTTTCTACATGGTGATTTACTAGAGGAGATATACATGGAGATTCCTTCAGGCTGTGAGAATAGATAAACTGATGGGAAGGTTTATAAATTCAAGAAGTTGTACGGTCTGAAGTAGTCTCCAAGGGCGTGATTTGATATATTTAGGCGTGCAGTATTTAGTATGGGCTATTCTGAGTGCAATAGATATAATATTGTGTTTTATAGGCATTGAGGATCACATATCACTATATTGGCAGTCCATGTTGATGATATTGTGATCACTGGAGATGATACTGAGGAAATCAAGTCCTTGAAGAAAAGACTGTGAGAGGCTTTTGGGGTGAAAGATCTTGGAACTCTTCGATACTTTCTTGGGATTGAAATTGCCCGTTGTTCGAATGGTATAGTTCTCTCCCAGAGAAAGTATGTTCTTAATATGTTGGTAGAAATATGTATGCTTGGGTGTCGCCCTATTGCTTTACCTATTGATAGGAATCACAAGCTATGTGCTGAGTCAGGAGATCCAATTGACAAGGAAGCTTACCAAATACGTGTTGGGCATCTCATCATCTATTTGTGTCATACAAGACCTGATATTTCATATGTAGTGAGTGTGGTGTGGGGACCCAGATTTGCATCTAGACCCTCTGTGTATTCCAAGCTAGTCCCATGATCAGTAGTTAGCCCACACAGGGTGAATATCACATCCATACAACACATACATAAAAAATACTTAAATATTATTACAGAACATGGTAAATGGGCCGTAGGGCCAAAGTTTACAGAATAGCTCGACAGGCCAAATAGTTCAAGTAGCAGAGTAGTAGTGGAAAGAAATCATAATAGCATTGAGAAGACTTCAAAAGAGTGTGGCCTCCATGTTTTGCCACAGGCAACCGATTGGGCTAGGACCTTGTTAATGTTGTCTCCATCATCTCCGTAGCCGGATACATAGAAATATCCATACACTGGGTCATCACCTTTATAGTCTGAATACATGTTTGAGAAACCATGAGTACAAAACGATTTCAACAAGCCCTTCAAAGAAATGCATTTATATAGATGCAAGGCTTCCAAGGAGGGTTTTATGTTTGTTTTAGCATAAAGTCGGTTGCTCAAATACTATAGTTATTTACCAAACCTATGACGTAGCATTTTTAACTTTGAAACCAAAGGTTATGTTGTATAAGCAGTTGTTATCACGACCATGCTTAAACTAGCATGGCCATGTCCCTAGCGACCATGCTTAAACCAAAGATGTCACTTAATCCACCCAATATGTCTTAGTTTATCGCGACTATGCTTACACCAAAGACATCCTGCTTCCTAGCTTAATCGCTTAAACCAACATGTCCCAACTCCAGTGACCATGTTTAACCAAGCATGTCCCGTACCCAACGACCATGTTTGAACCAGCACATCACAAATCTCAACCACCATGTTTACCCAACATATTTTAGTTCACAATTTTAAGTTAATAAAACTAACCAGTGGTGGTGATCTTCACATTGCCCATAACCGGGGGCACAACTAATTGAATAGGTTAAGAACACTCTACAAATGTTGTACAACTTTACCAATAAGATATGGTCAATCTCATAATGTCGGCCATGACACGCTTCCATGGACGTGCGACATAGACGATCATAACAAAGCTTTTCCTCTACCTTGCTCCAACATTAGTCCCACTCTGGTGGGATATGCCCTCAACACTAGGACGCGCCTTACACCAGGTCACTTACTTAGAGTGATTCCTTACGCTAGTTTATGAGGGACCCTCTGTTGTTAGGGAGTCTACAGCCCTTCTTTTATGCAAGGGTTTTCATGTCAAAGCTAAGTAAAGTAATTGGCCAGATCTATCCCATACTAGACATATGGTTGTACGACTTAGTAGGTGTGAGTGGAACACATGATTCAGTCCTTAATCGACTCAGGCAAGACAATCCACCAATCTACTGTGTGCTCATAGCACCAATCTCAATATAATCTACTCGCCCAAGTCTCAACCATTTATAAATACATTTTTATGTTTCTAGTGATAACCCATGTTACCACACTACAGTTCAATGTATCCAAGTTCTTGTTGTAACAATGTTTGTGTCCTAGTCATATCCAATTACTAAGTAGTGCCTAAGCACAACCAATAGTCAAGTTCATTTATTCAATGAGAGAGTTTACTTCATGTAATATATATCCTTAGGGTGGCAAGATATATTATGGAGTCAATAAACAAGGAAGGGATTCATATCGATAATCAACTTTGGTATAACTAAGCATCAACATTTAACATAACATTTCATAAATAATAATAAGTATGCAAGTAATAATTTAAATTGAAATACTTTGCGCTTTAAATATAGGTTCAATATGATCAATGGTAAGGACTTGCATTGCTCAAATGTGGATGGGTCTTGGTCTTGACATCAAGCAGTGATGAGGTCTTCGGCAACGTTCGAATCTATTTAATCACGAAAACGACAAACTAAAATAAATACCCATAACACAAATAAATTCAAATAAACTCCAAAATTATTATTTTGGTAATGTTAGAAAGATCTTGAATTTAGAAACAAAAATCATTTGATTTGGATTAAAAATGAGGGAGGATGAGCTCTCCAAAGTTTGACTCATGAGAAAATTTTAGAAAAGGAAAATCCCGATGTGGGTCCCAAAGAGGATTTTCTTTCCTTTTTAATTTGTTTTTACTTAATAAATTGTACTATGACTAACAGGTGGGGTCCATCGGGGTTTTTATTTTCTTTTCTCTTTATTTTTAATCGGGAAAACCCGAGAGGCTGACTAGTAGGGCCGTGGTCCATTAGACCAGGTCCACTAAACGGTCCGTATGAGCTAGGGCCCACTAGTTAGAGATCATGGTCCATGAACTCAGTCTATGAACTAACCGTACTAATCCAACGCTTTAACTTAACTATTAAACATTTCGGTCCCACTTGCCATACACTCATTAGTGAACCAAGCACGCACTAATTACCTTAATGCTAATGATGTCCATGTGGTCGCCACGTCGCCTTCTCAAAATAGAGGAGAGCACTGGGAGCTCCATGGTGGTTTCGTGGAAATCGCTGTCTTGCCAGGCGGGCTCAACTGACTTTCGGGAGGGGAAAAATGAGTTGCGGGTGCTACGGCGAAGCTAATGGTGGCGGCAACAAGACGCCGAGTGGTAGCCCGAGGCGACAGGGCGACGGTGAGGTAGTGGTGGCACCACAGTTGCTACAGGTGCATCAGACAAATTCAAGGTGTTGATTATGATGAAACCTTCTCGCATGTCACTATGCTTAAGTCTATCCGGATCATTCTAGCTATTGTTGCATATTTCAATTATGAGATATGACAAATGGATGTCAAAACGGCTTTCCTAAATGAAAACCTAAGTGAGGATGTGCACATGACACAACCTGCGGGTTTTGTCGACCACAGGGAGCTAGAAAGGTATGCAAGCTTTAGAAATCCATTTATGGATTAAAGCAAGTATCTCAAAGTTGGAACATTCATTTTGATGAAGTGGTCAAAGGGTTTGACTTCATCAAGAATGAAGAAGAACCTTGTGTTTACAAGAAGGTTAGTGGGAGCAAACTTGTGTTTCTGATCTTGTATGTGGATGACATACTACTAGTCGAAAATGATGTTCCTATGCTTGAATCTGTTAAAACTTCATTAAGAAATAGTTTCTCGATGAAAGATTTAGGAGATACAGCATATATTTTGGGTATAAGGATCTATAGAGATAGATCTAAAAGACTAATTGGATTAAGCCAAGATATGTACATTGACAATGTGTTGAAGCGATTCAACTTGCAAAATTCCAAGAAAGGTTTCTTGCTCATGTCACATGGCATTAGTCTTAGCAAGAGTTAGTGTCCTACGACCACTAATGAGTGGGACAAAATGAGTAGAATCTCATATGCTTCGGCTATTGGATCTATCATGTATGCCATGTTGTGTACACGACTAGATGTGTTGTATGCCCTAAGTGTTACGAGCAAATATCAGTCAGATCCAGGTGAAGGTCACTAGATAGCAGTCGAGAATATCCTAAAGTACTTGAGAAGGACTAAGGATACATTCCTTGTTTATGGTGGTGAGGAAGAGTTGGTCGTAAATGGTTACACCGATGCTAGCTTCCAAACCAACAAGGATGATTTCAGGTCACAGTCTAGGTTTGTGTATTGTCTTAATGGAGGAGTAGTGAGCTGAAAAAGTTCCAAGTAAGGAACAGTTGCCGATTCTACAATAGAGGCTGAGTACATTGCTGCTTCCGAAGCTGCAAAAGAAGCTTTGTGGATTAAGAAGTTCATTAATGAACTAGGTGTGGTTTCTAGTGCTTTCAGTCTAATGGGTCTCTATTGTGATAATAGTGGAGCCATTGCACATGCTAAGGAGCCTAGATCGCATCAAAAGTCCAAACACATACTTCGATGATATCACATTATTCGTATATCGTTGAAAGAGGTGATGTGAAGATATGCAAAGTGCACACAGATTTGAACACTGCTGATCTGTTGACAAAGCCTCTCCCGCAACCCAAGCATGAGGTGCACACAAGAGCTATGGGCATTAGATACATGTATGATTGACTCTAGTGCAAGTGGGAGACTATTGATGATATGCCCTAGAGGCAATCATAGAGATGATTGTATCACGTCTATGTTTATGAGTTAATGAATAAATGTTATTATGTCCCTTGAATGAATCATCGGTTATAAAGATTAATAAGTATGTGACTTGTTGGTAAAGTTCTTTAACTTATATGATGTCATTCTAAATGTATCCTTGGTCGAATGTTACTGGTCGGAACACTAATGACTTATCGACCAGCACATGTATTGATTGATGACCATGTTTCATTGCTCATCGATATAGGGATATCGAATCAATAAATATGAACACATGTTAGAGAACATGGTTTTGGATTGACCCACCTTGAGATACTATTGAGATTGTTATAATTCTATGTATTATCAGTTGGTCTCAAGCAATGATGATGTATAATCCTTAGACCTGAGATCAGCATGGTTTCCTACATGTGTAATAGTACAATTAGGAGTTGCCAAATGCTACTTGTAACTGGGTAGTTATAAAGGTAGCTTTCGGGTATGCTATGAAATATGCAGAGGAATGTGACTGGTCGGATATGAGATTTGCCCCTCCTAACATAACAGAAGAGATATCTCTGAGCCCATCAATGTGGTCGGATAAAGAAAGTGCATGGTCATGCCATTGGTGGTCGAAAAGTTCGACCACATGAAGTTATCCGACACTTGATCGAGAAAGTATTGAACTGTCCATGGATGACAATCTGTCTCACTTGGAGTTCAACTAGATGTCGTGAGGCAAAGGGAGAATACACGAGCAGGTCGTTCAGTTAGATCAGACATGGACTAGTCATATGGAGATATGAGCTGATCATAGACTGGTCGAACATAATCAAAGAGTGGTCAAAACCTGGTCGTAAGGAGTTACGAACTGGTCATGACTTAATATGAATTGGTCGTATAGAGATACGAACTGGTTGTAAGTAATAAAGACCATATCATAGATCATATTGTATTAAGGTTCGTCTGATATAATTTGTGTGTATTCGGGAATCATTATGTCCTGCTAGGAACCGCTACGACTCATGGTTGGAAAGGTGTTTCCAAGTCACAACCAAATATGCATGAACCTACAGGGTCACACACTTAACGGGTTGGAACATACGAGTTCGGATAAGATCCGTTATGGGCTCTATATAAGGAGATGTATGAGGCTATTGGGAGGGATGTGATACACGTGAGTTGCTCCACCGAAACCCTAGCTGCCATCTTCTCGACAGAACCCTCCCATGCGAGTTGGTGCTAGCACACCAGCATACAGTATTCCTTCCCTAGATGTGTGGATACCGTAAAGGCACTACTGCGGTTGTTGTTGCGCTCGAGGATGATCCACGACTTCGCAAAGAAAGCGATTGGCTGCTGGAGGAGACGATTGACTACAGTGAATGATCAACTACGACCACTACATCGATGTGCTCTACATTGAATCAGGCTACTCCAACTCTTCTTCCGCTGCACTACGCGTTTGGTGGTAGCGATCTATGGTCTTCTACTTGCATGGCTTCCTGGTTGACATGGTAGTTTTTTTTTAATTGCAGCTAGTGTAGCCTACCCGTATCCCTTCAGCGAGAACTCACGATTTCGTGGAATTTAAGGGGGTCGGCTACTGGCGGTTGACATGACAAGGTCACGACGAAGAGGGGGTTGCTCTTAAGGTCTACCAAGCTATTGCACTCGGGTGCTTGGCTTGATGGCGCTTAGAGAAGAGACAGAGCGAGACGAGATGGCGCTGGTGTGGAGAAGAAGAATAGTGCGAGGCACTGATGGGTGGGGCTCGTGGCCACTAGGCAACGGCTCGGCATGAGGCGAGGGGGCGATCAGGCAGAGGCGCGAGGAGGCAGAGCCGGGCCGGGCGTGGGGAAAGGAAGAAAGGAAGGGAGGTGCGGTCTTGGCGTCTGACTGGTCAGTGTCATGAGTAGGCCGCATGGGAGAAGGCTAGGCTGGCTGCCCATGCGGGCCATGGTGAGGTGGGCCGTGCACGGGTGGAAAGAAAGGAAGGAGAGGGGGAGTGGAGTGGGCCGGCCGGTGGGTTTCGGCTCGAAGGGAGAGAGGGAAAAGAAATGCTTTGGACTTGATTTGAATTAATTCCAAGATGAATTTGAAATTTAAATTCAGAGAGATTTTGGGATTTAAGTTTTCTTGTAGATTTTTATTAATTCCTTTTAAGGCTAGGATTTTGATTTAACTTTTGAAATGCACCCAATTTTTTGTAATTTCACACAATGCAACAAAAGTTTTTTTGAAATTCCATAAAACTTCAAATTGCACAAAAATGGGTTGTTACATGTGGTGAGTCGAAATATGCATGATCTTAGAACAGGACATATGGATTCTGCCTATCGAATCTGACGTTATTTGAAGAGTAGCCCAGGAAGAATCAGCACCTGAATGTGGAAGGGTATTGCGATACTGATTGGATGAGCAGCGTGGATGACAGGAGGTCTACCTATGGATATTGCTTCTTTGTGGGAGGTAACATTGTGTCATAGAGGAGCAAGAAGCGGGAGGTTGTGGATCGGTCTACTATAGAGGCAAAGTACAGAACAATGGCATTGACTGTGAGTGTAATGATATGGATGAAGGGTTTATTGTCTGATCTTCGTTTATGGAGAAATAATTTTTTGGTGTTGCATTGTGACAATAAATCTGCAATCAACATTGCTAACAATCTGGTACAACATGATTGGACCAAACATGTTGAGATTGATAGGTTCTTTATCAAGGAGAAGCTCGATGGTAGGATGCTGAAGTTGGAGTATGTCAAGTCTGGTGAATAGTTGGTTGACTGTTTCACCAAAGGGTTATGTCCTAGCGAGGGTGCTACAATATGCAATAAGATGGGCATAATTGATATCTCCAACCCATATTGAGGGGGAGTGTTGGTGAGTTAGTATTAGAGTCTATTGAAGAGTTGTGTTAGAGTTGGATTGTAATTTTTTGGCACTATAAATGAAGGGTGTGGGGGTCCTAAGTAAGCTTATCAATTCCATTCTCATCGGTTTTAACATGCCATATCTGGCACCCAAAGCGAAGACACAAGAGCCTTAATTTCAGACGCCCTCAATACCGATCATCAATCTTGGTCATTCCTGGTCCTTCCAAAGAATTTCGCTACCAGGGCATAATTGATATGACCACTCATTTGAATGAACTCGGAAGGCCCAATCCAATACTACTTCATCAGTAAGTGAAATTATGTTAGACTAGTATGCTAGACTATGGTAAAATATATGAAGTTATGAACTCGTGTTGTATTATTTAACTATGTACGACCTTTATATTTATGAAGTCATTAAACTATGTGTCATTTTTATTCTATGATTATGTAATTATAGTGAGATTCCAAGTGAAATTATATGTAAGATATAATTACATATAGATTTATGAATAAATATATATTATTATATTAAAATCCGTGATGATACATGAGAATGGATCGGTACCGATGCACTCCATACCAAAAGGCAAATCGGAATGGCCTTTGGAATGTAATTGACAACTATAGTCCTAAGGAATGTAATTGACAACTATAGTCCTAAGGATAACACATGCGATTAATCAATTATTCACAAGTCTACATGATGACTAGGGCTAACCACATGGTCAAGTTTCACTTCACTCAATCAGACGGGAGACCCTTGATAGGTGAACCGAAAAGTGCATTTATTTAGAAACATGCTCCGTTCTGAACATGTCGCAGCCAAAGACTTGAGATGTAATTTGTAAAATTTTCCATGTACTCAACTTACCAAGTTAGATGTACCTTTATATGCTCGAGGCAATCAAGAGTCCAAAAAGCATTCGAAGTTCTGCTTCACGAATTTGGAGAATAGATTCAGCTATATATGATCAAGTTATGGTTCTCCAACCCCCATTTTCTGCTTTTATCGATGTTATTTCAGAAATCCTAGTTTCCCGTGTTTCTAAAAGAAATCCTATGTTCCAAAATATTGTGTTTCATGTTTCATGCTAGATAACTTTGAGCAGAGTTTCACACGTAATTGTCACCCACAAGATTTTCCACGACATCAGATTTGAGTTAGCATCTCTCATGAGTCATGACAAGGACACGTTGACTCTTGTGGTCGGCATCGATGCCTTGACTTTTGTCATGTCTCGTGACTCAAAAGATGTCATGGTAGATTAACAAGGCTTATTCCTTGTCATAATCTGTTCCTCGATGTGGTGACAAACAAGCTTGAAAGCTACTTTCATTCAGTGAAGCTTCGTGGCAATTAAGCTACCTTTCCTCCACTCTCCACTCTCCAGAGCCGAATCCCCTCCGGGTTGTTCATGGCCAAGAAATCAAAGAGCCACTCTAATGTAAGAGCTGCCTTCTTCTTCCTCCCCAATGGCCGATGGTGCTCCATGGTTCGACCGATGGCCTTCGCCAGTACTCACTTGTGCACTCGGCCTTCTCTGCATATCCGCCGAGAGGCGACATGAGGTTGCTTGCTCTCGCTGCCGCCGGGCTACCTCCCGATGTTAGCATCGTTGTTCTATGGCTGCCGCCTCAGGCCCCGGAAGAGAGACTAGGTGAGGCAAAGAAACAAAACTCAAGCATGAACTGCTATGCACATGTATTTTCAGATCTATTTTTGCCGGTTTTCTTCCATAGTTTGATCTTGGTATGGATGTTGTGTACAACGTCATGTGCCCATCGGTGTGTTTGTATATTTATATATTCCAAGATACAATCGTATAAGCAATTCAAAACCGAGGCACAAACTATGGAATTGAGGATAATGTCAATATACACTTGCACTAACCGAGTTTTTACAACAATTATTGTACATATACTGATCTGAAACGCTTTCTTTGAATCTTTGTACGCTTTGCAACTTTGGTCATCATCTTCCGCTCGAATCAATACTTTGGTGGTTGCGTCTCTAAGGGGTGCACGAAGAAACATCTAGTTCAGTGGGCAAGCACTTGAACAACATAACTCTTTGAAGTCTATAGTGTTAGATGTATATTATTAGCTGTGTATTTTCCCTGTTGTATAAGGGGTTATCTGCATATATGACATATTTATACTTGTATATATATTGACTCATTGGCCTTATGATGAATACAAGCGCTATTCATAACATGGTATCAGAGCGCACCTAGGTTTTTTTTCGCCGTTGCCGCTATCGGTTAAATCTTCTCTGGCGATCCGCGCCACGAGTTTTTTTTGCCCACCACCGCCATTGCTCTTCAAAGACAAGATCTCTCCATCATTGCTGGCCGTTGCTCAGATACTTTCGCCGGCCACCGTCGCGCTTCGTTAACGCGTCACCACACCGCAGTGTCGTCGCCCTTCAGGCTTCGATCGGTTACCACCGGCCGACGATGATCGCTATTGCCGCCTACGTCGCCCGATCGAGATCTCGACTCGCCGCTCGTGAGGTCGCCCATCGCCGATCTCAAGGCGTCGAGTAGTCGTTGAGCTAGGATTTTTACCGAAGAACAAATTTTTAATCTGGGAGGTATGGCGATTCTACGAAAAATCGAAAAACTTCGGCCGAATTTTTTATTAAAAAAATTGAATTTTCTGGATTTTAAATTTTAAAAAAATCAAATTCGGACAAAATTCAAGCAAATTCGATTTTTTTTGGACAAAATTTGTCCAAACCGATATTTTCGGCACCGATTTGTAATCCTACCAGACCTTACTGGCAAGACCGATTCTACCTATAATTGGCCGATTTTCCAATCCCTTGTTGCAGCAGGGCGATGCCACTGTGGATGAGTTCTATGCCTAGTTGTCCGCGGTATGGCATCAGATTGACTCTTTGGGACCAGATGTTTGCCACACTTGTCAGTGCTGTCAGCGTCAGTAGTCTCGCCTGGAGCTTCGTCGCATCTACGACTTCTTAACACGTCTCTAGGCTGAGTATGAGTAGACTCGTGCTTAGTTGCTGGCGCGCCACCCTCGTGTGACTCTGTTGGAGGCCCTTGCATCTGTTCGTGCTAAGGAGATTCGCCTGCGTGCTGCGGGTCTGCCGTCGTCATCGTCATTTCCTTTGATTCTGACAGCTTCTACACCCGCTACGTCTCTAGCTACTCCTTCATCAGTGGTACATTCTGTTAGAAAAATAGAGACAAATGGGACACGAATTTTTACATGGAAAACCCTTGCGGGAAAAAACCACGTGCGCCAATCGACGATGGTCACTATATGAGGAGTGTTTACAAAACGCGTGGGAATTACAATGAGCCGTCAACTCTCCCCATGCGGCTTACAAGATGTATATAAAAGGGTAAAAGGACTTGGAGTCCAAGTAAGACACTAGTCCGCTAATATTGAAACTAATCCGCTAATATGACATGATTGGATTCGACCAGATTAGAAATTCGGATCACGTACAGATCACAAATATCAACAATCTCCACCTTAAGACGAATTTCCTCTTGTAGCATAATAAAGAATCGTCAATCACCAAATGATTCCACAATAAGATAAAAATCACCGTGCGTCAACTAGTCTCTAGGATTAAACTGTAACACCAACTAAGCTTGAGCAAAGCTCAAACTTAGTAACAGAAACTGACTTTGTCATCATATCAGCTGGATTATCATGAGTGCGTATCTTGCACACCTTGACATCACCTTGAGTAATAAAATCTCGAATAAAGTGATATCTCACATCAATGTGCTTTGTTCTCTCATGGAACATCTGATCCTTTGTAAGGTATATAGCACTCTGACTATCACAAAATATAGTAGTCAAGAATTATCTCCACAAAGCTCAGTGCACAAACCTCTCAACCAAATAGTTTATTTATGAGCTTCAGAAATAGCTATATATTCTGCTTCAGTGGTAGATAGGGCAACAGTAGCTTGCAAATATGCCTTCCAACTAATAGCACGACCACCAATGGTGAAAACATAACCTGTGAGAGACCTCCTCTTATCCAAATCACCAGCATAATCAGAGTCAACATAACCAACAAGTTCATCTCTAGAATTCCCAAACTGCAAACAAGCATTAGAAGTACTCACTGGTTTTGCATCATGCATATTAAAACGACGAAGGACCTTCTCAATATAACCTTTTTGAGTAAGGTATAACTTGCCAGATTGCCTCTCTCTAATAATCTCAATGCCAAGAATTTTCTTTGTTGTACCTAGATGCTTCATCTCAAGTTCATTACTCAATTGTGCTTTCAGTTTTGCTATTTCTGACTTATCTTTTGCAGCAATTAACATATCATCAACATAGAGAAGGAAATAAATAGCTGAACCATTAGCAGTTTTTAAATAAACACAGCTATCACAATCAGACCGCTTAAAATCATGAGAGAGCATAAAGGAGTCAAATCTCTTGTACCATTGCCTAGGAGATTGCTTCAAGCCATAAAGAGATTTCTTTAATCTACAAACAATGTATTCTTTTCCAGAATAACAAAACCTCATGTTGGTCCCAGATAAATGTCTTCTTCCAACTCCCCATGTAAGAATGCGCTTTTAACATCTAATTGCTCAAGTTCATAATCATGCATAGCAACAATATCGAGTAAAGTGCTAATAGAACTATGCTTCACAACTGAGGAAAATACATCATTAAAATCAATACCTGGAATCTGATTATAACCTTTAGCAACCAACCTTGCTTTATACCTTGCTGGTTCAGTAGGAGAAATACTTTCCTTTCTTTTGAAAATCCACTTGCAATGAATAAGTTTCTTCTCTTTGGCAATTTCACTAATTCCCAAGTGCCATTCTTTTCAAGTGACTCCATCTCATCATGCATAGCAATTATCCACTTATTACAATCAGTGGAGCTAATAGCCTCAGAGTATAATGAAGGTTCTGTATTACCTTCAATTTCTTCTGCCACACTCAAAGCATAAGTAACAATATTAGCTTCTTCAATCAACATCTTGGGTGGATTAATCTCCCTCCTAGGCCTGTCAACTGCAATGAACCGTTGTGGTGGCTGCTCAACAATAGGTGGATCCTCAACAATAGGTGCATCATGGACAACATTAATTTCCTTATCTGATGTATTATCTGAACCAACAAACTAGTACACCTAAACACTTGAATTCTGCTTACTCTCAACAGAAACATTAATAGGCAGTTTATCATGAAGCATAGCAGATTCATTAAAGACAACGTTTCAGCTAATCACAACCTTATTTGTTTCAGGATTCCACAACTTATATCCTTTGACACTAGATTTATAACCAAGAAAAATGCACTTAACAACTCTAGACTCTAATTTTTCATTACCAATATGAGCATAAGCAGTACAACCAAAGACTTTTAATTCTAAATAATTTGCTGGGGAATCAGACCATACCTCAATTGGAGTCTTCTTTTCAATTGCAATAGAGGATGATCGATTAATAAGGTAGCAAGCGAAGGAAGCAACTTCAAATTTCAAAACGCTTATGCAAACTCAATTTGACAACATGCAATGGGCCTCAGAAATGATGGTCTTGTTCATACGCTCAGCTACACCGTTTTGTTAAGGAGTACGGGGAACGGTGTAGTGCCTGACAATGCCTTCAGTCTTGCAATATGATTCAAATTCATTAGAACATAATTCCATCCCATTATCAGTGTGAAGTTTCTTTACCTTCTTTTCAGTTTTCTACTCTTTAAATGCTGAAAATGCTTCGATTTATGCTTCAAGAAATAAGACCACGCTCTTTGATGAGGACATCCCTTCCACTAATACCACCATCCCTACTGCTTCTGATGTGCAAGGACCAATTACTAGAGCACGTGCTCGCCAACTAAATTATTAGGTAACTTCGTTTCTCGGAGTACATCCATATTCTATGAACTCTATGATGCTGTCTAAAGCAAGTGATATTATTTTACTTAGGAATCAAGGATCGGGAGGTAAGCTAAAGGGAGATGATGGCACCACCAAGCATGGAGACGATCATACGAGGAAAGGATATTTCTATATTACTTAGCAATAATTAAGTAAAGGAACTTGGTGCTGCGCCACCTATGCTAATAGTCCAAGGGCGTTGTATTTCGGGCTGGACACCTAGGGTTGGTACTGTTCACACGGTACCGTTCATGCATGAACAGTACCCGCGACCGCCGCCCCTTTCTCCCTCCTTTATATAGTGGCCGCCACCCTTAGGGTTTGGCAGGTTTTGTTAGATTGATTTGAGCTTAGGCTAGAAACACCGTCATTTGCTTGTACGGCTAGTGCAACCAGACACTGTCTTCGGAACCCCAAATTATTCAATACATCCATCTTTGTTCCTCAATTCCTATTCAACAAGTTTGTTGCTTCATCTATTTTTCTTGCTTGATTCTTGATTGCATGTAGGAAAAGACCTTCGTGGTCAGGTCGATCTCGCTGCCGGCAAGTTCGATAACAAACGTGAAGTTGGTTCAGCGATTGCGGGTGCAACGGCCATCGCACGGTTGTAGCCTGGATCGTGAGAGTTAGCTTTCACCAATCAAGCTATATCATCCTCATCGAAAGATCAGGACAATGTTCCCATTACTCTTCTAGAGTAATCATCGATAATTGTTAACATATAACGAGCACCTCCTAGCGATGTCTTGTGAGATGGCCCCCATAAATCATAATACACATAATCCAAAATACCTTCTATGGTATGAACTGAAGTATTGAACCTCACCCTCTTATGTTTGCCAAACACACAATGCTCACAAAATTTTAGCTTGCCGATGCTATGCCCATCAAGAAGTCCTCTCTTGCTCAATTCTGCCAAACCAATTTCACTCATATGCCCAAGACGCATATGCCAAAGATTAGTAGCATCGAAATCAGATAATGAACTTGAAATTATAGCAACATTACCTAATATTGTAGTACCTCGCAGATGGTACAGATTGACAGATTTAATATCAGCTTTCATCACAACAAGAGAACCTTTTGATACCTTCAAAACTCCACCTTCACCAGAATACTTGTACCCTCTAGCATCAAGAGTACTTAAAGAGATGAGGTTCCTTTTCAAGTCTGGAATGTGCCTCACATCTGTCAAAGTTCTGACACTGCCATCAAACATCTTGATCTGAATTGCACCAATTCCTGCAACCTTACAAAATGAGTTATCACCCATCAACACAGTACCACCTTCAACAGGTTCATAGGTGGCAAACCAATCCCTATTAGGACACATATGAAAGGTACAGGCAGAATCAAGAATCTATTTATCATTGGTCTTAGCACATCCAGCAAAGGCAACAAGAACTTCTCCATCAGAACTATCATCAGCAGCAAGAGAGGCTTAACCTTCATCATCTGGTTTACCTTTTGGCTTATAATAGCTTGTTTTCTTTTCTTTATTCTCAGCTTCCAAAGATTCGTGAGATGTCGTGCCCAATTTTCTTGCAATATTTGCTTGACTTGTACTTGCCTCTCTATTTCGACCGGTTCTTGTAGCCGTTCGAACTTTTACCTTGAGATCCATTGTTTGAGTTCTTCTTATTTTGCCTGCCACGAACAAACAAGCCTTCTCCTTGCAAATTTGAATTTTCAGAAGGTACCATCTGTTTCATCTTCTCCTTAGCATGCAAAGCTTCATAAACTTCATTAAGAGTGAGAGTATCTCTACTATATAATATGGTATCTCTGAAATTTGAAAAAGAACTAGGCAGGGAACACAAAAGAATAAGACCCAAATCCTTATCATCATATTTTACCTCCATCGACTCTAGGTCGGCAACGATCTCCTTAAACACCGAAAGATGATCAAGCACGGATCCTCCTTCTTGCAATTTGAGAGAGTACAACTTCTGCTTGAGATGCATCTTGTTGGTGCGATCCTTTGTCATGCAAATTTGTTCCACTTGATCATAATGCAAAGAATCGTCATCTCCTTCAAAACCTCCTGCAAAATATTATTTGATAGATGAAGGAGAATCTGAGATAAAGCCTTACAGTCTTTATGCTTCTCATCTATGGTCCATGTGATAGGTTGTTTCTTAAATCCTTCCAATGCAACATCCAAATCCATCTGTGCCAGCACAGCCCTCATCATGACTTGCCACAACGAAAATCTTATGTCTCGACCCAGAAGTGAAAGATCATACTTCAAAGTCGCCATGAGGAATAAATCCTGAAATTGTTGATACTGATCTGTGAAAACCTAGCAAAAATTACGACATCTTTGGTACACATTCTATGTACGCGAATCAAAGATCTTTGAAACTCCTGGTGCACTTATTGGGTGGCCGAAGCAAAGATGGCATGGATTGGATCTCCACGTGAACAGCAACAGGAATTTCTTTGGTGATAGAAAGAATAGAAAATAAATCCTTGGGACCTGTGCCTGGAGTCGCGCTAATTTGGTCTGTTGTCTTCGTTGCTTTCCACGTGCGCTGTCTTTCTTCAATGCGCTAACTCGGTGGCTTCAATCGACGCACGGACCGAGGACGATGCTAATGCCGCTGCTTCGCACGCTGTCGCTTGGCTTCGGATGAATGGAGTCTTCGATGACACCGGCTCGTGGACAGACAAAACCCTTGGGAGAAATCGCGATGGCGAAGGCAAAGACACGCTCGGGAGATCTGCCAAGTCAAAAAATAGATCTGGTATTTTTTTTCTCGTATCTCTCAAACCCTAATCTCTTGATAGGTCTGATACCACTTGTTAGAAAAATAGAGACAAAGAAGACACGAATTTTTACGTGAAAAACACTTGCGAAAAAAAACCACAAGCGTCAATCGACGATGATCACTATATGAGTGGTGTTTACAAAACGCGGGGGATTACAATTTACAATGAGGCGTCAACTCTCTCCGTGCGGCTTACAAGAGGTATATAAAGGGGTAAAAGAACTTGGAGTCCAAGTAAGACACTAGTCCGCTAATATTGAAACTAATCCGCTAATATGGCATGATTGGATTCGACCATATTAGAAATTTGGATCACATACGGATCACAAATATCAACACATTCACCAGTGATAGCTACTCTTGGTAGGGGACTCCATTGCACCTATTGCAACAAGGATAGACATGTGGAGCATTTTTGCTACAAGAAGAAGAAGGATTTACGTCGTTGTGGCCATCCTCCAAAGGGCACTAGCGGTTCCTCCTCTCAAAGGAGCTTTGGTGCTTCTGATTCTCAGGAGTTTCTCACATTGCTACATCGCATGGCTGCTTTTTCATCGTCAGGTTTTGTTGGTTCTGTTGCACAGTCTTCGAGTGAGAGACTACCTTCTACTTCTTCTTCCTCGGGTATATCACCTTGGATTCTTGACTCTGGTGCTTCCCTTCATATGATATCTGACTTCACCAGTCTCACTTCCAATGGTCCTTTAGTTGCTCCTATCACTGTTCAGACAGTAGATGGTACCTCTCTCTCTATCGCAGGATGAGGCACTCTTTTGAATTCCTCTTTTTATGTTCCTGTTGTTTTTTATGTTCTCAAACTAACTATGCAACTCATATATGTTGGTCAGCTCATCGATCATGGTTGTCGTGTTATTCTTGATTCTAATTCTTGTTCTATTGAGGATCGATGCACGGGGACTCTGGTTGGTACTAGCCCTCGCCGCTGTGACTCATGGCGTCTCTAGGAGCTTGATTGGCTTTATCTTCCTTCCGCTGCCCCTGTCAGTCTTGTTGCCTCCACCATTGCCTCCACTTATGTTGCCTCCTCCACTACGTCTTTTGCTTAATGGTATCATCGTTTGGGACATCTTTGCGGGTCGCATCTATCTTCTTTAGTTCATCGTGGTCTTTTAGGGTCTGCGTTTGGTGATGCTTCTCTAAATTGTCAGGGTTATAAGCTTGGTAAATAGTTTCAACTCCCCTATCCTTCTAGTGAGTTAGTGTCACAGCGTCCTTTTGATCTTGTTCATTCTGATGTATGGGGTCCGGCTCCTTTTGTTTCGAAAGGAGGTCATCGATATTATATAATTTTTATTGATGACTTTTCTCGACACACATGGATATACTTTATGCCATCTCGTAGTGAGGTTCTATCCATCTACAAGAATTTTGCCATCATGATCCGTACTCAGTTTGACTCTCCTATTCGTGTCTTTCGTGATGATTCTGCTAGGGAATACTTGTCAAGAGTCCTTCATGGTTTTCTTGCTGAGCAAGGCACTCTCTCTCAGTTTTCTTGCTCTAATGCTCATGCCCAGAATAGTGTGGCTAAATGAAAGCATCGTCATCTTCTTGAGACAGCCCATGCACTTATGCTTGCTTCTATTGTTCCACCACACTTCTGAGCTGAGGCTATTTCTACTGCCATTTTCCTGATTAATACGTGTTGGACCGAAAAGGCGACTAGAGGGGGGTGAATAGGAGCACTATCTCTTTCTCAACTTGA
This sequence comes from Phyllostachys edulis, assembly GCA_036346405.1. NCBI lineage: Eukaryota > Viridiplantae > Streptophyta > Magnoliopsida > Poales > Poaceae > Phyllostachys > Phyllostachys edulis. The sequence goes on along the minus strand of CM070561.1, from coordinate 28,598,130 downwards.
TCGAATTCAACATGATTTTCACTCTAATAGCTATGAGAGCTATGAAGATCAATGTATAAGCATAGTGGAAGACTTGTATTGAATATAATTAAAACCACGAAGCAAAACAACCAAAAACTCAATTTATAAAGAGTTGGGCGGTCAGACCTCTCAACCTAGCAGTCCGATCTCTCCATGAAGCGGTCTGACCTCTCCATGGAGCGGTCTGACCTCCAGCCCAATGAACAGTAAAATCAACTCGAACTCAAAATCACAAATTGGTCTAAATTTTGATCCACAACTCCAAACTTCATGAAACTTGAAACATACCTTCTTTAGGATGTTAGGAACCAATTCCAATCAACGATCATAAAGATCATTGCCAAAGTTCTGATCTTTTTCCGTTTGAGTGAAGATTGCTTCAAAACCGAGTCAAAACCAAAATATGATCTAAAAACTTGCTCGTGGGTAAAAGATGATCAAGATGATCCTAGATGTATTCCCACATGTCATAGCAAGCAAGATCCAGACCAGAAACCAAAGAAAAACCAACAGATCAAAGAAAGCCCTAAAATCACAAAAGAGAAAGCAAGAACAAGAAGAGACTCATCTTGAGGAATCTTGCTTGGATTGATTTGAGATTGGTGTTCGTTTACAGCCACTCCATCCAGGAGTCCATTTTGCGCCATGCTTGAGTCTTCTGACTTCACCCGGCATCCTCAATCGTTCTGAATCTCAGCTCTCCAAGCCTACTTCCGATCATCCTCGCCGTTGACCATTGTTAACCTCCAATCTTCCTGCACATCAATAGATAAAGAAATCGATTCTGAGAACAAGTTCTTCGCAACTTGACCCACGTTAGTCAAAACATGCATCTTGCAACACATATGCAATGAAACCCATGAACTTGACCTAACCAACAAATATCGTCGCCAAGCTGGCCGGTGAATAAGTCAAAACTAGTCAGACCGCCACCCCTGGCCGGTCTAACCACCCCTTGGACGGTCTAACCGCCCAGCAAGGGACTTAGCCAAATTTCCTCCCTAGAAATCTGAAACCTCTCTGGAAACTTCAAACGAATAGAACTTTTGACTCGAAGCTCCAAAAATTATGAGATCAAGTGTAGAAGAATCCTCATCTCTTGCCTACACCCTCTATTTTTGTCCCAGCTCCAAATTTGAAAGTCCCTTTATGGCCGGTCAGACCGCCACCCACTAGACCAAAGCCTTGGCCGGTCTGACCGCCACCTTGGCCAGTTTGACCGCTAGGAGCCTGACAGAAACTAAACTTTGCCAAAAACGAGTATTTCGACAAACCTTCAACGCCATTGCCAATTGTATCATCATCCTAAGATCGTGAGCATATCCACATGATATCCACAATATTCAGCCTTCTTATCCTCTCTACTACACTCATCATCCACGAGTTGAGGATTCTTCTGATGTGCCATCTTCTTCAGCATCTCCTCCTCGATATGCTCTTCGTGATCGCCAGTCTATTTGGCCTCTTGCGCGCTTTTGTTTAGCAGCTCATGCCAAACCGACCTCTTATCGTGATGCTGCTGTTCATCAGGAGTGGTAGCATGTGATGGCAAAGGAGATTGCTTCCATTGAGCGTACTAGCATGTGGGATCTTGTCCCCTTCCCGCACGTGTTACTCCTATCACGTGCAAGTGGGTCTATAAGGTTAAGACCCGCTCTAATGGTTCTCTTGAGCGCTACAAGACTCGTCTTATGGCACGTGGGTTTCAGTAAGAGTATGGTCGTGATTATGATGAGACTTTTGCTCCTGTGGCTCGCATGACTATTGTTCGCACTCTTCTTACTGTGGCATCTGTTCGGACATGGTTCATCTCTAAGCTTGATGTCAAGAATGCTTTTCTCAATGGTGACTTGCGTGAGGAGGTTTATATGCAGCCACCACTGGGGTATTCTGTTACTGAGGGTATGGTTTGTCGCCGTCGCCGATCTCTTGATGGCCTTAAGAAAGCTCCTCGTGCCTGGTTTGATCGTTTCTCTTCTGTTGTCACTGCGGCTAGTTTTTCTGCCAATGCTCATGATCCTGCTCTTTTTATTCACACTTCGCCTCGCGGTCGGACGCTTCTTCTTTTATATGTTGATGACATGATCATTACTGGAGATGATTCTTAGTACAGCACTTTTGTCAAGGAGCATCTTAGTGAGCAGTTTCTTATGTCTGATCTGGGTTCTCTTCGCTACTTTCTTAGGGTTGAGGTTATTTCTATGCTTGAGAGTTTCTATCGGTCCCAAGAAAAGTATGTCCAGGATCTTCTTGATCATGCTTCTCTTACTAATCAGTACACCACTGAGACTCCCATGGAGCTTAATGTTCATCTTTGGGCCACTAATGGTGAGCTTCTTACTGATCCTACTCGCTATCGTCACCCATGAGGGTCGGTTTATGGACAACGGCGCCAGGTAGAAGAAGCAATAAGGCAATGAGCTCATGCAGTACCACTCGATGGCATTCCCTAGCTGTGAAATTGGCACCTACAACCCAATTACAGCTTAAAACAGATGCAATTCGATCCACACAACAACGAAGCCTTCAATTGAGACCTTCAATTGTCTCGCCATGCATGCCATTGCCAAAATCTCTATGAGCACAACTATGAATTTAGCATATACAGCGTGTATGGCATGCTACCTCGATGCAGGGATGGCAATTGTGCCTAATTACCCGTGCGTCTGCGGTAATTACCCTAATAGAGCCGGGTATGGAGGGCTTTCTTTGCCCACGGGCATGAAAACAGGAGCAATTCTCTGCCCATCGGGTAAACGGGTACAGGCATGAGTGAGCTCTACACATGCCCGTTTACCCGTCAATCCACACTAACAGGTGGGCCCATCCATCAATCAACACCGCTGCTCGCTAGCATCCCAACCCAGCCCCAAATCCAATCCCCATCTCATCTCAACTCCTCTCCCTACCGTGGTCACCTCCCGCCGCTCGCCTCCTCCCTCCCTCCAAGGCCCCCCCACCCCCCCACCCACACACACACACTCCAGATCCAGATCCACCCACGCAGGGGGAGGGGGAGGAGGGGGTCCTAGGGTGGGAAAGGTGAAGGTGGGGAGCCGGCCGCCGTGGGTAGGGCTGGCGACGACGGTGTGAGTGCACTCATTCTGCAAAGACATTGACTGTCTTGGACACTAGCACGCATGGTGGCTTCTCGGTGCTACGTCGCCACACTGATGAGTGCCTCCCGTCACTGGTTAGGCCCACTGGATCTTTTACCTCATGTTGTTTTCATTGCTGTAGTTGTAAGCTTACTAGATGTTTCTTGAGTTGGTGTGATGATCTTTGCTTTGGCTTCTTGGTTAGGATATGAGGTGTGCAATGAGGCAACAAACCAATGTTCCATCTTCAGTAATATCAAGCCACATCATTCATCTTGGTGTTCTTGCTACAGCATGGCATGCTGTTAACAAATTTGAGATAAATGATGAGTTTTCATCTATATGGTGAGCAGATTTGAGATGATGATGGTTTCTTATCTACAATCTACATGTGTAGATGGGCAGATTTGAGATGAATGATGAGTTTTCATCTATATGGTGGGCAGATTTTAGAAGAACGATGATTTCATATGGCTTGTGTGTGTGTGTGTGTTTCCTCTTCTTCCTTTTTGCATAAATATATTGTATCTGTGTGAATTGAGTGTATGGACTTTGATCTCCACTTTCAGTGCAGATGCTTAGCTTAAGATGGTTTGTACGTAATGTGATGCATTGTTCGTGGGTACACGGTCATGGGTGAGGTTTTTCACCCGTCGTCCTTCGCAGGCATGCCCGTGGGGGAAAATCGGGGTCGCAGGCATAGGTATGGGCGAGTACTACCCGTGCCCGCCGCGCCCGATTGTCATCCCTATCGATGCGGATGATGCCAGAGGAGGAGGCATGCAGGTCGGTCTCGAGCTGCCCCACGGCGGCCTTGAGCTGCCCCACGGCCTCATACAGCGCCGATGCGGCCGGCAGGGCTCACGCCTCCCGTAGGCTCACCGCGTAGCAGTCACCGGTGCCGGGCGCGCAGCCATTCATGGATAGGGAGCACGACGGCCAGACCCGTTGCCCGACCTATATATGCACACACGCACCACACAAGAAAGAAAGCTATCATCCGTGGTACAAGGCTCAAGAAAAAGGGAGCAGGTGATGCATACGAATTTTGCCGTCGTCGACGTCGACGTCGAGCGAGAGGAGAGGAGCCGGCTGGAGGAGTAGACTGACGACGGCGCCATTAATGTGCGGTGTGCATCCAGACAGCAGCAGTCATAGCGTGATGCCAGCCTGTGGCTGTGTGCCTGCTAGCGTGAGGTGTCGAAGCGGGGAGGGAGAGACGGCGTGCCCCACACACATAAGAGATGTTTCGTCGGAGGGAAACAGCGGAGGCAAATACACATATTTTTTTAATAATACATTTTTAATATAATTACATAAATAAATAAATGTCTGCTTAATAAAATTACAAAAATGATCTTCAGTTGACATTCCAAATGGCGAAATAACCATATTGACATTTGGATTGGCGACAGGAGCATGTCCCACCAAACAGTGTCAAATATCTACAAGTCTCTGTCGCCATTTGGAATGACGACACAACTTACGTACTCTATAAAAGGCCAAAAAAATCGGCCCAAACTTACTTTTATTTCAAAAAAAAGAAAGGAGAGAGAAGGGGGAGGAGAAGAGCCATGGTGCTTGTCCATCCGATGGTAAACGCCAGCGGGTAATTTTTCATGGCGAATGGATTTACAAAACAGGCTATATTGGACGCCTCATCATAGACATAATTATCACATATTGTTTGTAAATAGAACCGTCTGTGATAATTCACAGACGGTTCTTAAGAAGAACTGTCTGTGATAATCGCAGACATCACAGACGATTCTATTTACAACGGGTTTTGTATGAAAGAACCGTCTGTGATAATCGCAGACATCACAGACGATTCTATTTACAACGGGTTTTGTATGAAACCGCTCGTGATTTACTGCGCGGAGGAGGACGAAAATTTTGAGCAGCGTGTGCGAGGCAAAATGTTTTGGCGCCGTCCTTATATATTATAGCCGAGTCGGCGGGGCGCGCTAGGCGAGGCTCCAGCGGCTTTGGGCGCTACTCACTCGGGGAGGTGGAGCTCGTCATGAGGAGCGAGTGGGGGTGCGCTGCGAACCAACTGCGGCCAGAGGATGTGTACGTGAACGAGGCCAAGCTGCCGCCGAAGGAGCTCGTGGTGCTCTGAGGGTGCCTGTACCCTCATTCGATCTTTGTCTGGCTTCTATTGGTTTGATGTTTTATTTCAACTCATGTTTCATGTAGGATGGGATTGTTTAGTAGTTATTGGGTCATGCAATTGTGTTTGTTCATTCTTTAATTTTGTTGTTTGGGGATGATCGGGTTGGTGATATTTCTCGAACGGAATATGAATGGATGGGGTGTTGATGAGCCAGATCCACGAGACACCTTGCTAAGGTTAGTGTTCCCTTCTGATGTATGGGAGTGATGTATTTTCCATGTATTTTCAAGAGTCTCTCAAGATGAAAAGCTCACATATACATTTAGTATCTTGTTTAGTTTAAGACACCTTATATTTTATCTTTTAGGTTCAAGTTCTATATTAGGAACTATGATGGTACCAACTATGAAACATTCAAAATCTGATTTTTTTTTGTAATAGAAAAAACTATCATAGACGGTTCTGAATAAGAATTATCACATACGGTTTTGAACAAGAACCGTCTGTGATAATTACTATCACAGGCGGTTCTTGTTCAGAACCATCTGTGAAAATAGACTATCACAGACGGTTCTTGTCTAGAACCGTTTGTGATAGTTACTATCACAAACGTTTCTTGTTCAGAACTGTCTGTGATAGCTTTTTTCACAGACGGTTTGAAAACTATCTGTGATGACCGCCTGTTATCACAGACATATAAATCCAGATGGTTCAGGAAACCATCTGTAATAACGGTTTAGAACCGTCTGTAATGACCCTTTGTGTAGTAGTGTTTTAGATGTATTGTTATGTAGTGTAGTGTGTTGTAGTGTAGGTCATTTATTTTGTAACTGAATTGATCAGATAGTTTTAGATATATGGTTATGTAGTGTAGTATGTTGTACTATATCCTTTTAGGTGTATGTAGTTTAGTTTTAGATATGTAGTTAATTGTGTAAGTGTTGTTTATGGTGCAATACGTCGAATATGTCAGGCACTATCAGTTTCAAATTTTACTACATTCAAGTGACTATTCTGCAGGGCCCCGGAGGGGTTGATTTGTGTTATTTCCAATCGGCGACCGTTAGCCTAAAAGACCAGAGCAGCGTGCATGGGGCATTGTGATGTGGTAGTTGTATTACACCTCCGAGTTGGACCATGCTCTGCATGATTTGAAATTGAGTCACCTTATCATCCGGTCACGACAGGGCACACATTAGGAGTTATTGCAGCTAAACAACAGGTAGTTGGTGGTGATGCCGAAAAAGTTGGGGACTCTAGCCACAGTGTGGCGCACGCAACACCCGAAAGTCAGGGAATTGTTGATGTCGCCGATGAAGACGAGGTCGAAGAAGCTCCTTTAGTGCGGAAAGCTAGTGGGATTGTAGACGAATGTGAGAAGATCAAAGCCCTAGTCGAAAGGATGTCGCTCGAAGATCAGGACTACGAGGCATTGTCGGAAGATAAAGGTTTGGATCATGAGGATGGTGGGGAACAGTAGGTGGTTCTATCCTAGTGGAACACATGCCAATTCGACAACCTCGCTGTGGACGAAGGATCCCGTGTACTGTAGGAGTACCACTAGAACGAGATCAGGCAAGGAGCAATTTACAAATGCAATGAGGCGGTCTAAGAAGCTATGAAATTCCAGGCCTCATCGTTGTGGCGAACGTTCACAGTTGTGAAGTCTAACCCAATGTGTTATGACGTAAAGTGTGAGATAGCGGGATGCCCTTGGCGAATGCATGTATTTCAGTCTAAGTGGGACACATACTGGAAATGCATTATAGTAATCCCCCACACATGTGTCGTCTCTGAATCAATGCAGTCCCACAAGAACCTGTCATTGGGTTTCATTGCGAATGTCATGTACGGCGAGATCATTGATAACATAGATTTCAAGCCACGATCTATCATTCAGGCAATAGAGTCAAGGTTCCAATACACAATCAGTTATGCTAAGGTGTAGAGGCAAAAGCAAAAGGCATTGGAAGCAAGGTTCGGTACGTTCGAGGACTCCCACCACAACCTACCTATACAGCTCCGAGTCATACAGGACAGGAATCCCGGCACTCATGTCGCCATTGAAGATGACACACATCTGAAATTCGCCCAGAAGAGGGTATTGAAGCAAGCATTCTTCGCCTTTGGTGCATGCATCAATGCATTCGGTATTGTTTGTCGATCTGTGCGTGGATGGTGCGTTCTGATCAGAAATATAAGGAGCGGAATACTTACTTGCAATTACTTTTGACGGAAACAACCAGGTTCTTCCCATGGCATTAGCATTCATCAAAAGCAAGAACATCGACAGATGGTTGTGGTTTCTAGGTAACGTTAAGATTTTTGTTGTATAGGACCATCCTAAAGTATGCCTCATACATAACCGGTATGCGGGCCTATTGAGTGCAATAACTCTACTACAACAAGGAGAACATGAACTACTTCCATGGGTGGATCTGCAGAGCGAGTGGTGCATGAAGCACTTGAGTGCAAACTTTTACAAGCTTGTGACAGTTTCACAACAAGGATTTGATGTACCATTTCAAGCGGTTGAGCAACCAGAACCAGCCGAGAAAGTTCGACGCACTCCAGAAAATTCTAGATGAGCAGATGAGGATGCGCAGAAGGGAGGCAGCAAAAAAGCCCGCTACAAACACTGACAATCTCCCCGAGGCATTGCCCGAATTACCCACAGATAGTCCTAGTGTGATGAGGAAGACCGAGGGGTAGGTGAGGTGCCTCCCTTTGATTGGTACTATGGAATCAATTCTGCGTGGTACCACAAAGTACTTTATTGACCGAAGCAAAATCGCATCGCTCTCCATGGCAAATGACCTCCGACATGATCACCAACATGGAGGAGAAGAGTAAAAAGGGTGAGATGTACATGGCATTCAAGATGGACACAAGAGAGCTTCACTTTGAGGTACTCTGAAGGGAGAAAGAACGCCGCAGGACGAACCATGAGAGGATCACCCATGAGTGCACGTTTGGCCGCGCTCGTTACATATGCACTTGCAACAAGCCATTTCTTCTGCATAGGCCATGCTTACATGTGATGGCCACATGTTCGACGTTGGTGCAGCATCTCGGCCAATACCTTTCATAATATTTCACCAAGGAAGAGGTGATGCTAACCTAGAGTGCATAGCTGTATGATTATGGTGTGGTTGGCTATTTCACTGGCTATCATACCTGGGAGGAGCAGATCTGGGCCGCAGACATTGATAGGCTAAACGGGATGGTTAGCCAGCGGCAGAGATGACGTATCAGGAACGACATGAACGAAGCAGAAGTCGGACGTCGTAAGAATAAGTACTCTATTTGCAAGGAGTCCGGGTATACCTTCAAGTATTGCCATGCGAGAAATGAAAATTATGAATGACGCCGTGGGGATCTCATCCAGCCGCTCCACTCGAGGCGGGCACCGTGGAGGTCGACATGACAGACGTGGAGGTGGCGGCCACGGGGATGGTTTAACTTATTAAAATATGTTGTGATGAATGTCTTGTTTGCTATCACTATGATTTGTCGAACAACTATGTGATGGCGTATGTCCTATTTACTTGTGTTGTCCGATGTGTAACATATGCACTACCTCTAATATTTTGTGATTTGTCGAATTATTATGTGTAACCTATGTACTACCGCTAATACTATTTCTTATTACTTTCCATTTCTGTTTGTTACTATGAACAATGTAACCACCTAATTTTGTTTTATACTCTACTTTTATTTATTTTTTGAAAAAATTTCCAAGTCATGTCGCACTTGAATTGGGGACAAGAGCTTGTCGCCAATTTAAATGACGACTTAAATCTCTGTCGTCAATCCAAAATTTCACACTGTTTGCATGGTGACAGGGATTTTGTCGGCTCCTGTCGCAATTTGGACGATGGAGGTCATTTCGTCATTTGGAACAATGAATGAAGATAATTTTGTAATTTTATTAAATGACCATTTATTTATGTAATTCTATTAAAAATATATTATTTTTAAAAAATCTAGATAAGAGAAGATTCTCACGGGGATAAGTCGCCTCTCGACCTTAACACCCACCGACACTGCCTCGCTGCCACCGGCTCCCATCACTGGTGTGCCAGCCATCCCCAAAAACTCTAATAGTTGGCTCCGGGTGGAAGATGCTACTACACAGTGGCGAAGCTTGATTACGGTCAAGCTGCGCCATGGTCCTCAGCTTTTCAAAAAAAAAAAAAAAGATTAACCCTGATTATGTAGGGTATTTTGGCACATATACTGCTTACTCTATTAGATGGCCACCTCAAAACCTCCCAAAGACATAATTTAGCACTTCGGTAGTATACGTTTACATTAGCAATTGGCCCCATGACCATGAGTTTTCGCTTAAGCTCTGCCACTGCTGCGACAGTTGTAGTTCCTAAATGTACTTGCTCGTAGACGGTTCCTCACAACGCTGATAGAAGGATGGATAGCTTACACGAGTTCGAATGCATGCATCACATATTTACCAGAATGGCAGTGTAGAGTGTCTGATGTGGAACTATCCTACCAGGAAATAGTCATCACTGGTAATGACATTCTAGAAGCGGAGGAGGCGTATCCTATTCAGTAGTACTCAGCCACACGAATATCTCCCCACTCAGTGCCTCGTGGCACCTACCAACCATTCACAACCACTGAACTAGAATCTCAGCGGTACATCATCGACATTGCAGACTGTTGAAATTAGACAAGGCACTCACATGCACGACATTTTTTCGCCACCAGCTGAGTGGTCCATGATTTGGGTGAAGATGGGGGTAAAAACGAGTAGTGAAGCAAGTTCAGAATTTTACCGAGCTTGAATTATTGCGAAGGTGGCTCATTGAACAAGTGCTACACGGATAACGAGAAAAGAGAAAAATTCCTCAAAAGGAAACATGGTACTTCTTGAAATCTAACAGACTGCAACAACCAAAATATGCGGAAGCCAAGAAGTTTTGTCAACTCATCCCAATTTCAGCAGAAATTAGGCGCAACTTGAGAGCTTAGGAAAGGCTTGACAATCAAGGCTTGAGGGCCACCGCTATGCCGACCTTTGAGCTCTTCTCGATGGCCTTGGTGTCAACTTCCGCGGAGATGGTGAACAATGACTTTGGCCTCCACTCGTGCTGGATCAGCGCGCTGGCCTTGCCAGAGTTGTTGAAGCGGGCCTTCACGAGAGTGAGTGGGTCCAGAGCATGCCGAGTCCCGAAGGTGAGGGTGTTCTCATTGCTCGAGAAGCTGTGGGTCAGCTCTGCCCCAACAGCTGTGCTGCTCAACTCGCTGACAATGTGGTAATAAGATGCAGTGAGGCTGTCTCCCTTGTTGTTCCTGCAAGAAAGTTTTAAGTCATTTGTGTAATTTGGCAGACAATGCAATCAAATCAGTGTAAGTTCCTAAAAAATAGCAGGCCATATCCATCTTGCAAGGAACTGAGGAAGCCAGTATGGCAATACAGATTGATGATTGACCAACATGCAGGGGCGGAGCTGGGCCTGGGGCCTCTCGGGCCATGGCCCTAGGCCCAGCGAAAATTCCTTGGTAAAAATCAAAATAGAAATTGTAAAATGACAGCTGAAATATTAGTTTGGGCTTAAATACACTGGGCCGGCCCGAGGCGTGGGCCGGCGCTGGCTACGCCCCTGCCAACATGAGATAGAAGTCAAGGAACTTATTTATACAGATTCTCTACCGCATATTTGTTAGATTTGATTAAAGAATCTACTACCCAGTATCAGCTTTAATTTTGAGAGGTGCCCTATTAGTAGGGGTTGGTGTCTAGTGTGAAGTACCTTTAGGGTATCAAGTCGTGCAAAGTATCCTTAAGGAAATTTGATAGTGGTAACATGTTCTACAACTTCTCAAAAATCCATAACCATCAGCTTTAATTTTGAGAGGTGCCCTATTAGTAGGGGTTGGTGTCTAGTGTGAAGTACCTTTAGGGTATCAAGTCGTGCAAAGTATCCTTAAGGAAATTTGATAGTGGTAACATGTTCTACAACTTCTCAAAAATCCATAACCTGACTCTTTACAAATTGAGAGAAACAAATATGACAAATGTAACAAAATATTTAACTTTCATAATTTTATCATATTTCCTTTTGATTTTGTCTTATTTTCCTCCTAATTAGATCATGAAATCTGGTCAAGATATAGAGTAGCGCAAACATTATTTGACAACATGTTATGTACTGTATGACCGAATGAATTACTGCGAGGCAGATGAAACAGTGATTAGCATTTACCTATGTAGATACCAAAAGGATCAAATAACTTAAAGAGTTGTAAAGTAACAGTTTTAGATAACAATTTTGATACGATTATTATAGCCTGAAAACTCACAGGTTCAAGGATGCGATAAGATCTGCATTAGTGAAGCTCAGTCCAGCATTGTATTTGGTGAAGTTCCCAGTAGCAGTATCAAGCGAGACATCAGCACCAACAGCTAGAGCCTTAGTTCCAAACACACTGGAGAGGTTGACTACGGGATTGGCAGTCAAACCAATGCTTGCATTAACACCAGCATAATCATGCAAGTACTGAAGCTCAAACTGCAACCAAAAAGACAGGGTGAAGAGAAGACAAGTAAGCAATAAAATACCACTTAAGAAACCAATATTTGGAGGATGTGAAAATTACCTTTCCAGATCTCTGATCAGGAACAGCAAAGCTAAAGATGGTCTTCAGCCCTGGCGTTGCAAGCTCATCAATGGTAACAGTAGTAATGACCTAGCCAAAACATTGCAGCAGTCAGTACCAAAAGGGGGGAACACAGCACAACATCTAATCAGTGAACACAATGTTCGATGCAATCACAGGTAGCAGCATATTTGATACTAGTTCGTCAGACTGCAAGAACTGATATTAATGATTTCATTAGAAATAAGGATTTTGCAGGACAATTGTAGCACAACTTACGATTGCAAGATGTGTGTGTGTGAGAGAGAGAGAGAGAGAGAATTACATTTGAGTCCGAGTTTGCTTTCACATCTACAGTGATGTTATTGTTCTTTATCTGCGACTGGATCTCACCAAATATCAGATCAGCCTTCTTTGTGCTGGTAGCTGTAATTGCCTGAATCAAGGAATAACAAATCAAAATTAAAAAGAAAGCAGCATCAAGAAAACTCAAATCTGTACCCCCCCCAAAAAAAAAAAAAGAACCATTAAAGCATGTAAGTGATGTATAGTTGTATTCAACCCCTGCTGGTTCTAGTTTAGATTATCCCAAGTCCCAACACTAACAGACAGTTTCATGTTCCAAAACTATTGGTTAGACTTAGACACAAATTAGGCATGCAACTGCTTCATAATGCGTGCATTTCATTTTGGGCAAAGGACAGGAGCACTTCCATAGTACCACCCAGAGGAATTACAACTGTACTCGCATGATGAATAGAACAAAACCCAACATATAACCCCAGCAGACACAATGCAACACAAGCCGTCAATGCTGCAGTACTTGCCATTATTCACAGCACATCTTGCTCAACAACACTGTCTGGGTCCCGTCAATCGAAAATCAAACCAACCAACAATTTGTATTTAAGCATGTCATTGTGCCACAACCACTCCCTATCTTCAATGCAAAAAGAAAGTAAGGCTAGGAAAACGATTCCTCCTTTATCATTTCAACACTTCCTCGCCACCGAGAGAATAATTTCTTCACCAATCCTTTTGCTTACATATCCCCCTCCATTAAGTAGTGAATGAACTCACACAAGCAACAGGTGCATTGCTAATTCCCATAAACAAGCAGAGAAATGCAAACTACGACACATCAGCAAGGTATAATCAATAACCCAGCCAAATCTCCCGGGGTGCCCGCATCTCCTAAAGCCACTAGCTACACAGCAATCCATCACTACGATAACAAAACAGGGCATTAAATCCGGGACACAAATCAAGAACCCTCAACCCAACTCGGATCAGACACGTCGCTTCCTCGCGCAACGGACCACGCAATCTAATCCAACCGAACACAGTACAAGAACCAAGAAGAAGAGGATGAGGAGGAAGGGGAGAACTTACGACACCATTGGTGGTGTAGGTCGTGAGGGTGAACTTGTGGTCGGTCTGGTAGTCCCTGTACAGCAGATCTGCAGCGCACGCAGCAACGCATCAAGAAACCAAGAAACCAAGAAAGCCAAGTACCAAGAACAAGCGAGCTCAGGAAAAAAAAACCAAAAAGATGGGGAGAAACTTGAGGACGGGATGGTACGCACCCCTGGTCTTCTTGCCGATCTCGGTGTAGAGGCCTGGCCCGACCATATCCTCTCCTCTGCGATGAACTGCGCTGCGTGTGGGAGAGCTGCGTGTGGGTGTGGGGAGGCGGCGGATAGGTGGAGGAGAGGAGTGGGGAATAAAGGGAGAAAAACACAGCGCAGCGAGGGCTAGAGCGGCTGCGTGTGGGCCCTGATAAACCCTAGTTTATTTCGGTTTTGTTCTCTTTCTCTCTTGTTCTCTCTTCTTCTTGTTTGTAATTGTTAGAAAACTATGGGTTTAACCCAAAAGTCAGCCCATAGGTTTCTTATCTTAAATCCTAACAGGGTCTTTAGCCTATAAATAGAGGGTGTTTTTCCTTGTAAATGATTGATCGATTGATGAAGGAATAAAGAGAAGCAAGAAGCCCCCTATATCTCTGTGTTCAATCTACTATTTTATTTTTGTGTTATTGCATTGTTCTTATTATTCTGAGTTTATCTACAAGGTAATCGCTCAGACTGAACTCGCCAGCGACGGTTCCTCAACACGTTATCAACACGATCGACTCTCTTCGGATCGAAAGGTAACAGTCGAAAAACGACACTCGTAGATCGAATCGTTTTTCTATATTGCTTTTTAATTCTACAAATTTGGTTTTCTAGATTGTAACCTACAGTGCAAATCCGCTCTAATCTACCATGAGCCGACTTGAAGTCGCTGGCACAATGTCGATCGGTTGATTGCATGGAAAAGTGGATGTCAATTGTACCATAAATTGAAAATCGCAAATACGTTCTAATTTACCGCGAGCCGACTTGAAGTTGCCGGCCAAGCCGATCGGTAATTGCGTGAGCGATAATCGCGCCGATGAACAGTGTGCACGACCGATAAACAGTAATCGCACCGGATGAACGGTGCGGTCGATGAACACGATGTCGCGCCGAATGAAGAATCGTAATAGCTCACGATGAATAGTGTCTCGCATGAATGAATAGTACCCGAACGATGAACAATACCTCACGCGATCACTAGTAATCTCGCGCGCGACCAGTAATTGCGTAACGAACAGTATTGTGCATGGACAGGGAAAGAAAGGAAACTCCTATCTAGCCACTATGCGGACACGTAGTCACTGGTACAATGTCGATCGGTCAAGCTATATGCATGGAAAAATTGAAGGCAATGGCACGAAAGGCACCATGTGTATGGCACTGCCTGCAAGAGACCGTCACCACCTCCGCGATATGTTATCAGTTGGCTAGTCCGCCACCATGCTATGGAGGCAACGACAGAGCCACGGCACTAGCACGCAAACATGCACACGCCACCGAGCAATGCCGCACTGGTAGCTACCCGCATGGGCTCTACGCCATGAGCCCCGCTAGTCAGTCCGCGCCATGAAGCCGGTCGCCATGCGATCACCACGCCCCATGCGCGATTGATATCCCGTCTTGCGCAAAGCCGCCGACCTCGCCTCCCGCGTTTGCCGGCACCCCACGCCGCCATGCTCCCCCGCCCCGCTCTCGGAGTTTTGAAAATTACGAGGAAATTTCGCAAATAAGAAACTTTGCGAAACCCCCGAAATTTGAAAATTATGTGAATTTTTTCTTAGAACCTGAAATTAGCACTTTAGCCTCGAAAATTACAAAATTCAATAAAAATTCATATTCGCATTTTGAATTATTTTGAACTTTTGAAGCATGTTTAACTTTGCTATTATTATTTCTATGCAATTTATATATTGTATTTATTTTTTGATTATCTGTGATTGTTTATATTGCTTTTAATCACTGAAAATAACAGTAAATCATGAAAATACATAGAAAAGTACGGGAACACGAACTGGGAGTTTGAAGAGTATTATGAGAATTTTGTAACAATTTTATGTAAATTACCAGCAGTAATCTTATGAAATTTTTGCATGAATATGAAAATGATTGGCATCACAAACCAGGAGTTCGAAGAACTGACCCAGTATGGCCAGAATTTGTATTAGTCTTCAATTCTATGGTAAGGTAACCACGGATAAGCAGAAGATTGAGCAGACTCTCTCTACCTTTCACCCAAATACGGTGCAATCCGCACGCAACTATCGTTAAGTCGGCTACAAGAAGTATGCCGTATTAATTGGCACTATGCAAGTTGCAGAAGCTCAAGATGATGTTCTAAGGAAGAACTACATCTCACAGCAACCTAGTAGCAATGTTGGTCGTGAAACTAATGCTAGTAGCTACAAGGTGATAAAGCCTCTCACGAAGGAGAGGGACAAGAAGGGTAAGGTCATGGGTCGCACGTTATTGATGCTTTCCAGTCTAAGAAGAAGGGCATAGGACAGCATGAGGCACACCTTGCTATTATAGGCACGGAGGATCCACATTCATTAGTTGCACTCATGGATGTGAACAGCCTAGTAGCAACCCCCATCATCCCTCCTTTGGACATCGCAGCGACCCTAGTCGTAGTTGCCCAAAAGGAGAAGATCACCATGTAGCAGATTGAGGCAGAAGTTTCTGAATACTTCGCTGATTCGATCTAGTGCACGCATTGTATTTGGATCTTTTATAGTAACTTGTAGTTTGTACTTAAAACATAACATTGAATTATTGAATAAAGGTTGTAAGCTCTAGGAGAGCAAAGCATTAAATTCTTATGATGAGTCCTGCAAGACTTATTCCCGTATTTATAATAACAAGTTATGTTCTGATATTTGAAGTATTTTATTTATGTGTTTCTTGCTTTTTGCTGCATATTAATAAAGTACATTATATTAGAACGTGTGTGGCACCCTATGGAGAAAATGCGCTTAGCAGGTAGCGGCACAACGAATACCATCTTGAGAGAGACGAAAATCTTTGATCGGCCAAAGAAGAATCTGGTAGTCTTATGACCATCGCAGGCAGCGATGCTTGTATAATAGGCTCAGGAAGGGCCACAATTATACTCCCGATGAGCACAACTTTGGTCATTAAAGAAGTCTTGTTGTGCCCAGAATCGACTAAAACTCTCAAGGATATTCGCGCTAACGGTTTCCACGTAGAGACTGAAGAAGAGTATGGTAAGGAATACCTGCTCATTACAAAGCGTGAAGAAAGTAGAAAATGGTATTAGAATGACTCCCTTCATTTGAAACTAGGCTGTACTACACTAATATTAAGGCATCTGCAGTTTATACTGCCCTGAAAACCATATTTAGAAGCTCTAAACCTTTTCTATCTCTAGCATGATAGATAATGCCACCCAGGTCTTAGAATGATGAAAAATATAATTAACAATTCACAGGGACATAATGTCAATGTAAAGACTTTTCCGAATCAAGAAGATTTTGTGTGCCCCACATGTGCCACCGAAAAATTAATAACTAGACCTTCTGCTCTGCAAGCGAAGGATGAAGTCCCTGTATTCCTGGACCGTATCCAGGGAGACATTTATGTCCTATGCAACCTGTCGAGGCCATTTAGGTACTTTATGGTGCTCATCAATGCTTTCCCCAAAATGGTCGCACGTATGTTTATTGTCTACGAGAAACCACGCTTTTGCAAAGCTAAATCTCGCTGATAAATAAAATTAGAAATAATTTCTCTAATCATCATGTGAAGTCCACCAGAATGGACAATGCTGGAGAATTTACTTCAAAGGCATTTGATGATTATTGTATGGCAATGGGAATTAAAGTTGAGCATTCCATACCGCATGTCCACACCTAGAATGGACTAGCAGATGTGTTAATTAAAAGGATTAAATTTTTGCCTGACCACTTTGAAGAATTGTAATTTACCAACTACATGTTGGGGACACGCAGTCCTGTTCGCAGCAACTCTCATCAATTTTTGACCATCGGCATATAACATCCATTCACCTATGCAACTAGTGCAAGGGTCACCACCGAAAAATTCTCATCTTTGAAGATTTTGTTGCAAGGTTTATGTACCTATACCACCACCACAGCGAACTGCAATGGGCCGGCCTTCTCTGAAAGTTTGGGTTATACGTTGGTTATGAGACAACATCCATAATCAGGTATTTGGACCCTATGACGAGAGATTTGCATACTGCCCGATTCACTGATAATATATTAGGTAAGAATACTTTCTCGCCATTAGGGGGAGGAAATCAACCCCTTGATGAAAAATATCGAGAAATAGAGAAGTCCAGAAGATAATTGAAGTCCATGCAAATGACCCGCACACTAGTGAAGCAAATAGAGAAGTCTAGAAGACAATTGCTGTCTAGAAGATAATTACAGTCTAGAAGATAATTGATTTGCAAGCATTAACGAATCAACTGCCTAACCACTTTAGTGATTTCAAGCGCGTGACCAAGTCACATATGCCTGCACGCAATGCACCAGAGAGGGTTGAAATACCAATTGAGGTATCCCTAATCCCGTCCTAAGGCCTCTGTAAGGACGAGAACTTCGGCCCCTCGAATCCGAAGTAACTGGGGACGCTTGGTGAAAAAGGATAAGAAGGACTTGACACAACCGATCACCGAAGTGCCCCAAAACCAAAAGGGGAGCCAGTTGAGACCTGGCAACAGTATGGCACCTTCAAAAAAGGCATACCAGAATTAAACATCCCCATGAAGGGAGATACCAGCATGGATGTGTGCGCACATATCGGAGCTAGAATACTAAAGAGACTTGCCCCCGTAATTGAAAGCAGCGGTGAGCAAGTAGAAGTATTAGAAGAATCGCCCCATGAAGAAATAGCTATAAACCATGTGACCACGGGAAAATCTATGAATAAGACAACCGCCAATGTCGATATTTATTTGCAAAGAAAATTGCAACAATCATCGATCTTGATCCTGAACCTGAACCGCTCATTGAATGAAAGAAAAAATCAGATTGGGAAGGTTGGAAGAAGGCAATAGAAGAAAAATTATTATCTCTAAATAAAAGAAAGATGTTTGGGCCTATAAGCCGTTCACCTCCCCCATGTGCATCCGTAAGGCATAAGTGTGTATTTGTTCGAAAGATAAATGAAAATAATGAAGTAAAGTAAGGCTTGTTGCACAAGGTTTCACTCAACATCCAAGAGTTGTTTATGAAGAAACCTATTTCCCGGTCATGGGCGGAACCACCCTTTAGATATATAATCTCAATGGCAGTAAACTTGAAGTTAAAGTGAAATTGATGGATGTAGTAACAACATACCTTTATGGAATATTAGATTCGGACATTTATATGAAGATACCTGAATATATCCCTGTCCCGAATCAAGACAGAGCAAATAGAAATATGTACAGTGTGTAACTCACAAAGTCACTGTACGGACTTAAGTAATCAGGCAGGATATGATATAATCACTTGAAACGACTTTCTATGCAAGAAAGGCTACACGAACAATGATGATTGTAGCTGTGTATTTATACGACGATGCTAGGATGTATTTTTGTATAATCTCAGTGTATGAAGATGATTTGAATAGCATTGGAACCCTAGAAGGTATTAAGAAAGCAAGCTCTTACCTGGAGTTAAGAGTTCGAAATGATAGATTTGGGTAAAACCAAATATTGCCTAGGCTTACAGCTTGAGCATACCCCTGAATGGATATTAGTATATCAGTCAACCTACACTCGAAGGTGTTATAAATGTTTGATTTTGAAAAGGCATACCCTTCGAAAGTACCAATGGTCGGGAGATCTTTGCAGCAAGACAAAGACCCGTACAGACCTAAAGAAGAGGGGGGAGGAAGTCTTGGGACCGGAATTCCTATACTTAAGTGCAATAGAAGCACTAATGTACTTAGTAAACTGTACTAGATCGGACATTGCATTTGCCGTGAACCTATAAGCAAGGTATAGTACAGAACCTACCAAAAACATTGGCAGAGAATAAATGACACCTTCCGATACCTCCAAGGAAGCAAAGAACTTGGTCTGTTCTACAGAAAGAACCAAGACCTAACCATGAATGGCTATGCAGATGCCGGGTACCTATCGGACTCACATACAACCAAATCGCAAATAGGCTATGAACTCCTATGTGGTGGAATTACAATTTCATGGAAATCGTTTAAGCAGAGTCTTGTATCGACTTCGACGAACCATTCAGAAATAATAGCACCGTTCGAGGCCTCACAAGAATGTGCTTGGCTTCTTGGGATGATTCACCACATCCAGTAGTCGTGTGGATTGAATACCACGCAAACCCCCACTATTATCTATAAAGATAATGCAGCTTGTGTTGCACAAGTGTAGATGGGTTATATGAAGAGTCATCTTACAAAGCATATCAACCCTAAGTTCTTTTATGCTCATGAATTGCAAAAGATGGACGAAATTAAAGTACTGTATACTAAGTCATGTGAAAATCTTGCAGATTTATTAACTAAGTCACTTCCAGCATCTAGCTTTGAAAGGTGCATACGTGGAATTGGAATGACGAGACTTAGAGAAGTGCAGAATTCAGGGGAGAATCTTCACGAACTCATTATTGAAACTTGATTACGAAGATCGAGTACCCAAAGAGTAAATCCTAGAGATTAAATGAAATTGGGCGGATTGTACTCTTTTTCCCTTGACGAGTTTTCCTAAAGTTTCTTGGCTAAGGTTTTTAATGAGGCAATTCGTGCAACGCAGCAGAACTTGTATCATGTGCTCTTTCTCCAAATTTTTCCTACTAGGTTTTTATAGAGTTTTGACGAGGCATGAACATATGAGGATGGGTGCCCAAGGGGAGTGTTGGGAAACTATGGGCTTGGCCCAGTAGCCGGCCCATGTATGGGCTTCCCATCCCAAACCCTAGCAGTGTCTCTAGCCTATAAATAGGGGGTGCTATTCATTGTAAACGATTGATCAATTGATGAAGGAATAAATAGAAGCAAGAAGCCCCCTATATCTCTGTGTTCAATCTACTATTTTGTTCTTGTGTTCTTGCGTTGTTCTTACGATTCTGAGTTTATCTACGAGGTAATCGCTCGGACTAGACTCGCCAGCGACGGTTCCTAAATAGTAATGTTGTCATTTCTAGATTTGACAACCGTTAATCATCCTTTGCCGTCATTGTAGTTTCATTTATTATAAAATTTTAGATTCAGTTTATTTCTAATTTGAGACCATTTGCGCAAGATACATTCCCTGTCATGGCTACAAATACTTTTTAAATGTTAAAGTATGAGAGCATGAAAATGTTTGAACAATGCTTGAACTAAGTGTAGGTTCTCTAGCATGTCTTTAAATTATTTGTGTGAAAAATACTATAATAGATAATAACACACTTGCATTATAACATTTTTTACAACCACTATATCATCTTGAATCAGTTTTCTTTTAAAGTGGTTACATAAACAACACATCTTATATAGCAAAAATGTAAAATCAACTGTGATCATATCTCATTTCAATTACTATTACAAGCACTCAAGTTTTTAGGGAAAAAAGGGTCTGAATAAATAGCATTTCTGTTGATATACTCTAATGTATCAATATTATATACATTAGGTAACATATTGGAATAACATTTGTTGTTTGCGCTTTATTGTCGAATAAACTAAACTTTGTTTCCTGTTCTCAATTGAAAGTCCAATGGCCTGTGTGATAGCTTAAGTGATTGTCTATCTATATATTTGTGTGTTGCTTTTGTTGTGCCTTTAGTATCTCCATTTGATTTTTGAAAGTTGCATACACACTTACACAGGCTAGAGTCCTGCAGTATCTAGAGAGGATGAAGAGGGTTTATTCTATTCCAACCATGCGGTGTACATAAGAAGTCCTAATGGATTTCTCTATTGAATTTTTGGCTAATCTAGCGTGTTTGCGTACCGTATTTGCAAATCTAACCACGCGAAAATTGTATTTGCAAAAATAGCACCGTTGGCACACGGTCACCGTGCGCCAATGGCTACCGTGCCGACACGTGACGTTGGCACACGGTCACCATGCGCCAACACCCCTCACGCCGCCATGTGGCGCGTTGCTTAACCCGGCCCTTTGGTTACGCCACCACTCGTGGCGTGACAAAACAACGCTGTCACGCCATGGGCGGTGGCGTGACAATGCTGTTTGGTCATGCCACCAAAAGTGGCGTGACCAAAAGTGCTATTCAGAACGAATTTGATTGAATTTGGGTGGACACGTGTCGACGCACGGGGCGTTGCCGCGTTGCCATCATGCGCCAATGCGCCACATGGCGGTATGAGGGGCGTTGGCACACGGTGACCGTGTGTTGTCGGCACGGCAGCCGTTGGCGCCGCGATGACCGTATGCCAATGGTGCCATTTTTGCAAATACAATTTTCGCATGGTTAGATTTGCAAATACGGGACACAAACGCGCTAGATTAGCCAAAAACTCTTTCTCTATTCAGCAAAATGTACATGATTGGGTTGTCATGTCTAATAAAATCTTTTATATAGTGATCTTTTATTCTTAGTCAAAATCTTATCTTGTTGTATTGTTCTGATTTCTTCAAAAAAAAATGCTAGACTGTTAGAGATGGGGTGTGGCTGTGTGTGTCTATTTCAAAAGGAAAAAAAGGACGTATTGTACTTGCAACATGATGTGTATTATCTTATTGTTTTGAAAGAGGTATCAAATAAAACAAGAACGAAATGTCCTCCCAACAAAATACAAAAATGCTATGATCCATATCAAGCAATTTTAGAGTTGCCTGTAAGGTTGCTTTTGCCTGTAAGGTTGTTTCTTTCTTTTTTACAAAAAGGTAGGAATAAGTCCATTTTACTCTCTCAAACTTTCCAAAAAAATCCTCTTAACTCTCTGAACTACAAAACCGGTTTTTAACCCCCCCCCCCACCAATCTTTCAAAACAGGTTAAAATTCACTCTGAGGTGGTTTGGCAGGGTGGTTTCGCTGATGTGGACCCAAATCAGTGTGGTTTTGCCATGTTGGCAACCACACCAACATATTTTTGCCACCATACACTCTCTTCTCGTCCACTCTCTCTCTCTCTCTCTCTCTCTCTCTCTCTCCACTAGCGTTGGTCGGCTGCTGCGCTGTTAGATTCCTGGCTGCTAGTAGAAAAGGAACCTCAAGCTCAAGCATCGCCGAAGTTCGTCGAAGAAAGAGGAAGCGGAGCAGCTACGCATCGTCGTCGGGGGGGGCCTCCACAGGCAATGGCTGAGCATGGCGAGGAGCTCATTCATTAGTGGGACCGCCTCGAGAGCGGTTATGTCCACCATGAGCTCCTCGTAGACAGCGATGGCGAGGCAAAACACCATGCTTGAAGTGGTCTTGTGCCCGGACTCCCCACCTGCATGTGCTCCCACAATGGCGAGAGGTGACGGAGGAACGACGAGGGGGGTGAGCACCACGTGTTCCCGGGAGAGGGGAACCCATTACTGGCGTCTAGGAGGACGGGGAGCCTCAGCCAAGATGGTGATGACAGCAGCCATGGCGGGAGAGGGCAGCTTGGTGGTGGCGCACTGAGGAGGAACAAGAAAGGGGAGGAGACTGGGGAGTTTCACTGTGATATAGAACAATTTGTGACACAGTTTTCTTGGTGTCGGGATGGCGGCAACAGTGCCTCACTGGAGACGGTGAAGACAGTGGCGGCGGCTCCGGTGGCGGTGATGATTCCAAAGATGACTCAACACTTAGAAGTCGTCTCTGAGGTCGCAAGGAAGAGAGGAAGGTGGTTGTGAGGTCAATTTTGGATGAGGGAAGACAGATTTTTTTGGTCTAGCTCGGATTTGGGGAGATGGGAAAAATATGAAGGGGAAGGAGCCATGACGCGTGGGGTTGTAAGATCGAGGAGGCCGACTAGAGGGGGGTGAATAGGCGGTTTTTAAAATCTTTTGGCTAAAACCGAGTTTTATGCAGAATTGTAAATCAATTCGGTTTTACTCAATTAAAACCTAAATCAACTAGTCTTGACTAAGTGCACCAACAATATAAGACTATTGATAATGATAGCAAACATACAAAGCCATGCAAATAATTTAATTCTAGGAATGTAAATTGCATAAAGTAAATCACAAGAGAGCAAACCACAATGACACAAGGGCGTTTTATCGTGGTGTTCGGAGACTTCTGGTCTCCCCTAATCCACGTTAAGATAAGCCCAAACAAATTGGACCGGCTCCACGAATTAAGCCAAACACCTCAATTCCACTAGTGGTATCTCTTTCCCGCTCTGGATAGGTGAGCTCCAACCTTCACAACACGTCGAGCCTTCTTCACAAGCTTCTTGAGAAAATCACTAGACCACAACGTCTCCACGCTGCCTAGGTGTCGGCCAAACACCAAGAGTAATAAACCAAGTCTCTTGCTTGACTCTCACTATGTGTAACGAATGTACAAGCTCAAGTAGATACGAAATCCACCTCTAGATGCAACACATACAACTAGAGACATCTCTTCTTGCTCACAAGGTGCAATACATGCACAATTGAGAGAAGCTCACACTAGCTCAAGAGGATGAAGTGGAGTGCAAAAAGATTGTCTCTCAACCACCAAGGGGTATTTATAGCCCTACCACAAAAACTAGCCATTGGGGCATAAATCTCCAAAATCAAGTATTTGCGGTAGTACCATTTGTAGAAACCGGTACTCCGTGATCACTGCTCAACGGTCGAAAAGGGTGCATTAAATGCTCAAAAACTAGCTGTTTAAAGTTTGGTGCGATACTACTACACTCACATGGGCCAGTACTACCGTTTGACTGCAGTACCACTCCTCTCATGCAGTACTATCGCAGGTCAATTTCAGCAGAGACGACACTCGAAAAAAAAGTCATAACTTTTGACTCGATGTCGAATTAAGTGATCTTGGACTCTATGGAAAGCTTATCTAGAGAGCTACACAACCCATCTATTTTATTGATCTCAAACACATTTGATCAAATCAGGAGGCACAACTCCAAAGAGTCAACACATGGGCTAAGTCCAAGAAAAGAGCAACGAGCAATCTTAGACCATACTAAGGAATGATGCATGACCCTCAACAATTTGCAAAACACATTTGCAAACTTAGATCATGCCACAAGGAGTAGGTACATGAATTCCAACCATTTGCAAAACACATTTGCAAAGTACAGTCACATACTACAAGGATTAGATGCATGGCCTTAGCTATTTGCAAAATACATTCGCAAATAATAGCATCATGACATGGAGAGCTAGAGCAAGCAGGATTGAGCTATCAACATATGATGAAACTCAAGCTACTAGACAAGACCCCTCTTAATAGTATGATAATCTATGCTAGCAATCCGGTCTTTCAACCAAACACTAAGACCGGTAAAAGACTAGAAACACATCCTTAGCCTTAGCTAGTTATACCTTTGCCTTGAGCATCCTCTTGAAGCTTGATAACGAATATCTTCACTTCAAATCTGGGTCATTGTCTTGATATGCATCAACCCATGATGCATCCTTCATGTGCCCTCCATCAACACATGATGGGTCTTTTCTTGACTTGATGGTCAACTCATGATCATCTCCTCTTCGAGATCTTGATATGCATCAATCATATGATGCATCATATTCTTGAACCTTGACTTGATGACGATCAACTCATGATACTATCCAAAGTCTCCATCACCATGGGTCATAACATATTCATCTAACTCATGGAAAATGTTAGGCCCACAATGTGATTGTCATTAATTACCAAAACATACATACATTAAATACTTCTGAAATAGCCGTTACTGTCAGCTGTGGTACTACTGCACTCACAAGGTGTAACATCCCAAAAATTTGGTCTGTTTTAAAGTTTTAAAAGAAAAAAAACCATTTGAATTTTCCTGCTAAAGTTAAAAGCTTAATTGGAATTTTCAGAGTTCAAAAACAATTTAATGTGGTTAATGTCAACATCAACTATTATCAAAACTACTTTATTTGGGTCTTATGAGCTTGGATATATTTTCTAGAATTTTTCTGAGTTCATTTGGTATTTTCTAAGTCTTATTTGGATTTGCTGCTATTTTCTAAAAACAAAAACTATGAAAATCTCATAAAAAGTGGCTGGGCCGAAACCCAGAACCTTTCCCGTCCGGTCCAACCCTGTGCGGCCTGTTCCCTTGCCTTCGGCCCGTCTCCTGCTCGGCTGGTTTCCCGCCAGACCCGCTCAGTTCCTCTCTCTCAAGCAGCGGCATGACCCCACTCGCTAATCATCGCCCGCGCAGGCGCGACTCGCCCGCTCCTGAGCCGCCTTCGCTGACTGTGGGCCCCCTCGGCCACGTCATCTTCGTCTTCTCCGCGGACTCTTGAGTCCGTGTCGAAGCCGCCGCGGTGCCTCGCCATCTCGGACGCGAACTCCCCTCTCCCGTGGCTACTTAAGGCCGCGACTGTGTAACATCCCAATTTTTAGAGCTTTAAAAATCATTTAAATAGTTGGTAGAGAGAAAATTCACCATTTGGATTTATTTGAATTTAGTTCAAAAGCTTTAACTTGGACTTTAGTAACAAAACAATTTAATATGAATAATTCCAACATGAACAATAGTCAAAACTATTTTATTTGGATTCTATGAGCTTGGATATGTTTTCGGAATTTTCTGAATTTTTCCAAGTTCATTTGCTATTTTCCATTGCTTATTTGAATTTCGCTATTTTCTAAAAAGGAAAACCTATTTTAAATCTCCAAACAATGGTTGGGCTAAATCTCTCCTACCAAAGACTTTGTTCATCTCGGCCAATCATTCGTGAGCCGTCCGATCTGAGTTGGACGGCGATCTCGCCATGCGCCTCCTCTCTCTCGCCCTCTGCCATGGGCCGCCTCCCGTCTCACGCCAGCGGCCCACTACAGGTCATCGCCGCCGCCTTCGTCTCCGCGCGTTCGTCGCGAGCAACCGCCATGAGCGGTCAACGCCGAGCTTCACAGCGGACGCCTCCAACCGCCCCGCGTCCTCCGCACGTGCGCCACGACGCCCACGACCACCCCGCCACACCCCACGACCCCCTCGTCCCCGCGGCCGGTTACGCCCACGAAGCCGCAACCGTCGCCCACGACCTCCACGTCGCCACGCCGCCCCGGTGCCTCCCGACCTCTATAAAGCCACCCGAGGATCGCCGCAGCCTTTCCTTAACCCTCGCTCAATTCCACCCGAGAACCTCGCATCGCCGCCAATTCGAGCTCTAGGGCTTTCGCCACGTGATTTTTCGATTTCTTCGATTGCTTGCCGCCGCCGCTGGCCGCCAGGAGCACCTCGTGGAGCACCCGCCGTCACCGCACCTACCTCCGGAGCCACCCATTTCGTCGAGCCTCACCGGAGCGCCGCCGACAAAACCCGAAGCCGCTTTGCTCGACCTCGCCGCCGCCACCACCGCCCACCTCAACCACCCGGAGGTACCTCATCGTGTTCGCAATAGCGTCGCCTACACGCCCGCATTCACCCCACCCTCGCCGGCGAAAGCATCAGTAGCGCCGGTGACCATCGAGTCGATCATGCCGTCGTTGTCGTCCTCGCCGACGTGGGCGCCACGCCACCGCCACCTCACCTCCGTGCGTGCGTGTCACCACGCAGCGCTTGTCGGCGCGCCACGCAGCAATGCACGCCACGCCAAAGATCGTTTCAAATCTCGTGGCTCGGTGGACTTGGTGCATCGTGGTAAGTCAGCGACATGTGGGTCCCACGTGTCGATTAATTCTTTAATTCATTTATTTTCCGGAAAATCCTTCGCCGCGTCACCTTGCGCAATAATTAGAATTTCCTTTAGAAAAATAATTCAGAAATTGTTAAATAATGATTTAGGTTTAAATTTGTAAAATTCATAACTTTTGCATCCAAACTCCAAATTGGGTGTTTCAAATTTCTAAATTCATATAGAATTAAGATCTAGCTAATCAAATCAAAATTATTTAAATTTGACTTTTGTTTAAATTTAGAAATTCATTTAAAATTCAAGAGATAGGTTAAAACTTGTAAAATTCATACCTTTTGAATCCCAAATCCAAATTGGATGATTTAAATTGCTAAAATCTTAGAAAATTATTGTCTAATTAAATAACATATAATTATGTAATTTGGAGTTCAGTTTAGTTTTAGAATTTAGAATTTATTTAATTTCCAAATTTAGGTTAAAATTTGTAAAATTCATAATAATTGAATCCTAACTCCAAATCCATCCATTCAAATTTCTAAATTCGTCTAAAATCCAGATCTATCTATTGGAGATTTTTAATTATTTTATTGGAGTTATTTGCTTCTGGTTTTTATTTAGTTTTGTTTGTTTGTGTCGCTTATAGTAGACTTAACGTTTCCGGAAGAGTTGAAGAAGAAGGACCTTTCAAGACCAAGATCAATTCCTAGATCCTTTTCAAGGCAAGCTATGCCCTTGACCATTTTGCTTCCCAGTTTTATAAAAGTATTTTAATTGAAATTATCTGCATCTTAATTCAAGTATTTATTTAAAAGCTTTTGGGTGCGATGAATTAATTCCAAATTGATATGCCTCCTTGTGTAATTGTTAAGCCTTGATTACTTGTCACCCTAGTTGATAATTAGTTGGTAAATATTGTAGCACCAACGTGGGTTGGTTAGTTAAGTATTAGATTGCTTAGCCATGCCACGACTCACTTGTCATGTATCTTCTTTGTTATAAATTGACTAAGTGAATATGAAATGTGAACAAACTGTGTGTACTATGTGTCTTTGTGGCATATGTTGCACTTAAATCAACCGGTGGTAAAAGATTTTGGACCGAGGCAAGGGGTGGATCTGTGTGAAAGGGGTGGACTGTGTGGATGTGTGAATATTAAAATCGTGTGTCTATGTGGTTTAGTTAGTGGAAGTCTTGCCTTGGTCAATTAAGGACCTCACCATGTGCTTTATTGAACCGAGCTTCTGTCGACCACATGCCTGTTTGAGACTGCCTAGCATAGTAGGATAAGGTATCTGAAATGCTTTGTTATGATTAGTGTTAGCTACACTAATTGTATCTTGTGGGTAAAGTGTACAAACTCTGCAGAGTGTAACTTAATCTATTCGAATAGCCGCGTCCGCGGTCATGGACAATGCTCGGGGATTTGACACTAGGGGTAGATTTTCATAAAATTGTGTGGGAAGGGAGCTATGTGATTAAATCATCTAGCTATGTGAATAACCTGTTAGGCTGTGTGTGTGTCTTTGTGAAATAACTTGTTAAAATTATTATTGTCTATTTGTTTTACCTGACTTTAATCTATTAATTGTATTCAATTGCAAAAGTGGCATTTATGCAAAAGAGCCACAGAATGCCTTCCTTTGTAAAAAGCCAGCATATATATATTTTGCATCTCTGTGGTGTGGCTTGCGAGTACGGTGTGTACTCACGCTTGTTTTGACGAATCAAGCAGAGGAGGAGTCTTCACCAGCATTCGAGGACGAGTACATCGAAGGTGCCTGATCGTGAGGTCTTGATCCCAGTCGGTTGCCTGTGGCGAACCGATGGGGTGCCACTACCGTTTATGTTTCCGCTGCCGTTTATTTCCTATGTTAGCCCTGCGTGGCTCAATAGTTGTAAACTCGACCTTAAGGTCAAAACCATTATTTGTTAATCAAAGTTAATCGTTTATGTTATTATCCGCTTGTATGGATCGATTGCCATCTTTGTTGACACTGTGTGCACTAGCATGATCCTGGGCTAGTGCATTAAACACAGAGGGTCCCGAACCGTAATTTTGGGTCCCGACAGACTGCGTCAAAGCGACCGCACCACCTCGCCTCCTCTGAAACCTTAGGCCGCCCCTTGTCCCGCGCCGCCGTTTCGATGAATCCGGCCTTCAAAGCTTTCCTCCGCCCGCAACTTCGGTGAGCTCGTTCTTTGCCACCGGAGCCGCGCAAGCCTCGCCGCCGCCTTCTTCGAGTTCGCAACGACGAGGGCTACCTCACGGTGACCTTGGCTTCGTCGGAAACTCACCGAAGCCCCGGATCCGTCGAACCCGAGGTCTCGCCGTCGCCTAATCCTCGCCGCCGGTCGCTGCGTAGGTCTCCAAGCACCCGTGAGCACACCGGCGAAGTTCCCGCCTCGCCTCTACACCCAGAGCACCCGCCGCCGCTCGCCGGTTTCGTTCTGAGCGCCACCAGCCTCACCGGCGTCCACATCGAATCCACGTCAGCGCCGTGTCACCCGGTTTGCCCGCGTGTCGCCCACGTGTCCGCCTCGTCAGCATCTGCGTGGCACCATCGAGTTTAACCCAACCGCCCGGCTCGGTGAACTCAGTCCACCGTGAGCCATCTCTCTTCCAAGTGGGTCCCACTTGTCAGGGGGATTTTCTTTTCCTTTTTCTTTTCTTTCCGGCGGAAAACCTTCGCTGACGTCAGCCATGCGCCAAAATTCCGGAATTTCCAATAGGAAAATAATTCGGATTAATCCATAAATCCTTTTTAGGGTTATTTCATGGATTTCAATCTTCCAAAGCCCATATCTTTTGCATCCGAACTCGATTCAGTCCATTCAAATTCCTAAATTCATCTAAATTCAAGATATATCTATATGAGATTTTTATTTAATTTTTGGAGTTTATTTGCTCTATGTTATTTATTTATTTGGTTTATTTTCTTGTTTTGCGATTAGACGCGATACTTGGGAAGCTTTGAGCAAGGAGGAGTCTACCAAGATCAAGATCAATCCCAGGATTTATTCCAAGGCAAGTCGTAGTCCTTTGATCATATTGAACCTATGATTTCAAAAGTATATTGTTTTATACAAATGCATGCTATGTTTATATAAATTGTTTTGGGGTTAGTTATTACCTGTTGTCATTATACCTCCCTTGGATTATTTGAATGCCATGAATCCTTTGTCACCCTAGCGTGGATAATTTTAGTTGGACATATTCATATTGCCAACATGGGTAGCGATTAATGCTTAGTTCAAATTTAGATACGATGGGTTTATCATCACATGTGTCATAATGATTAATCTTGACTTAATGATATATGGAATCGTGGTGGTGAGCCACTCTTGTTAAAATTTGTAGGTACCATGACGGGGTGAGTCATGGGTCTTGGTTAAACAAAATGGTTTCGCTCGGGCGAGTGGTTGGTGGATAGTGGGGGTGTGGATGGAACACAGATTGGGTTTGTGGTAGTCTCGCCTGAGTAACTTGTCAAGGACTTAATCTTGTGTGCCATTGAACTGGGCCTTAACCGTACAACCACAAGTCTGGTATGGGACGGACCTGGCTGACTAATTAGCAATGTCTTAATTTCGATTCTGTCGCGGGGAGCGTGAGTTACGGGAAACGTATTCTCACAGACGCAAGAGGGGGGCCCTGTCTGGTCGGAAAGACATTCAGTGTTGAAACCTTAGCGGACAGAATTGGGTTAAGAAGGAGCTTTGTAAAAGCCTTGTGATGATCACTTAAGTCGCACACCCAAGGAAGTGTGGTCAGACTCTTTGAGTTGATTAATCTCTTGTGGGTCAAGCTGTACAACCTCTGCAGAGTGTAAAACTATTCGAACAGTCGTGTCCGCGGTTATGGACGTGCTCGGGGATTTCACACGGGAGATAGAGTATTTTATAAAATGAGTCGGAGTGTGGATGGGAAGTTCACTTGGTGAATATAATGTTTGTTTGGTGAACAGGTCATTCACTTGGTGGTTTGTGTCGATTGGTGAATTGGGGATTCACTTATCTTTGGTTTGGTTGGGAAGTGAATGGGAAGTTCACTAGTCGTTTCAAAGAAATTGTTTAATTATTTATTATTGTTTTTAACTACGTATTTCAATCTATTTATTGTATTTATCGTAAATGCTGTTTTCTGCAAAAGAACCATACAGCTAACCTTGTCAAGCCATGCATGAATACTATTGCATACATTTCCCTACGGTTTGCTGAGTACATTCAAACGTACTCATGGCTTGTGCCCTCTGTTTAAATCGCGGTTGAAGAATATCAAAATCGCCCAAGAGTTCTTCGTAAGGAGGACTATGAAGGTTTTTGGATTAGGATCGTTCTCCACTCGATTACTGTGGGCATGTTGATTGGCCATTTGAAGAGTTTTGTTCATTGCAAGAGTTTTATTTGTTTCTTTAGCCTGCGTGTGGCAAGTTAAGTAAACGTTGACCATAAGGTCCAGTTATTATTATAATTTGTTACATTGAGATCTTTTTAGTTAAATCGAATAAATGGATGGTATTTCATCACTGTTTCCTGTGTGAGCTAGCTACTGATCTGGGACTAATTCGGAAAAACACAGAGGGTTCCTGAGATGCATTTTTGGGTCCTGACACAAGGTCCGGTACTATAGCATGACGGTAGTACCGCTTAGCTCAATCGGTACTACCGGTTTCCAGAGGATTTGATAATTCCAAAAACACACTCTCTGGAAAAAAATGTATCGCCGACTAAACTCCGGTACTACCGCGTATCGGTAATATAGTTCCTCAGATGCGGTACTACCGATCTTCAGGGGAGATGAAAACTCCAAAAAAACAAGCTCTCTAGAATAAACATACCACAATGTAAAACCCGGTACTACCGCACAATGGTAGTACTGCTCATCAAATGCAGGCATACTGATTTGCACTAAAGTTCTTCCAGAAGGTATTCAAAATGCAATGCATGACCCCTTTGTCTTGAGCCACGTCGATCTTTTATCATCTTTGTATTTCCTTTTCATGTTATCATTCAAACTCCGAGACAAAGCCTTGAAAACATATTAGCACACACCTTTGTCCCTTAACACATTGTTGTCATAAATTGGATACAAAGCAATATGAGTATTATGAACTACACAAGTTTTACATACTCAAATGGTATGTTTCAAAGTAGAGATCCCGATATAAGTGGATAAAGAACAAGGATCAATACTATGAAACCTCAAAATATAGAGTGAACTCCCCTAAATGTGTGCATACATGAATGTGTAATAAAAGCATATGCATATATTCAAGTTAAATTTTTAGTGGAGTTTAACCTATATTTTGGATCCGAGGAATGCAACAAGATATAAGAATATGATGTCGAGTGCATACCTCCATGATTTTCACCTTTTCGTCCAAAAAAGACTACACAATAGGTATATCAATAAAAGTGTTAGTCTCACATATATATTTATCATTAATCACAAAAATACTCCATTAACTCATAATGGCGGGTCTAGATTCTTCAGGGGTGGCTAGTCATAGGAGACGGAGGTGGGGGTGGATAGGGAGGCAGAGGGAGGGAGGAGGTGAGAGAGTAGGGGCTTCGAGAGCGCCATGGCGGCGACTGAGCACAGGTAAAGAAGATGGGAGGAGAGAGAAGAGAAAGAAAGAGAGGAAGAAGAAGGGCGATGTGGGCGTTGACATGGAGAAAATCTTGCCACATATGCAAAACTACACAACCAAAACGTCTAAAGGGGTTAAGTGACTTGGTTTCGAAAGATTAGGGGGTTAAAAAACCGGTTTTGTAGTTGAGTGGGTTAAACAGAGTTTTTTGAAAGATCAAGGGGGGAGGGGGTAAATGGACTTATTCCAAAAAGGTACAATAGTAGGTTTTCTGTTATTGAGATTTATACACATTAGGGTTTCCATTGATGGATGTATGGAAGAGATTGGCAAGAGAAATGTGTAGGGACACAAATCCTCTACAGTGAAGGTAACACTACAGAGGAGAGCATGAAACATAGTGCAAATGTAGGTGCACAATAGAAAAAAAACCATGACGAACACTCCTAACATACCACTATAGCATTTGTACTGTAGGAGTTTAATCCATGATTTTTTTAAAATAATATTCTTTTAAAAGATAATTACAAAAATAAATAGTCGCCCCAAAAAATTACAAAAATAGACTGTCTCTAGTTGAACTGACGACAGGAGCCCTGTTGCTCCCTGTCGTTGGGCTAACTTCCTGTCACCAGTTGAACTAGCGACATGAAGTGAACAGTCTTCCTGTCGCCAGTTCAACAGGCGGCATGAGCCTTAATAGCATATAAAAGATCGTTCAAACCCTAAAATCCGGCACATGACTCACTTTTATTCAGTAAAAAGAGAAGAAGGGAAGGGAGAGGAGTAGAGGGGAGGAGAGAAGCTAGCGAAGCGTTGCCCGTCTGGTTCAGAAATTTGTCAAGTAATTTTTTTAACCGAATGGATTATATTGTTTTAGATGTACGGTTACGTAGTGCAGTATATTGTACATAATACTTTTCGGTGGGCAGTATAGTTTTAGATATGTGGTTAGTTCTAGAAATGTTCTTTTATGGTGCAGTGCATCAAATATATCGGACATCAGTAATTTCAAAATTTACTATGGTCCGGGGACTATTATGGAGGGTCCCGAGGGGATTGATTTGCGTTATTTCCCATCGTTGATCGTACAGCTGCCAAGAGCAGAGGGGCGTACATGGGGCGCTGTGATGCGGTGGTTGTGTCACTCATTCCAAGTGGACCATGATATATATGATCTGAGATTGATTTGTCTTGCTCCCTGAGTAGCACAGCCCACATATTGGGAGTTAGTGGAGCTCAAGGGAACAAGGTCATGGCAGTCATATGTACACATGGCTAAGGAGGGAGGGTGGGATTTGGTCCTTCTAGCCTAGACATATCCCAGGCCCAGTCCTGCATCCGCGGCTGAATAAGAAGGGGGTGATGACGCCGAAGAAGAAGTCGGGGACTCCAGCCACAGCGCAGCGCACATAATGGCCAAATCTCCTAGAGTTTGCTGATGATGTCGATGAAGACCTTGCAGAAGTAGCTCCTTCGGTTAGGCAAGCTACCGAGCTTGCTGACGAGGTCGAGGAGGTGGAAGCCGTAGTGCAAAGGAAGGATCTCGAAGACCGGGACTACATGGCATTGTTAGAAGATGAAGGATCCGACGATGAGGATGATGTGGACCAGCAGGCGGTTCCATCCGATTGGAACACATACCAGTTCGAGAACCTCGTCGTCAACGAAGGCTCCTGTGTGCCATGGGAGTACGACCAGAGTGAGGCTAGGCAAGGAGCTATTTACAAATGCAAGGAGGTCGTGCAGGAGGCAGTCAAATTCTGGTTTTGTCGGTGCGACACACATTCACAGTCGTCAAGTCTAACCCAAGATTCTAGACGTAAAGTGCAGCATAAAGGGATGCCCTTGGCGAGTGCACTCATTTCAGCCTAAGTGGGACACCTACTGGAAGTGATCTATAGTGACCCCTCACACATATGTCGTCATTGAGTCAGTGCAGTTCCACCAGAACCTGTCATCAAGCTTCATCGCCAACCTCATGTATGGTGAGATCGTGGATAATCTAGATTTTGAGCCACGATCTATCATTCGGACGATTGAGGCAAAGTTTCAGTACACAATCAGCTATGCCAAGGCTTAGAGGGCAAAACAGAAGGCGTTGGAATCAAGGTTCAGCATGTTCAAGGATTCCTACCACAACCTCTTCGGACTACTCCAAGTTATACAAGGCCAGAATCCCGGCACTCATATCGACATTTAAGATTCCACACATCCGAACTGGCCCGGCAAGAGGGTCCTACGGCGAGCATTCTTCGTCTTTTGTCCTTGCATTAATGCACTCCGACACTGCCGTCCAATCTTATGCGTGGATGGTACATTCCTGACCAGGAAGTATAAGGGCCAGATACTGACTACAATAGCAACGGACAGGAACAATCAAGTTCTTCCCGTGGCATTCACTTTCGTTGAAAGCAAGAACACAGGCAGCTGGTTGTAGTTCTTGAAGAATGTGAGGACTAGAGTTGTACAGGACCATCCCAACGTATGTGTCATACATGATCGGCATACGGGCCTGCTGAGGGCAATAACCTAGCTACAACAAGGAGAGAATGAAGCACTACTGTGGGCGGATCTGCAGAGCAGGTGGTGCATGAGGCACTTGGGTGCAAACTTCTACAAGCAGTTTCGTAACAAGAACTTGATGAACCTGTTCAAGCAGCTATGCAACCAGAATCGGCAATAAAAGTTTGACACACTTTGAAAGATTCTGAATGAGCAGATCCAGACGCACATAAGGGAGGCAGTGAGATGGGCTGCCCCAAGTGCTGACCAAGCACCCGAAGCATTGCCACAACTACCCACAGATGGTCCCAGTGTGACGAGGAGGACTAGGGCGTAGGTGAAATGCTTCTCGGACTGGATTGAGCACGAGTCTAAGGAGAAGTGGTCACTGCTACATGACATGGGTGGTGGTCGATATGATGTCATGAAAACCAATCTAGCCGAGGTATACAACTGGGTCATGCGCAGCGCAAGGTGCCTCCCCTTGGTTGGTATTGTGGAGGTAATTCTTTGTAGTACCGCAAACTACTTTGTGGATAGAAGCAACAACGTGTCGCTCACTATGGCAAATGATAGAGTCCTCTACTCTGCCATGCTCACCAAGTACATAGAGGATAAGACCAAGAAGGGTGAGATGCACCGGGCATTCAAGATGGGCACAAGGGAACTTCGCTTCGAGATCATGTGCAGGGATAAGGACGCTGCGGGATGAACCAAAAGAGGATCACCCACGAGTCCACGCTACGCCGCGCTAGTTGCATATGCACTTGCAACAAGCCCCTTCTTCTGCATAGGCATTGCTCCTATGTCATGGCCACATGTTTGACGGTGGCGCAACATCTTGGGCAGTACCTCTCTAATTATTTCAACAAGAAGGAGGTGATGCAAACCTAAAGTGCAAAGATGTATGGTTACACCGTGGTTAACCATTTCACTAGCTATCCGACCTGGGAGCAACTTATCTGGGCCGCGGACATTGAAAGGCTGAAGGAGAAGGTTGGTCGTGACAGTGCTGGCAAGATCGGAGACGAAGCGAAGCGACGACGATTGAAGAAGTGCTCCATTTGCAGGGAGTCTGGGCACACCTTCAAGAAATGCCCCACGATAAATCCTCAAGATGAAGGAGACATCGACACTCCGGAGGTCGCCGTGGGGACCTCATCCGGCCACCCGACTCGAGGCAGTCCACATGGGGGACGTTGAGGTCGCGGCCACGGGAAATCAAAGACAATTGTAATATGTAATTGCCAATGTTGTGTGTGTAGTGATACTAAGATTAGAAATGCTAGCACGTTATAACTTGTACTGCAGTTAGTACTTTCCTTGTTGTACGCAGTGTGGAACTAATTGTATCATAATTGGAAATTGTAACTTCATTTGCAGTGTCAGAATCTACAAAAATCACAAAAGAAACAACCAACCTTGTCACCACCCTTTTATTTTTGTATTAATTAGATGGAAATAATTGTGAGGGAATAAATGGCAATTTTTGTAGAAAATACATTTAGCAAATCTTGTTTGTAGGTTGTTATTTTTTTAGGAAATAAAATGGTGGTGCAAGGTTGGTTGGTCCGTTTGTGATTTTCACAGATTCTCTATGGTACGAAATCTACTAGGCTCGCAATAACATTTTATGATCGTCGTATGTTGTTGTAGTGTGGTAAATTTCTGGTGAATTTTCTGAGGACGATTGAGATATCAATGATTCATAAGTAGGAAGGCAAGTGATATTGTGATGCGCTAGGGAATTCGTACACGGTGGAGATATAGCAAATGAGTTCAAAAATTTATGATATTTTTTGTGGAGCCTCGAGACATAGTGTCCTTACTTGTGTAAATTTGCCATAATTTAAGTAGTTCAGAATTTTTCTCGCAATTTCATATAATTTTATTGCTTGTGTGAGGCATGATAAGGTTTGGATAATTGATTTTCACATCGTCACGAAGTCCAATTTCCTATATGAGAAGACAAAATTTGGTTATTTTCGTTGCTTTCTGGAGACGTGCTTGTATATAAACATCATGGGTTATATTTTGGTGATACACATGTCTTGACAGCAAGGTATATTAGCAGTCTAGAGGTGGTTATGGGATATTCCAAATACGCTATACTTCTAGAAATTCATACACGGTGGAGAATTATGGAGAAATGGCGTAACGATAACAACTCGACAGTTGATCCGACACGTGGGTTACATGGCACGCAGGCTAACAAATCAAGGACAGTATATGCATGCCTTTAGGGAATTAGAAATACATGCGACATGTCGACGAAGAGGGTCGAACTACTACGTGGAACATGGCCATTTGCCCTTGCGGGCCAGCTCGATGTTGTACTCCTCACCTTGCTCCTTAGCTTTCGCCACTATGGACATCTTCCATGCCCTCTCGGCCTCGCATTGCCTGGCATGCTTGCGCTCCTACTCCTTGTGCAGCCTCTCCCGCATCTTCTTCTTCTCCATCTCAGCCTACACCTCTTCGAGGCGCCTTTCACGGCCCTTGCAGTCCTCCCTGGCCAGCTCTTCCGTGTCAGCAACATCCACATGTCGTAGGGTCGATCTAGTCGTCGATCGACTGGCTGAAGTCGCATAGGCGGGGTGGAGACTGCGGTGGGACGATAGACGTGGTTACGGCGTAACGGGAAGCAAAAATAGTGGTGTGCACTGAAATACGATTTCATTACCGGCTGCCTGTGGCTCGGCGTGTCAAACTTGCAGTCGGGGTAGTTCACGCAGTAGTTTGGGCAGCACCAATAGCGTTGCCCAATGGTCCACTCGTCGGTTGATTTTATGCACTTGCAGGCGTTCCGGCACCAGCAAAGGGGTGGCTCTACCCTTGTTGAGGGCCCTTCTAGAGGGCGTTCAACGGGCATAGAAGGGGGGTTGCGGCTCGACCCAGAATCGTGGGGCGTACTACGAGACAACCTCCTTAGATCGACAAGTTTTGGATGGTGTGTGTAAGGCTGTTGACTAAACCTCCTGTCTTAGACCGAACTGGCGCATGACTCACACCACCTGGTACTCCTCCACGAAGACGTCGTGCACCAAGGCCCTCCGCGTGTACCAGTACACGTAGTCTCATGTGCACAGGATCGACAGTCCTCCGGGCGCACGCGTACACCCTCTCCTGAGTGTATGGTCTCTAGATGACATGGTCATCCGTCAGCTAATCGAACATCGCAACATATTCCGGGTAGGACCCCTGCGAAGTGATTGGCGTGTAGGTGACCTGTGGAATACAACAATGAAAACTTATCACATGAAATTATGATTACATTATGAAAAATATAAAATGGTCATGAAACTAACCCGTCGGCAGCACCACACCATGCCCATGGTTGGCATGTCCACGTCGTCATCCTCTACGTACAAGATGACCGTGTACGCTCCCAAGTCCAGCTGTGGTCGTTCGATCTGGAAGTGCTCGAAGCACCATAGCTGCAGAAGTAGTGGGCATCCAGACAGGATGGAGCTGTCTTGGGCTCGGTGACACGCGTCACACAGTGCGCGGTACACGGTCGAACCCCAAGCGTAGGGCTGGATCTCATCTACCGCCTAGTCCCAGGCCAGCTGACGTGCATACCAGACATAGTGCTTGTCGACGCTGTCATCGTGGGACCCTAGGAACATGACCCACCCGAACAGCCACAGCAAGGAGGCCTCGAAGTGTCTCCTAACAATGTGTCGGGTGCATCCTCCGCCATACGCTTGGGCTGCAAGAAGACATGTACACATCAGCAAGATTCACAAATGAATTGATGCGAGAGAACAGTAGTTACGAATACTTATGTAGAACTGGCAGATCCAACTCGATTAATCGGCCTGAAATTGCTAAACTCCATGTACCCCTTGCCTAGCGGCGGCTGTCCTAGAACCTCGCCAAGAGGTCCGTGCGCCACATGGCCGGGATGTCGTACGTCGCCATGGGGAAGCCTATGCAAGGCAACCCGGTTAGGAAACTCACGTACTACAGCATCGGCGCCATCTCCCCGCACGGAAGGTGAAACATATGCGTCCAATGGTCAACCAGGGTTGTCAGTAGGGCCCGGTCGTATGGAGAACGCCTGGACGTACGACTAGGACCTCCGTCTTGGTCGTCCTCCCACGTCGCCTCCACCATCCTCGCTAGTGGAAGGAGGCCTGCTGCTCTCAACCTGCGTCGAAACGATTAAGAACAAACGTGAGTCCACCCAAAGTAATCAGACTGCAATTGAGTACATGAAGGTCACGGCTAGAAGTACCTCGGAACCCAGTCTGGGTGCACCCTCTATGCCCTAATGGGCGTGCGCAGCTGCAAAGCGCCAAGCTCAATCGGCGCCTCACCCTCCTGGGGGATGATGGTACTGAGGCGGCTACGGTGATGCGCGCCAATCACCGGGTCAAGCAACTCGTAGTGGCTTGCGTCCGCCATACTTGAAAATTCTGTGCATACATTGCAAAGACTACAAGACATGTCAATAACGTAATAGGAAGCGACATTAATTACCAACCACAAATAGAAAGTAAAATTAAGTTGGAATTATTTTGGTTAAGCAACACAAACCGCACTAACCTACTCTGTAGTTTTTACAGATTTTATTAGGAATGTAGCTATTTTCATACTTTAAAAAGAATTTCCAGCGTTACCAGAATAATCACCGCACACAATTGTAAACCAAATTTACGCTATGCAGAAATTATACTAAGCTATTCAGCAATTTAAACAGATTTGTAATAGGGTCTTCCGATTTCAACAAAATTTAAAAATATTATCCGAGTGCAAATAAAAACAATAAACAAAGTTCATAATTTTATCATTCTGTTATACGTACCCTATGTAGCTACTCCAGATTTTCTTTACAATTTTAAAATATGTCATGCTATTTTCCTAGTTTCTAATTAATTTTTGACACTAAAAATATAATTAACACGCACAAATGGAAAGCTAATTAATTTTCCTACTTAGCTACTCTACATTTCTCACAAATGGGAAGCTAAATAAAGCTGGGATTATTTTGATTACGCTCTACCTACCTTACTTAGCAACTCTACAATTTTTACAGATTGGTAATAGGCGTCATCATATTTCTGCAGATTTATCCTTAATCGTTTGAGTGTTGGAACATTCATA
The DNA here is from genome assembly GCA_036346405.1 of Phyllostachys edulis. Classification (NCBI taxonomy): domain Eukaryota; kingdom Viridiplantae; phylum Streptophyta; class Magnoliopsida; order Poales; family Poaceae; genus Phyllostachys; species Phyllostachys edulis. The sequence continues at coordinate 28,557,993 of CM070561.1, read as the reverse complement.
ACGTGTGCATGATGAACTAGACTACACACAACTCAAATAATGTACTACACAATTTGGCTACAATTTTCTAATCTACTTTATTCTATGTTGCTATTTTGGTTTGCTAATGACAAGGTTTTGATATAATGTACCAATTGCAAAAATTGTACACGCAAGATAGCCAGCCGGATCGATGCTCCGTCCTCCCTCCTCATAGCGAACCGCGAGCTTTGCTACCTTTCTTCTCTCCCTCTTCTCCTCTCTTACATTTTTTTTTTGAAATTAAAATGAGTTTTGGATTGATTTTTCAAGGGTTTTATACATGAGATCCTATCACCATTTGAACTAACGATAGCTTGGACCGGCGATAGGGAGTCAACAGAGCTCCTATTGCCAGTTCAACTAGCGACACGTACCTATCGTCAGTTGAATTGGCGACATGAGCCTATTTTTGTAATTTTTTGGGGCGACTATTTATTTTTATAATTATCTTTTAAAATAATAATACTTTTTTAAAAAATTCTTTAATCCACACCATACATATTTTGGCCCAACACCCAAAAAGCAATCTTAAACCTTTGTGCTCTCGTGGTCGCAAGTTGCAACTCAACAACACAAGATCCCCTACTATGTCCAACTAGGTACTGGCGCGCATTTATGCGCTTCGTTGTATCTGAGGAGTGAAGAAAAGTCGAGTTGAAGAGTGGATTTGGGATATCAATGAAGAGCGAAATCATGATACTAATAGAGCTAAAAACGTCAAGATATGGAAGAAAATATAGGTTTAGTTTGGGTGGGGTGATGTAGTATAATTAGGAGGAAATATGTCACTATACTGTAAGTAAGGACATATTGATAGGTAAATTTAATGTGGTCTAACAGTGTAGTATATCATTCCAGTGGTCAACTATCAATATATAATAAGGCAATAGCGACATATCTCTGCATGCGGACATTCTAAGTAATCTTGATCAATATTACTTATTTAATTAAATCTTGACCTAAGTAATTGCGACAAAAGTTCAAGAGCCCTATTTTGAATGGAGAAAGGAATGCTCGGTTTCACATTTGGTTTTGATGAGAATTGATAAAGGTTCTTTGAGATTTTGGCCGCACTACAGACGTTTATTGTGTTACAGGTCGACGTTATACCATAAGATCCACTGGGCAACACATTGTTAGGACCATGTTCTCTTGTCAGACCAATAGAAGAGTCCATGTGCCTTGAACATCATTATAGGGTCCACCATATGATAGGTTGATAGCAACCTACTCTGCCCTCGGAGCAATGGAGGACCCCTGCATGCCTGGGTTGCTGGGAATGGAATAGGTTCCACTATTAGTTTGAGCAGCATTGGCCAGCAAGTTAGGGCCCTATTTCGTTACTTAGGCTTTTAGCCATATAGATTTTGGGGCTCTGATTATGGCGCACTCACTTTGCAGAATATCAAGTTTGACAACGATAATGATCCTGAAAGCAATAGGAAAGAGTGATCAACTCAACTGATAAGTAGTAATCTATAAAACAAATCAACACTTTTTCGAGAGGCCGGCTGAAGGATTGTCGAGCCAAAAAAAGCATCAACAATCAAAAGTTCTACATAGGATATTCCTCATTTTAAAAGATAATCTAGTTATATGTACCAGAGGTCATTCTTCTAGAAAATTAACTCAGTTCATAAAACTAAAGTAGTTAGGCAAACACTAAAAATTTCCAGAAAAGATAGGAAAATACAGTATTGACACCCCTTTAGATTTTATGGTCCAGCCTATCCATGCTATTGCTATGATTATTCGAGTAGAATTCTAGAATTATACATGTTAAGCTACGACCACAAGAACAAATAAGGTTTCAGACTAATTTATGGAAGTCCTACAACTCAGTTCATGACAATATGTGATGTGAACTATTTCATTAGTCTGACATTGCAATCAAAATGAAAGATTGCAGATTGTAAGAATTGGCACAAAATGCAACACCTTTTTACTGCAGAAAGCATCATCAATGATGGCATGGACTGAACAACATCGCACACAACACAAGGTAGTACTCAGCAAAAAAAATTTACAGAACTTTCTTGTCATTGGAACCTTGCCAACAAGAAGAAATATGAGGTAGAATGTAAGATATCCGTGAGTCTGTAAGATAAAACTATTTTTTAGGAACTCGAAAGCTCAAACAAGACCCTTGCTCACACCAACCTGGAACACCCATGCAGCAAAGAACTGGTTGCATGTAATATTTGTCACATACAGATAAACATCCAAGCTACAGACCACAAGGTACAGGAATCCAATTTTTTTTTGGATCGCAAAGATGGCAACAACACGGTATATCATATATGTAGTATAGCAAGACCTTCTGTCAAGCCATGGCACAAATCATTTAGGATTTAAAAAATGAGCAGCAGCACATAGCACATAACTCAAATCGTATAGAACCTCATAAAAAATCCACCTCACTAAATTTGCTATGCAAGCAAGAACTAATGAGGTAAGAATAAATAATATATTCTTAACTTCATAATGTATCCATAGAATTTAAAATCCATGGTACACATCATCTAGGATTTAAAAAAATGAGCAGCAACACACAATACATAACTCAAATAGTAAAGAACCTCATAAAAAATCCACCTCATTAAATTTACTATGCAAGCAAAAACTAATGAGGTAAGAATAATATATCCTTATCCTCATAATGTATCCATAGAAGGGAGGAGGACTGTATCCGACTCACATTTAGACTGTCGATACAATAACAAAGAGATGTCAATGGTGGTACATCTTATCTGTATAAATCAGTAACACATAAATCACAAAAAAAGGCAATAAAAGCTTCCATGAACCAAATTCTGCAGACAAGAGATAAACAAAAACATTCCACAAATCATTCCATATATCAACAATAACATAAAGTTAGCAAACATTTGCATCATTGATTCCGGTAGCATCTCTTACGTTAGGTTATAACCCATCTAAAAATATGCTAATATAGACAACCAACCTTAGTGGACAAATCAATTAAGGAAGATAATATAGAGTACAATTATGAGCATGTCACAGACCTTTGCCTTCCTCTCGACTTCAAGCTAGTCCACTACATGAAGATCCCTCCCAAATCCATGTTTCTTGTCGGTCCGCATAAAAGGAGCATTGTACACATCGAATGTAATGGCCAGAAAAAAATATGATGTACACATTCATAAGGTGGGTCACATACTGAGAGACCATGTGGAGGTCGTCCCGTGTGAGTGATGAGTAATTGACAAAGGTTTTAGGTCGACGAGTTTGGTTTGTGTGGTCGGACCTTGTCGTTCTTGCGGTTCACGCAGCGTTTTAAATCAATCAATCGTATCGGGATAATCGAACGACCGGCGTGTTATGGGCGTACGACCATCGAGGCGGTTGTACCGATTGGTAAATGGCGGTTGAAGAATTCCAGAGAAGTTGTTTTTCGTGTTCTGGTCTTCATTGGAAATCGGAACGACCGCAGGTATTGGAGCGAGACGACCGAGTGCGTTGATCCGCCGGTAACATGGCGGTTATCTGGATTGTATTGTGAGTTCGGCCATTTTGGTGATTTGAGTTTTGGGATAGGTCATATCCAAGTGTGTTCATGCATATGTGTTGCATATTGCATGTTTGAGCTAACGTTAGGTCAAGTTGTGAAGAACTTGTTCGGTTTCGTGTTTCTTATCTCGTGTGGGCTGCAGGACGTCGAGTGGAGTCGTGGCGAGACACGGTGGATCGGACTAAGCGCAGTGGCGCCGAGGTCGAACGGTCGGGATGTGTCGAAGACGAGCGTGGACTCGAGGTGGTTGCGAGGCGGCGAGACAAGGAGCCTTGAAGCTTCGGAAGGTGCGAAGGGCGAATCGAAATTCGCAAAGTCGCGGAGCGGGCTCCGTTGACTTAGCGGGCGTAACGGGAGGAGACCCGTTAGCCAAGGCTATATAAAGGATTGGAGGGCTGCATGCCCTCTTGAGCACTTGAAAAGGAATTAGGGTTTGCTAGAGTCAAAAGAGTCTTTAGTGGTGTTTTTTGCTTTAGGCTTTAGTGGTTGAGGAGTGTTGGTGGAGGCGGTGGGTGCTCCTGCTTGTCCCTTCGTAGCTCTCCAATGTGAGTTCTTGGCTTAGGGAGAGGGAGAGGATGGATTGATGAACTTGTAATCATTCCTCTTGTTCTAATGTCCATGTGTATGGGGATGTATCTCTTTGTATTTCGCTCTTGATTCAATGAATGGAAATCAAGTTTTCTTCTATTCGTGCTCTCTGTTCTTCGTTCTCCTTTTTGTGATTTTTTGGGGCTTTCTTCAATTCGGGAGTTTTGCTTGGTTCTTCCTCTTGATCTTGCTTGCTTTGGGACATGTGGGAACCTATCTAAGGTCATCTAGATCATCATCCACCCACGAGCAAGTCGTTAGATCAAGTTTTGTCTTTTGCGGGCTTTGAACCCACCTTCGTTCAAATGCAAAAGGATAGGAACCTTGGCATGGATCTCTGAAATCGTTGCTTGGAATAGGTTCCTAATATCTTCGGAAGGTGTGGTTCAATTTTGGTCAAGTTTGGCCGCGTAGATCAAAAGTTACGTTGATTTTCGTTTTGAAACCCGAGCGGATTTTGCCTGTTCCAGGACAATCGGATGAACCGGGCTTAACACTGCGGTTGTACCGGACTGCGGTACAACCGGCCGTTCTACTCATGGTTGTCTTGGGACTCATGTACAACCGCCGTTGTTCTGGTTGTACCGATTGTCTGATTTGTTCGAACTTCTGTTTTTGTTTGTTTGAAATTTGGGGGTGAGGAGTGGATTCAACATAAGACTTCCTCTGTGCTTAATCTTTGATCTTCATAGCTCTCATAGCTATTGGAGTGATTTACAAGTTGAATCCATTCTTTGCGAAAAAGATTAGGTGCTCCTATTCACCCCCCCTCTAGTCGCCTTTCCGGTCCTTCAATTGGTATCAGAGCAGGTTAGCTCTTTTCAATAGATCTTAACCGGTCTCAAGAGCCATGGCGATGGACAAGTACTCGACCAAGCCGCCCGTTTTCGATGGCATCGATTACCCCTTCTGGAAGAGCCGAATGGAGACATACATCCGTGCCTGGGGTATGCCATCCGGCGGAAGGTCAAGGTGCGATTCATTGTTCTGCCGATGAGAACATCAATGCCGGAACATGGTTGATGTTGAGGCGAATGCAAAGGCAAGGAACATCATCATCCGTGGTTTGAGTCGTGCGAGTTTGACCAAGATATCACATTGTCGTCCGCCCTCGACATCTGGGTGACTCTCGATGCATACCATGAGGGCACCACCCAGATCAAGACGGTTCGACAGGATCAGTTCAAGCGCGAATACAACAAATTCAAGATGCTTGCTGGTGAGTCCCTGGACGAGTGCTTTTCGCGATTTCACAAAATCTTGAGCAACCTCCGAGCGGTCGGTCTCACATACCCCGACTCGGACAATGCTCGTCAGATGCTCACGGCACTCGATCTGCGTGTTTGGGAGATGAAAGTGACCACCATCAAAGACACGACAGACCTCTCGACCGACTCTTGACGCCTACCAGACTTTCGCGCCTCAAGACTCACGAGATTGACGTTGTCTCTCGTCGGTCGAAGTCACAATCGATGGCCTTAGTCACCAATCCCGTTTCTTCTTCCGAGCTTTCTTCTGATTCTTCTTGCGGTTTCTCCCTTGTCGCTCTCTGTGACATAACGATGATCGGTTAGAGCAACTTATGGATGAGCAGCTTGCCCTCCTTGCTCAAGATTCTCCCACGCTTACAAAGGAGGAGGGACAGAAGAGAGGAGGACCCGTGATTTGCTTCGAGTGTGGTGGCCCCAACCACATCCGAGCAACCGCCCTAAGCCGAGAAGGGCAAGAACGACTACTGGCGGTTCGGGCAAGAACGACTACACCGACAAGAACAGCAACAAGAAGCCTCCAGCTCGGGCGCCCAAAGAAGAAGAAGTTCCGCAACTTCGGCAAAGCCAAGAAGCTCTTCCACAGCGTCCTCACCGCCTTCGACGACCTCGACCTCGGCGAGGTGGAGGGATGGAGCGACGATGACGGATCGGGTGACCAAGAGCCCAAGAATGGCGGCGACGACTTCTCGGCATGTGCTTCATGGCCTCGAGGGCGAACTTCGTGACGACAATGAAACACTCCGACTTCGGACGAGGTAGATCCCACCTCTGAACAGCTCAATCATGCTTTTCTTAAGCTAGGAGGTTTTCATGCTAAAGCTAAGGCTAGGTGTCTTTGAGTTAGAGAAGGAAATAGATAGACTGTCACTAGAGATTATTGCTCTTACATCCGCCCTTCTAGTGATGATTGTGATACATGCTCGCTTTCTTTGGTTGATATGGAGAAGTTAAGGACCTCACATGATAGTATGTCCTCCGAACTTGATAGTGTTAAGGTGGAGAATGTTAGTGCCTTCTTTGAGTTAGAGTTGAGTAGGATGGTCATTACCCTACTTATTCTTGATGAGACTACTTCTCCCACCTCATGTGAGGGTAAGGACATTCTTTGCTAGAGGATCTTATGCCATGCTCCTTGATCTGCTCGAGTCTTGTGAAAATTGCAATAACTTGAAGATGAACTTAAAACGGGCAGATCATAAAATTGCTGAACTACAAGCTTCTTTACTTGAGCCAATTGTTTCATGCTTGAACTGTCCTAAGTTAACTGCTGAACTTGAGGCTGTCTCCAAACAGTTTCAAGATATGATTGATCATGAAAGGAAGTTGGCTCAGTTTGCTTCTAAGGACCCTGTTAGCTCACCATGCATTAAGTGTAACAAACTAAAATCGACTTGATTGCTTTGGATGAGAAATGTGAAGCTAACTAAGGATCTTCTAGAGAAGTCACATTGTGCTTGCAATATGATTGTGGAGAAGGGAGAGAAGCCCTGTGGTAAGGATGACACGCTTAGCAGCGTGAACCAAGCGGCTAGCTAGAGGGATTGTCCCTTCAGAGTCGGTGTGCGTGCACAAGCCATTCTTCCCTCTCACTTTGGTTCTTCTTTTGCTCCCTTACCTTCTTGCCTCTTCTTCCCCTGCTCTTCTTGCACCTCTCTCTTTCGAGAGTGTCAAGACCTTATGAACACTCTCGAGAGATTTGTAGGAGGCAAGAAGAAGCTCAATCTTATTCTAGACCAATCTAAGATTTGCAGATTTAATCGTGGTCTAGGATATGACTTCTTTGAGGACATGAGGAAGCATCCACCGCCGTGCTCGCACTCCATAGCACTGGTGTGATCGAGACCGAGCCAGTGACCGAGAAAGTCCATTTCAAGTCAGCGGGCTATGTCCGAGGGATTTCGACAAGAAGGTAATCTCACATGCGCTTCTACCTCTCGGAAGGTGAAGTATCACCGCACCTTCGCCGGAAGGATGGACACACAATCGATCGATGCTTCAGCGCCAAGATCGCGTAGAGACCATGTTGAGTCTCTTAGGCGCATTCGTGGTCGGCCCTGCACCTTGAGTGCACCTAAGACCAACACGAGGTCTAGGCTTGTTTCTTCGATGGGTTTGTGCAAGATCGAGGACTTGGTTTTTCCGAGTTTTACGGTTTTCGTCCTCATCTTTGCTTTCGATCGTGACTTCCGCCGCCCCGAGGGTAGATCTCATTTTTCCCATCGAGATAGCTACTCAAGGCGTGTTCAAGATGTTGCGTGTGCTCGACTCGCTCCTTCGAGCGATCGGACCCGAAGACGACCTTCGGTCTACTCTTAGACCTTCGCTTTGAGTTACAGAGAGCGAGGGTAGATAGAGGTCGATCGTGCTTGACTACTTCATCGCTTTCGACGTGTTATTCAAGATTGGGTGCCAAAATCATTGTTGATTTATCCCATCTTCGAGACTTTACTCTCTGCTTGACTTCGGTTCGCCGGGTAGGGAAGGAGAAGGTTTGGCTTGTAGACTCGGTTGTTCTCGTCATATGACCGGAGACTCCGTTGGTTCTCCTCCTAGCCCGCGCTCCGGTGATGAGACGATCACCTTCGGAGACGCTTCGTCTCGACGCGTCATCGCCAAAGGTCTTGTCGTATTAATGCTTCTTTTATTCTTAAGGATGTTGCCTTGGTTAGTAAGTTGCGGACAATTTGCTTTCGCCACGACTTCTTGATGACGGTTTCGAGTGAGCTTTAAGAAAAACAATTGCAAAATTCTTGACTCTTGGTGTAGTCCGGTTTATGGATTTCTCGTTATGGGAGGATCTTTCGTCTGAGTTCTCCGAGTTTTGGCGATCCTCTCGGTGTTTAGTTGCTACGAGTCCCGCGATCTCTCTTTCTGGCATAGGAGACTTGGTCATATTGGATTTGACCATTTGACCCGAGTTAGCAGCCATGATCTCATTCGTGGTCTGCCGAAACTCAAGATGGTCAAAGATCTTGTTTGCACTCCATGCCGGCACGGCAAGATGGTTGCCGCTTCTCATACTCCCACAGTTACTATGACCGATGACCGGACAATTGCTCCACATGGACACGCTTGGACCAAATCGAGTCTTGATCGGCAGGAGGGAAGTGGTATGTTCTTGTTGTGGTCGATGACTTCGAGGTATTCTTGGGTGTTTTTCTTAGCCTCAAAGGATGAGACGTTTTCACTTTTCCGAGGTCTTTTAGTAGGCTTTCTGCTGAGCTTCACGGTGCCTTCGAGCGATCCGCAGATGACAATGGCACGGAGTTCAAGAATTCCTACTTTGAGAGTTTTGTGGTGAGACAGTGTAGAGCACCGTTCTCTTCTCCATCGCCCTCAAAGAAATGGCGTTAGGAAAGGAAGAACCGTACCTTGGTCGAGATGGCCAGGACGATGCTTGATGAGTACTCTACACCGAGGAAGTTTTGGGCTGAAGCCATTGCAACCGCGTGCCATGTTTCGAATCGAGTTTTTCTTCGGGCACTCCTACACCGCACTTCTTATGAGCTGAGATACGGGCGAAAGCCCAGCGTCTCTCATTTTCGTGTGTTTGGTTGCAAGTGTTTTATCTTGAAGTCTGGGAACCTAGACAAGTTCGAGTCACGTTCCTGTGACGGTATCTTTCTAGGCTACTCGACTTCTTGGCGCTTATAAGTGCTGAATGCGAGTCTAGCAAAATGGTAGAGACTCGCGAGGTGACCTTGACGAGGCGGTCAGGGACTAGGCCAGATATCTCGAGTTCTTTAGAGCGATCCGAGACCATCTTTGTGGATGATGAGGGCGATGGAGATGACGGTTGTCTACCCGATCCTGTCCTCATCCACTCCTTGAGGTGCCGAGTCTTCCACCGCACCTCGAGGTGATCGACCTGCCTTCGCTTCCTCCGGAGCTAGTGGCTCTGTTCCTACCTCGTCGGCTCATGAGGTAGAGGCCACTTCTTCATCTCTCCCAGGACCTCCTAGACACATCCGAAAGTTCATCCTTCAGAGCGAGATCATTGGAGATCTTTTCGAGCGTGTTACCCGCTCAAAATCGCTTATCTCAATTCTGTCTCCATTCTCGCCTTCATTGCCTCTTTTGAGCCCAAAGATGTTTCTCATGCTTTATCGATGAGTCATGGGTCAATGCCATGCATGAGGAGCTAGAAAATTTCGAGAGGAACAAGGTGCAGTCGCTTGTTGAGCCCCCACGAGGCCACAATATCATTGGAACCAAGTGGGTGTTCAAGAACAAGCAGAGCGAGGATGGGGTAATCATCCCAAACAAAGGCGAGATTGGTAGCTCGGGGTTTTCCTGAGTTGAGGTCTAGACTTTGAGGAGACCTTTGCCTGTGAGCTCGACTTGAAGCCATTAGAATCTCGCTTGCCTTTGCAGCTTCTAAGGGTTTCAAGCTTTACCAGATGGACGTGAAGAGTGCCTTCCTCAATGGCCTTATTGAGGAGGAAGTCTCGTCCGACGACCTCCGTGTTTCGAGAACCCCAAATACCTAACCATGTTTTCAAGCTTTCAGTGTTGTATGGACTTAAGCGAGTTCCCGAGCTTGGTATGAGAGGCTTAAGTCCTACTTGATAAGTCATGGTTTTGAGATGGGTAAAGTTGACAAGACCTTGTTCATCCGCAAGCATGGCATCGACCTTCCTTCGTCGGATCTATGTCGATGACATTATCTTTGGCGGCTCTTCCCATACTGTTTCCCAGTTCTCGGATGTCATGAGCACCGAGTTTGAGATGAGTATGATGGGTGAGTTGACCTTCTTCCTTGGCTTCCAAATCAAGCGGAGACTCGGGGGTACATTTCTTCATCAAGGAAAGTACACTCGTGACCTCTGAGACGCTTCGACATGAGTGATGGTAAGCTGTGTCGACTCCCATGGCTTCTACAGCCTATCTTGATCCAGATGAGGATGGCGAACCAGTTGATCAAAAGGAGTTTCGCAGCATGATTGGCTCCTCTTGTACCTCACCCTCGAGACCGGACATACATTTTTACGTGTGTTTGTGCGCTCGTTTTGAGCTTCTCCTCGCGTTTCTCACCGCCAAAGATGAAGCGCATCTTCGATACTGCGAGCTACCATTGACTATGGTATCTGGTACTCTTCCTCATCATGTCTTTCCTTGAGAGCCTTTTCGGATCACGACTTATTGGGTCAGTAGGATAGATAGGAAGAGCACTTCGCACCGCCAATTTCTTGGCACTTCTCTTGTTTCTGGTCTTCAAGGAAGCGATGCAGTGTTGCACGATCCACCGCAGAGGCCGAGTATGTTCTCACAGCCCGATTCTCAGTAGTCAAGTGCTCGATGGCCGACCTGCGGGACTTTGGGTTAGTTATCGATGTGTTCCACTTTTTGTGATAACACTTCAAGGATTAACATTGCCAAGAACCCAGTCAAAGACATTCGGACCAAGCACATCGATATTCGTTTCCACTTCCTTAGAGACCATGTAGAGAAGGGCGATATAGTGCTCCAGCCAGTGGAAGTGACCACCGGTTGGTGACATTTTCACCAAGCCATTGGATAGTTCGAGGTTTTCACTCATGGGGAGAGCTTGGGGTGATTTGTCCTTATGGATTTGTAGTGAGGGAGCTTTGGGTTTCTTGCTCTACTATATTATTTATGCTCTTGCTCCTTGTCATTTGCATTGCATTTTGGGTGCATTTGGGATTAGTCCTCCTAGCATAGATTAGAGTGCTTCTTTTGTCTAGTTGTTTAGATTGCTGCTCTTATCTTGTGATTCTAGGATCTTGCTTATTAGTATTACTTATCTCACTAGGTTGAGCTCACTCACTTCTTGTAGGTTCTAGCGAGGGTTGGGCCACCCTCGGGTAGGCAGTGCGTGTTTGCTCCTAGGTGTGTTAAGTGGGCGGTTGATAGTCCTAGAGTCATATGGGGTAGATGAGAGTCGATCTGAGCCATAGTATTCTCTATATCTTATCTATGCTTTAAGGATTTTTGCTTTTATGTTTTCTTTGCCACTTCTCGATTTATTGTTTTGGTTCAAGGGAGTTCATTTGGGAGCTTACGGGCTTAATATTGAGTTAACTCAACTTGAACTAAAAGTTGCATCTAATGTTGAGGGAGCCGGATCTTCGCATTTCTAGCATTACGCATTGTAATATAACTACATTGAGCCTTGATTATTATCCCGCTATGACATGTTTACAATGCTTTACACCTTGCCATGACTTGTGCTTATTTGCTAGATTTATCATGACTTCATATGTGTAGCCTAGCTTTTGCCATGATAAGTTAATTAAAATTGCTCAACTTAAACTAAAACTTGTCATGTTAGCACTTCGAGATTAGTCTTTCTTGAGATATCTTTTATGATTCATGCCATGTCAAATAGGTTTGGGTAGAGTGATGAATCTATATTGAGCCATAGAAAGAGCTTGTTTTAGTCTCTTGATGATGCATGAGTTAGTACAACTTGTTAAAAGGCAAAAGATCTCTTTTGTGCGAAAAAAGCGATCTCACCAATTCTCTCCTATGAGACGGCTTGCCATTGCACTTGGCATGAACTTAGGGGGAGTTTTGGGTGACCTAGACTATCTTCTTAAGCTTCTCGCTTGGAGTAGTCGCATAAGGCTTGAGACCTAGCACATGATAAAACAAAAATCTGGTTGGAAACCACCATGAATTTCAAAAGAAAATATGTTTTATGTGCTCAATGTGCTTAAAGCTACAAAAAGTATCAAGTACTTTAACCAATGTTTCAATCTTGAGCATAGCACTCTATTTGGTCTCAATTTAAGCTTCTTAGTTCCGCTTAGCTTATTGACATGGCCTGCATCATCCTTGGATATCTCTAGCGAGACTTTGCTCATTGATGACTTGACTTGCTCACATAATGTACCTCATTTTCAGATTGTCATCTATGTGTTCTAGCTAGCTTATACATATCTTGTCATGATCTAGATAGCCTTTTTATTGAGTTATGGCTTGGTGTATTACATGTTGGTCATTATGGATAATTCTCATGGCTCAAAATGCTTAAATAAACAAACTTCAGCCATTTTCATCCATTAACATGTCATATTCTCTCTATTGCATCTTGATGCGTTTATTGCCAAAAGGGGGAGAATAGAGAAGAAAAAGTCTGTTGGGAACAGTTTAGAGCTTTGGAGATCAATTTGCTCTTTCAGTTGTTGCTCTAGTGTTCCTTCTGTCGACATGGTCATTAGTTTCACTCTTCTTCTTTGGACCATGTTGGATTCGTCAAACTCAAACTCAACTTTGATCTTTTTCGGAGTTTGTCAATATACTCATCAAGGGGGAGATTGAGAGACCATGTGGAGGTCGTCCCGTGTGAGTGATGAGTAATTGACAAAGGTTTTAGGTCAGTCGAGTTTGGTTTGTGTGGTCGGACCTTGTCGTTATGCCGTTCCGCAGCGTTTTCGTGAAGTCAATCGTATTTGTCGGGATAATCGAACGACCGGCGTGTTATGGGCGATGCGACCAGCAGGCGGTTGTACCGATTGGTAAATGGCGGTTGAAGAATTCGAGAGAAGTTGTTTTTAAGTTCGGTCTTCATTGGAAATCGAACGACCGCAGTATTGGGCCAGACGACCGGAGTGCGGTTGATCCGCCGGTAACATGGCGGTTGTACCGATTGTATTGTGAGTTTCGCCATTTTGGTGATTTGAGTTTTGGGATAGGTCATATCCAAGTGTGTTCATGCATATGTGTTGCATATTGCATGTTTGAGCTAACGTTAGGTCAAGTTGTGAAGAACTTGTTCCCGGTTTAGTGTTCTTATCTCGTGTGGGCTGCAGGACGTCGAGTGGAGTCGTGGCGAGACACGGGATCGGACTAAGCGCAGTGGCGCCGAGGTCGAACAGTCGGGATGTGTCAAGACAGCGTGGACTCGAGGTGGTTGCGGCGGCGGCGAGACAAGGAGCGAAGCTTCCCTGAATGTGCGAAAGGCGAATCGAAATTCGCAAAGTCGCACTGCGGGAGCGGGCTCCGTTGGACTTAGCGGGCGTAACGGGGAGGAGACCCGTTAGCCAAGGCTATATAAAGGATTGGAGGGGCTGCATGCCCTCTTGAGCACTTGAAAAGGAATTAGGGTTTTCTAGAGTCAAAAGAGTCTTTAGTGGCTGTTTTTGCTTTAGGCTTTAGTGGTTGAGGAGTGTTGGTGGAGGCAGTGGGTGCTCCCTGCTTGTCCCCTTCGTAGCTCTCCAATGTGAGTTCTTGGCTTAGGGAGAGGGAGAGGATGGATTGATGAACTTGTAATCATTCCTCTTGTTCTAATGTCCATGCGTATGGGGATGTATCTCTTTGTATTTCGCTCTTGATTCAATGAATGGAAATCAAGTTTTCTTCTATTAGTGCTCTCTCTCTTCGTTCTCCTTTTTGTGATTTTTGGGGCTTTCTTCAATTCGGAGTTTTTGCTTGGTTCTTCCTCTTGATCTTGCTTCTTTGGGACATGTGGGAACCTATCTAAGGTCATCTAGATCATCATCCACCCACGAGCAAGTCGTTAGATCAAGTTTTGTCTTTTGCGGTTTTGAACCCACCTTCGTTCAAATGCAAAAGGATAGGAACCTTGGCATGGATCTCTGAAATCGTTGCTTGGAATAGGTTCCTAATATCTTGAGGAAGGTGTGGTTCAATTTTGGTCAAGTTTGGCGCGTAGATCAAAAGTTACGTTGATTTTCGTTTTGAAACCCGAGCGGATTTTGCTGTTCGGGACAATCGGATGAACCGGGCTTAACATCTGCGGTTGTACGGATCATGGTACAACCGCCGTTTGCTCAAGGGTTGTCTGCGATCATGGGTACAACCGGCCGCTTGTTCTAACGGTTGTACCGATTGTCTGATTTGTTCGTAACTTCTGTTTTTGTTTGTCGAAATTTGTGGGGGTGAGGAGTGGATTCAACATAAGACTTCCTCTGTGCTTAATCTTTGATCTTCATAGCTCTCATAGCTATTGGAGTGATTTACAAGTTGAATCCATTCTTTGCGAAAAAGATTAGGTGCTCCTATTCACCCCCTCTAGTCGCCTTTTCCTAGGTCCTTCACATACCATGTCCCATCTTTGATTCATCAAGAGGCTTCACACAATCAAGTGACTCTAGCCCAGCTAGCTCGGATTTCCTCTCAACTATCTAAAGAAAAAGACCCGATATTCATGATCGGATATAGATGAGTTAGGTCGAGTTAAGGGTAAACAAAACCGGAAGCAAGCAAAGTCGTACATTCTGCAAATCCAACAAAAGATGGTCGAAAAGTGGTGCTCGTTGAGCAAAGAATTCTAATAAACAAAACAATCGATGAGCGTAACTCAGAGGCTAACATGTAATCCACATATGGGGTGATAAATCTTAGTAAAGAAACCAAGCGATGGGGATTTGTAAGGATATACAAAGCAGAACAATTATACTCTAACCTTCTAGACACCACCTTGGTAAATAGCAATCAAATTAAGCGAGATAGTAATAATTAAGCTAGAAAATACATCTTTTCTTCCCATGCCATTGAAAGTGCTCATATGAATGACAACAAGCAAGAGAACTCAGAAAACATTGAGCTCGATGTGTGGCTAATGACGTCCAAACAGAACGAACCAGAGCTACATGTTGTAGTCCAAAAAAAAGATGATCAGAAAGTGGTGTCTTCTTGAGCATCAATTATAATTTAAAAAAACTATTTGATGAGCAGAACTCAGGAGGTTAACATCTCATCCATATTTGGGGTGATAAATATTATTAACAAAACAAATCGATGGGGATCAGTAAGGTTATGCATCGATAATTTCGCTCTAATCTTCCAAACACCGCACGGTAAATACCCATCAAATTAAGCGGATATTCATAATTAGTTAGAAAATCTGACCTCTCTTCCCATACCATTGAAACAATACTAAATTACCGACACGAGTAGATGCTCCGAGTCAACCTAACAAGTGAGCAATTCAGAAGCATACGGCAAAAGCAACCTAGAATCTTGAGCTAAACCACTAAATGCTAAAGGATGGCACATGATCGATCAGGGGAGAATCGCTTTTAAGCCAAATGCATTTTGCAAACAAGTCAAACAAGTCGGTGAAAGAAAGGCAACACAAAGGGAAACAAAGAGGAGGATTTGTAGAGGCAAGAAGAAGACCAACTTCGTGTGCAACGGAGACAAATCAAATGCACGCAACAAAAAAAAGCGAGAAGCACAAAGCAAGTGAGCTAGAAAGAAAGGTAGAGAATGGTGTAGGAACAACACACAAGCATAAGGCCGACCAGCGGGCAGGCGGCCTTGAAGAGGGAGCCGGGCGCTGCAGGCCCCAGAGCTTAAGTGAGTCGAGTCTTTGAGACGCTGGGTGGCCGAACAGCAGCGTATGTGCCAAGCGAGCCAGAGGCGCTTGGGAAGCGCGAGCGGCAGAGACCCAGGAGGAGCCACATGAGGACCGAGCGTGGGGCACGGGCGGCTAAGGCGGCGGGCGACCGGAGGAGCCGACCAAGACGGAAGGAGGCGGCGTCAGAGCTTCATCCGCCAAGAACCAAGAAGAAGAAAGAATGGGGAGAGGAATGGGAAGAAGAGGAAGAAAAGAATAGGAAACAAAAAGGGAAGCGAGGAGAGCCGAAGCGTTGCTTGGCAGCCGCCACGGAGGCCGAGCAACCGCGACCAGCTCGCCACCGCCGCCTCGCCTCCTCCTCCTTCGCTTCTCCCGTCATCCCCTCCCCGCGATGGAGAAGCACCGTGCCCGTCGCACCGCCTCAGAGGCCTGAGCCCCACCGGCCTCGGTCCAAGTGGCGCCTCCTCGAGCATCCCATCATCGCGAAATGGTCGAGGCGGCGGTCGGAGGCCTGGGCACAGGAGGCGGAGACGGAGGCGGGAGGCGGTGAGGTGGATGAGGGCGAGCTCACGAGCACCGCAATGACCATGAGCGGCGCGATCTTGGAGTAGAAGCGCCGTGTGGAGTTGCTAGAAGGAAGGAGAAATAGCATCGGACGGAGCCGCCCCCGGTGGGTATGGGGAGGGTGGTGCGGAGCAGTGGGTCGCGAGGAAGCGAGGCGAGAGTCAGGTCTTTGGACACGAACTGCTGGGAGCTCTTCGTCTGGAAGGATCGAAGGCACGCAAAACAAAAAAAAAATCGGACGGCGAGGAAGAAGAGACGCGCGGGATCAGACGGGAGAGAGGAAAAGCGGCGACGTGGACGCAGGAGAGGGTGCAAAAAACGCGCCCCTTTACCCTTTAGGATTTGTAGACCTACTGGCCTGGGGTATGGAAATTTAAACGTCAATAAATTTGAAGAAATACGACCATTAACATTTTAGGACTAAACCATGCTTGAAATTTGATGCCGTGGGTGAAGCCCACCCAGCCCAAATTTTGATTTATGGCCTATGGCTTAACCCAGGCCCACCCCGACCATCGAAAGGGGCCGGGCCGGGCCTTGCTCAGACGACCCAAACAGTAGCTTACCAAAGAAAAACCCTATTCAATCGTCAGCCGGCCAATTGTGCACATCAATCGGCGCATCACTGTCAGCAGCTCAGCGTAGATAAACAATCCATCCTTCCTTTCTAAGCACCTTTAATTATTCCGCTATTTCGCTAACACTGCATTCGTCTCGTTTTATCCACAAATCTCACCTCGTCTCTCGTGATCTTTACAACATTATCATCTCACGTCAAATCTGCTCGAGCTTAAAGAAATCGCAATTTTATTTGCCGCATTACGTTGCGATGCGTTGCAAAGTGTCAAACTGATCGCTTAAAATTCAACCCAGGTGACCTAAGGAAAGAGGCCAATCGAACCTAGAGAAGGAGAGAGGAGGAGAGATTTTTTTGTAGGTTAGGTAGGGTAGCCATTGCAAGAACTGGACTTTCTTGGGACGGATCGGCCATGGCGCCGCCGCCGCAGCGGGAGGAGGAAGGGGACGGGGGCGGGGAGGGGGCGACGCCGGCCGCGCTGCGCGCGCCGGCACACGTGATCACGCGGGTGTTCTCGCAGCTGGACTGCGTCGACCTCCTCAGATGCTCCCAAGTCTGCAGGTGAGTACCCTCTTTTTCTTGCACGCGCGGTGTTCGACGGAATGCCTCCGTACAAAGGAGGCGCCTCTCTTTTGAGTATCTGATGCTTGTAACACCATCGTGTGCTATGATGAGTAGGAGATGATGAACTAGGCTCTTAGATTGATGCTTTGATCAAATCCATTTATTAATCTTCCTATTTACTTGATGCCTCTGATTCTATGACTAGCAACAACTAATTGGAGTATGAATGAATCATAGCTTTATTCTGCCTAGTAATAAATAGAGGGAATTGAGTATTTACCACACCTTTGGTTGGCACTTGATAAAATATCAGGAAGTTCGCGGTAATAGATAATATGCAAAGGGCGTGTTGGTGTGGGAGGTTGCCGGGTCAGCCATGGACATGGCGGAGCAAGGAAGATAAGAAGAGGAAGAAGAAATGGGCAAAATTGTCATTTTGCTGCACAAAAGGGCAAAAGAAAAGGAAACCAATTTAAAAACCCAGAAATAGCAAAAAATAAATAGGGCAACGAAAGATATAGTATATTATCTATTATCGTAAACTTTCTGGTATTTTATCAAGTGTCAACCAAAGATATGGTAAATAGTCAATTCCCTCTAATATATAGACGAATAGGTAGACTGGCTCATACCATTACTGAATTAGAGAGATCTCCACACTCCAATATGTTACTTCCTGAATTCCTTGTCTACAGTGGAATTACACGCGAGTTTATTCGGGATTACAACTTGCTACACTTGATCATGTTTTTCGGTTGTGGATGCGCACTCGCAATGTTGGATTTCACCTTTTCACTTAACAAGGAGTTGACACTGCAAAAAAGCCTCACCTGTTGTTTTCCTTTTCCCTGCGAAGTACTTTGCTCACTATCCCTTCCTTATGTTCTGAAATTTACTCATCATTTGTGAACCATCAGGCAATGGTACCGCGATTCTGCGGAGCTACGAGAAGAGTGGAGAAAGGAGTACCTGGAGGCGTGGAACCTGTACGGACTGTCCATCAAGCGCGAGGCGCATCCACCGTGCCCGACTTGCTCAATCAGAAGCCTGCGTACCTGGTGCCCTTGACCTGCCAGTTTAACCAGGCAGAGCAGAGCTCCAGAGTTACATTGCACAGGGGAATTGTTACAACCAGATTAATGGGTTTTGGGTTGTACTTGTGGTACTGAATAGCATCAAGTATCAGTGCTATCTGCAACAGACAGCGTTATGTATGTACATGGCAAATGACCTGATATGTAGTTACACGGTGAATAATTGCTGCGTACAATTGTACATTTTGCACATGTATGGCAAGTAATGGGTTTTGGGTTGTACTTCTTGATAAGCATTAAAGTTTGTAGCAGGATTCAGGACATTACCAGTATACAGTTTTGACGTTACCACGGAAGAGTGCTTTGCAGTTATATGCAGATTTTACTTCCTCACAAGTGCTAAACAACAAACCCCAACTGCTAGAACAATCAAAATCATAACTAAACAATCAAAACCTGTTAATTCCGCTTTTACAGTCCATCACAATTCACAATGGAATCTGCCAGTAACAGATGCACCCGAAGTCATGCACATCATTGATCATTCTGACGAGCTAGTGCAAGAACATTGCCTCAAGGAGTCAAGGCCCTCAACAAAACTTGCGGTTTTGCACAAGAATAAGCTGGTGAAAGGCCATATTTGGGACATTACGCTTAATCCGATCCAGATGGAGTTTCCGCGTCAATATTCAGCATAGCATAATATCGCCAAAGATATGACAATATATGACTAACATCTTACTAGATGATCACCTAGGTAATAACATGGTATAAAATTCACAACTTCCATAAGTGCATGCATGTAGAACTATTAACCGTTGCCTTTTAGCATTTATCTCACAGAATATGTTTCTAAGATAACCATGCAGAACTTTATAATGCTTGGAAAACAGAGGCCGTCCTTTTCTCGGGGTCCTCTCAGTGCGTACTGCCCTGGAGGAGACCTCTTATCTGCGCTGCGACATCTCTGACAGCTCCAGGACCGTGGGGGATGAACACTGAAGAGGACTTGGAGGAGGCCCCAATCTTCTTCACGGTGTCGAAGTACTGGGTAACCAGGACCATCTCATACCCATACGTAGAGATTGCCTACAATGTTAACAAATCAGGTCAGTAAAAAGATTCTCTGTGCTCTAGGACAACAAATAGTGGACAAAAACCTTTTCAAGCTCGTCTTCAACAGCTTTTGCAATACCATTCTTCTGCTCAAATGCATCATCCAAGTTCAGCTTTGGAACAGTAGCTTTAATGACTGAAAATAAGCAATGTAGCTCTATGAGAACTGGTGCATTTGGCTGCAGGGTAAATAAACAAAGAATTCTTCTCCTTTACTGATTAAAAACTAAACAAGAAAATATCTGATGCTAGCAAGCATATCAAAAGAAGCACAATTAATATCAGTAAATTAATGAATAAAAATGGACAATGCATACATGGGTATACAAGGAGGATTGGAGGAGTAAAAACACTTACCATCAGATGCCTTCTCGGCAAGAGCACGGTATTGCACAGATGCATGCAACAACAGTGACGAAGACATTATCCTGAATTGATACACATCCAGACATCAGAGTTCAGAAAAGGGCACCAAGGAATTTACTCGAAAATGTATCTCAATTTCAACGGAGAACAGAGAAACAACAATTTGGAAACACATGCTGGAACTTTGCAGAACTGTTCTTTGTTCATGGTGATTGCTACAGCAAAACATAAAATAGAATGGTATTGGAGAAAACCTTCGTCTTTGTTTCACAGCGGAGATCCAGCTGTCACACACGTAGTGAGAGGTAATCAGCTGGCTGCCTTCCTAGGTGTTATGAATAGCGCTTGTATTCAATATGAAGCCCATGGGCTAGTATATATATATATGCAACGTACATGAGGTGAATATGCAAATAACCCCTCATAACAATGGGGAATAATACACTATACATATATCTCTAACACCCCCTCAAACTCATGGTGGATCAACAACACTGAGTTTGGAGAGGTAGAAGCCGTGCTGTGCTCGAGTCTGGGCCTTCGTGAATAAATTCGTTATCCGAAGCTCTGAAGGCACATACTGAAGAGCAATCACCTGATTATGCACACAAGACCTCATGAAGGAAGCATCAACACCAATATGGTTGGTGAGCTCATGCTTTATAGGGTCACGGGCAATACTGATAGCACCTATACTGTCTGACAAGAGAGGAGTCGGTGTAGTGACAGAAACACCAAAATCCTCAAGTAACCACCGTAGCCAAGTAATCTCTGGCTGTCAAGAGAGCCATAGCTCGCAACTCAACCTCCGCGCTCGAACGGGACATGCGGTCTGCTTTTCGCTTTCCGGTAATGAGAGAACCATCAAGAAAAACATAGTAAGCGAGAGATAGAACGGCGATCGGAGGAATCGCCGCCCAAGTAGCATCCGAATAAGCTCAAATCAGCTTGAGCCGGAGCGTAGAAAGAAGAGACAGCGAGAGATAGTCCCACGAAGGTATCGCAGAACTCGAAGAAGGTGGCCGGAGTGGACCCGAGTGGGAGCTGAAATGAACCGACTCAAAATGTGAACCGGATAAGTGATATCCGGACGAGTAACAAAGAAGGTAGACAAGACTCCCAACAAGATGACGATAGCGAGTCGACGAAAAGAGGCTCGCCATCAGAGAGTCGGAGCTGAACATTGAGCTCCATGGGAGTCTCAACAGTACGCTGATCAGTGAGAGAGGCGCGATCATGAAGATCCTAAATATACTTCTCTTGGGACATAAAGAAACCATCTGGAGTGGAAGTAACCTCAATCCCAAGGAAGTAACGAAGAGGACCAAGATCCGACATAAAGAACTGCTCACTAAGACGATCCTTGACAAAGGCAATGTACTCAGAATCATCTCCGGTAATGATCATATCATCAACATACAGAAGAAGAAGAGTTCGACCACGAGATGAAGTGTGGACAAAGAACACAGGATCATGATCACTAGCTGAAAAGCCAGCAGCAGTGACCACAGAGGAGAAGCGCTCAAACCAAGCATGAGGGGCTTGCTTAAGACCATAGAGAGAGCGACGAAGGCGACAGACCATGCCCTCAGGAACATAATACCCAGGTGACGGATGCATGTAGACCTCCTCACGCAACTCGCCATTAAGAAAGGCATTCTTGACATCAAGTTGAGAAACAGACCAGTGGCGAACAGACGCCACCGAAAGAAGAGTGCGAACAGTGGTCATGTGGGCCACAGGAGCAAAAGGCGACTAGAGGGGGGTGAATAGGAGCACGCTCACTTTTTCACTTTGGTCAGATTCAACACAAATTTCACTCCAATAGCTATGGAAGCTATGAAGATCAAGATACTAGTACAGCAGAAGACTAGTATTGAATCCAATCCAAAATCCCCAAAGCAAAAGACCAAAAACCAAAACCTAATCCAGAGGGCCGGACTGACCTCAGGAAAAAGTGCAGACTAACCTCTCTGGCCGGAGTAACCTCAGGCAAAGGTGCGGTCAGACCTCTCAGGCCGGACTAACCTCAGGCAAACGGGCGGTCAGACCTCAGGCATGATGAACAGCACAATCAGCCCGAAAACCAAAACTAAAATTGGTCTAACTTTTGATCCGTAAGGCCAAACTCCACGAAATTTGAGACACACCTTCTCTAAGATATTAGGAAACTATTCCAATCAAAGATCATAGAGATCCATGCCAAAGTTCCTATCTTTTTTAGTTTGAACGAAGTGTGCTAAAAAACCGAGTAAGAATCGAAAAATGATCTAGAGACTTGCTCGTGGGTGATTGATGATCAAGATGGTCCTAGATGGGTTCCCACGTGTCATAGCAAGTTAGATCAAGCCAAGAAACCAAGCAAAAACTCATGGATCAAAGAAAGACCCCAAATCACCAAATAGAGAGAAAGAAAGCAAATAGACTCATCCTTGAGAGAACTTTCTTTGGATTGATTTGATATGGTATTGGTTTACAGCCACTCCATCAATAGAGGACAAAGACTCAATACATGAGCACGAAATCAAATCCAACTCTCTAGAACCCTAACCTCCACTAATCCTCTCCCTAAGCAAACTAGGGTTTCAAACACAATGAAAGGGTTGAGGGGATGCAGCCACCTCCCTCCTCTATTTATAGTGGAGGCTTAGACTTTCTAGAAGATTGAACCCTAATGGGCTCCCGTTAAGATCCACACACAAATGGGTCACATACGCACGCATCTTAAAGCGCCGTCTTCATCTCTTGACCTAATCCGCTTCACCTTGCGCCATCTTGCGCCGTGAGTTGGCAAAAGGTCACCAAGGCGGTTTGATAAAATTACCAAATACCCTTCTCGATCTTTTTGCAAAGACCGAGTCCCAATGCGTGAAGCACCTCCCATGCTTCGCCACATGTAGGTTGATCCAAATGGCTCTTATCATATCGGCAAGTCTCCCATCCGGCTCCACCGAAACCACCATGGCACTTGCAGACCACCTCGCCGCTTGATCGAACCCGTCGCACCGAACTGCCCGTTCGGTCACCTTTGTCCCTTTTGCGCCATGCTTGACTCCATTGGCTTCACCCGGCATCCCCAATCATTCTGGACCTCAGCTCTCTAAGCTTAGTCCCGATCATCCTCGTCGTTGACTGTCATTGACCTCAAAGCAACCTGCACAACAATAGACAAAGAAATCGAATCCGGGAACAAGTTCTTCACAACTTGACTCACATTAGTCAAAACATGCATCATGCAATACATATGCCATGAAACCCATGAACTTGACCTAACCCAACACTCATCGCCACCGATTGGCCGATAATCAGCAAGAGCATTCCAAATTTCGACTAAAACTCGTGATTCGACAAACCTTTAACGACATTGCCAATTGTAACATCATCCTAAGATCGTGCACATATCCCCATGATATCCACAAAGTTTTAATCCAAAAAGAGTTTATTTGGATTTTCTAAGAGTTTAACAAGTTAAAGGTGTAATTGTAAAAATAAATTAATTACCAAATTTTCTGTAATAGAAACATAAATCAAACTTATACCAAGTTAAATTACAGTAAAAATTAAAATTAATAAAATTAAGTTCACTCAATTTGGAGTTAAGATGAATTACTTATGAATTTTTGAAGTTTAAACACTTTTTAGTGTAAAAACAATTCTTTTAAACATTAACTCAACTCCAATATTTTCTGGAGCAGCAACATACTTAAAATCTATTCCATTTAAAAGTACACTAAAAATAAAAACCAAAAAAATTGGTTTCATTCATTTTGAAGCTTATTTGAATTAGTTATGAATTTTCTAAGTTAATTGAATTTTAAGTGTAGTTTTAATTCGTTTCACAATTTCTAAAGGGATTAACTACTTTTTCTACCCGCGCTCAACTGGCCCATGGTCACTGACCAGTGGGACCCGTGGCGAGGGCTTTGATCGGGTCAACTTTGACCCAGCCTCGGCCGAAGTGACGTCGAAGGCGTATTCGAAGAATACGTCTTCTGTTTACAAAAACGTGAATTCGATTTAAGCCTAAAATAAATGCACTTCCCTTAGGAGAAAACGTACTTCACAATTTACATCTCCCCTTAACCAGCCGTAAGGGCCCATATGTCAACAACTCTGAGATTTAAATGGTTTCAATTAGATTTCTAATCGCGTTTATCCTAGTGGGGTCCATATGTCAAGCAAACACTTAGGAGATTAATTAAGCACTAATGACTTCCTATTACCTAATACACAGGTGGCTTGTCAGAGTTCCCAAACGTGAGCGCGACGGCGAGGTAAGGGGTCTGATGAAGGAAGGGCGCTCCGGGCTTGGGATGACACCACCAAAAGCGTGAGTGACCTTACAAAGTCGTTGGTGGCAACACAGAGTCTTGAGGACGCCGTCGGCAAGCTCGCAACGGCCAAAGGCGGAGGCGAATGACTAGCTCACACAGAGGAGGTGCTACGGCGGTCGAGGGAGCCCAAGGAAGCGCACATCAGGATCGCCTCGACACCCGGAGTGCAACGCACACGATCTTGACACCAGAGAACGACGGTGGTGCCTAGAATAGACTCGGCAGCGGTTCACCGTGCTTGGAGAAGAAAGGTCCAATCTCCCTCGGGATGGCACCAAAACCAAATTAAAGTCACCACTAAGCTAAGCAGAGCAACGCGAATCTAATGGACCAAACGCCGAGGGGAAAAACTCACCGAAACGCCTTAAGGGCTACAGGGCCTTGGCCACCATAGGCGGGGACGAAGAGAAAGCTCCTAGTGATTCCATGGTCGACAAGGTCCTGGACTGGCCAAAATGGAGGCGGCGCACAGAGAGGAACCTGGCGATGAGTTTGCGGGTGCAAGGGAGGCACCGAGGTGAGCTCTAGCTCCTTGGTTTCTTCCTCGGCTGAACCACAAAAATGGTCGGAGAGAACGAGAAGGTGCGAGAGAGGGAGAATGGATAGGCTTAGGGGGTAGATGAAGTTCAGGCGATGCCCCAAAGGCAGCCGGAAGAGCATGAGGTGAGGACACCATGGCGCGCAAGCGCAGAGCTCACGCCGCTCGGCTTAAGCGGCGGGGAAGACGACGATGCTGATAGATGGGGCCCGCTCATCAACGATTGCGAGAGAAGTGGCGCGGTGAAGTGGTTCGAATCGGACTCGGGTCCAGCCAAGCGACGCGATCGAGCCAAGACAAGTAGGGTGGTCTGGTCGGTTTGAGTTACGGCTTGAAGTTTGGTTTCTAATTTTGACCGAAATGCTACAACTTTGACCGAGCGGTTAAAAATTGCAAATAAATTCTAAAAATTCTGAACATTTTTGTGAGTGTTCTGAAGTTCAATTAGAACTTAGTAAAATTTATTTTGGGCACTATTAATACTTAATTTAGCTAAATTAATTTCCTTTTTAAATCTGCACTAGTGACTTGGTTAGAATTTTAGTGAGGTCACATTGACTTCTGAAAATTTAGAACAAATTATATTAATGCATGATAAATACTATAGTATTTGAATAAAATATTTCCAGAAACTTTTGTATCACATTTTTCTGAAATCAAGTAGAAACTTGAATTCAGGTCAAAAGATTGAAATTTGAAAGCAAACTTTAGAAAACCAAGTGCAAACTCATGAGATTCATCAAAATTTTTAAAAATATCATACTTTTATACATTTGAAACACAAACGTAAGCTTGGGTTGTTACAAATCTCCCCCCTACAAGAATCTTGTCCTGAGATTCCGTTCGCCGTAAAAGGACGGAAGTCTGCACGGCGATCCTCTCGCTCCCAAGTTGCTTCGTCCTCAAGATGATTCGACCAATCGAACTTTAAGGAATTTGATGGCACGATTCCTTGTCTTCCGCTCACCTCTTCAAGGATACAAATAGGATGCTCACGATAGGTCAGATCTTCTTGTACATCAAGACCTTCCAAAGGAGCTTACTCGGTTGGAACACGAAGGCATTTCTTTAACTGGGATACGTGGAATACATCGTGTACCCCCAAAAGTGTAGCAGGCAAATCCAACTTGTAGGCCCTAGCTCCTTTCTTCTCAATAATGCGGAAAGGTCCAACATATCGAGAAGATAACTTGTCTTTGGCGCCGAACCGTTGAGTGCCCTTCAGAGGATAGACTTTGAGATAAACAAAGTCATTTGGTTCAAAGCTCAGCTCATGATGATGTTGATCTGCATAGCTCTTTTGTCGGGATTGAGCAGTGAGCAATTGGTCTTGAACCAACCGAACATGATCTTCAGCCTCTTGGATCGAGTCCGTTCTAAAGAGTGGTCTTTCACTGGTCTCAGACCAGTTCAATGAGGTTCTACATCTTCTCCCGTATAAGGCTTCAAATGGTGCCATGCTGAGACTAGCTTGAAAACTGTTGTTGTAGGAGAACTCGGCGAATGGCGAGCATTTCTCCCAATTCTTCTCATAGGAGAGAACACAAGCACGGAGCATGTCTTCTAGGATTTGATTGACTCTCTCCATTTGGCCATCGGTTTGTGGATGGAATGCGGCGCTGAAGGAAAGACGAGTTCCCATAGCCTCTTGCAAGCTCTTCCAAAACTGGGAGGTAAAGAGTGAACCACAATCTGAAACAATCGTCTTCGGTACTCCATACAAACTTACAATTCTCGAGACATAGAGCTCTGCTAACTAGCTCACACGAAGTTTGGTCTTGACAGGAAGGAAGTGCGCCACTTTAGTTAGTCGATCGATGACAACCCAAATGGCATCATTTCCCTTGGAGGTTCGGGGCAGATTGGTGATGAAATCCATACCGATCGAGTCCCATTTCCATTCAAGCACTTGCAAGGGTTGTAGCAAACCCACTGGACATTGATGTATGGTCTTTACATGACGACATACGTCGCACTCGGCAATGAATTTTGTGATTTCTCTTTTCATTCGGGTCCACCAAAATCTCTGACAGAGATCTTGATACATCTTTGTGGCTCCGGGATGGATGGACAAGGGAGAATCATGGGCTTCATAGAGGATCAAATTTCGTAATTCCATGTCCTTCGGAGCAACAAGGCGCTGTCTGAACCACACAATACCATGGTCATCTTCTAAGAAGCACTTAGTTTTCTTGTTCTTGATATTCTCCTTGATTAGACGCACTCCCCTGCTCGATTGCTGAGCAGCCTTGTTCTGATCTTCCAAGGTTGGATGCACTTCTATGGTAGCGACAAAACCATGCTCAACCACTCCTAAGTTGAACCACTAAAATTCTTCATGAAGGGTGGGCTGCTGCTCCTTGAGCATCAAGGTATTGTAATAAATCTTTCGATTGAGTTCGTTGGCAATGACGTTAGCCTTGCCAGGATGATACTGGAGACCCATATCATAGTATTTGATCAACTCCAACCACCTTATTTGTCTAAGGTTTAGATCCGGTTGGGTGAACAAATACTTCAAACTCTTGTGGTCGAATACATCATGCAACGACATCGATGAGGTAATATCGCCAAATTTTCAATAAGATGGACCATCGCAGCCTAGCTCCAAATCATGAGTTGGATAATTAAGCTCATGTGATCTCGGTTATCTTGATGCATAGGCCACCACCTTGCCTTCTTGCATAAGCACACAACCGAGTCCTTGACGAGAAGCATCACATTAGATATCAAAACTTCGTGAACATCAAGAAGAACAAGGACTGGAGCTGTGGTCAACCTCTTCTTGAGTTCTTGGAAACTCTCCTCACAATCGACGGACCACTCAAATTTCTTGTCCTTCTTGAGCAACTCTGTCATTGGCTTTGCGATTTTAGAGAAATTCTCGATAAAGCGACGATAATATCCCGCTAAACTGATAAAACTCCTCACGTCGGTTATCGATTTGGGCTACCCCCAAGAGAGCACATCGTTGACCTTACTAGGATCCACAGCTACACCTCCTGCTAAAAGAACATGGCCCAAGAATACCACTTCTTTCAACCAAAATTCACACTTGCTGAATTTCGCATATAGCCAGTGCTCATGTAGCTTCTCCAACACTAACCGTAGGTGTTGGGCATGCTCTTCATCATTCTTCGAGTAGACGAGGATGCCGCTCTATGAACACCACCATAAACTTGTCCAAATACTCCATGAATACCATATTCATAATACTCATGAAAAGGGCATTTCGCATAATCCGTAGTGAGTAGAGAAAGCCGCTTTTAGAATATCTTCAGATTTGATCCTGACTTGGTGATAGCCCAATCTCATATCAATCTTGGAGAATACCGAGCTCGGTCAATTGATTAAAAGGTCATCAATCCAGTAAGCGGTAGGTACTTATTCTTCACGCCACTTCATTAAGCGGACGATAGTCAACACACATTCGTAGGGTCTTGTCCTTCTTCTTCACAAAGATTGTCGAGACATTACGAAGATGAGCTAGGTGAATGAAACCATTTGCTAGTAGTTCACCAAGTTGCTTCTTCAATTCCTCCAATTCATTTGGAGGCATTCAAGATGACCTCTTCAAATTGGGGCGATCGGTAACAACTCGATGACGAATTTGGCCTCTTCGAAATTGGGGCGGTACCGGGTAACAACTCGATGACGAATTCAATATATCGAGTTGGCAGCATCCCAGGAAATTCTTTGGGAAAGACATCAGGAAAGTCACACACCGCTGGTATCTCGTGAATTTCCGGAGCTGGCTTCACTTCTAGTGCATAGAGATGCAGCTCTTGCAATTTTGGCACAATTCTAACTTGCAGACTGGAGGGACTTGTGAGGGAGATGAATTTCTTGGCACAGTCAATTTGTCCCAAGTGTTGGGACAACCAATCTATGCCAAATATCGCATCCAAACTTGTTGATTTGAGGAGAATAAGATTTACCAGAAACCTCACTCCTTCAATCTCAATAGAGACGTCCCGACACTCATGTTCAGCTCTCATTTCCGATCCCGGGGAGTGAATAATCAGAGGGACATGCATAGGAGAAATTTGAATATCACCACTTGTAGCAAAGGATTGCGATATAAAAGAATGCGAAGCTCTAGAATCGAATAAAACTGTAGCAGGACGAGAATTGACAAGAAGCGTACCCAACACGACGTCGGGTGCCTCCTGCGCTTCCTCGGTCGAGATATGGTTGACTTGACCACGAGAAACCTTTTGAACATGCCACCTCCGAGCTTGGGCCACCTTCTGAGCTGGGGGATGACCACGTCCTTACCCTTGCACTTGTCCCTGATTAGGGCGAGTGGCCGCTTCATTCTTCACAGGACAACTGTTAGCGTAGTGTCCCTTGTTGTGACAATCGAACCAAATGACCTTGATAGTCGGATTAATTAAGCCTTCCTCCGAGGATCAAACACCTCGCCCACTTGGGTTGTTTCTTTTTCCTCTTCTCCTGAGATGGCATGCAGCACCACACCACTCACAAACACTGGCCTTCTCACAAGCTTCACTTGAGAAGATCATTGGACCACGACGCCCACGCCTGCCTAGGTGTCGGCAAACACCAAGAGTAACAAGACTCCAACTTTCACTTGAACCAATCAAGTGCCAAAGCTCTATGGATACACAATCCACAACCTAATGCAACACATGCAATAGGATTTGCCTCTCCAACCTCTCTAAGTGCAACACATGCTCAAATGAGTGTGAGAGGGCTTGCACTAGCTCAAAGGAACTCAATGGGGCACCAAGAACTCTCCCTCACACTGCCAAGGTGGGTATTTATAGCCCACACACAAAAACTAGCCGCTGGGACAAAGTCATTAAAAAGTTAGGAAATCGAACGATCGCCGTTAGGCCGGTCGTGTCGCTTCTTCCTCCAACGGCTATTAAACTAGCCGTTGGTCACCAATCGAACGACCGCCAACCAAGGCCCGGTCGTATCAGCAACAATCGGTGACAAACCGCGACAAACACTCAAGCGGTCGTATCGCTTCCACAAAGGAGCGCCAATGCGGCTAAGTCCCACGAACAATCGCTCGGAATTTTACAATCAAGACAAGAAAGCGGTCGAACCGCATTTATCGCATGGCCGCATCAGCCTAAACACCGCCGTCGCCATCCGCCCAAGGGTTTCTCAAAACAAAGATGATGAGCAACAATGCATCTTCTCCGAAAAACTCAACCGCTAACAAATAATCGGAACGACCGGTTTACGGTCAGACATCGCCAAGACACGCCGTATTACCGCTTCCACACCCAGAGCAACACATGCTCAAGAAAGGCGGTCGCATCATTGCATAATCGCCAGATGACCATGACCGCATCCCGGCCGCAAGCACATTACACGCCGGTTCATCCGATTTTCCCGAAAACACAGATTGCATTCGCTTCAACTCAAATTGCAAAACACATTTGCTAATTTGATGCCAATGCACACAGGATTAAGTGAGATTCTCAACAAGATGCAAAACATATTTGCACACTTTTAGAATCACACCACAAGGAATAAGGTACATGGACTTACACCATTTGCAAAACGATTCGCAAACTTAAGTCACATGCTACAAAGATTATCCATGAGCCACAACTATTTGCAAAAACACATTCGCAAATCTTGGCAACATGTTAAGGTGAGCTAGAGCAAACACAATGAGCTATCAACACATGACTAACTCAAGCTACTAGTCAAAGACCCTCTTAATAGTACGGCAAACCTATACTAGCAATCCGGTCATCCAACCAAACACCAAGACCGTAAAAGACTAGGAACAAATCCTTAGCCCTAGCTAGTCATACCTTTGCCTTGCTCGCTCAAACACTTGAAGCTTGATGACGCACATCCTTGCTTCAAGTCCCGGTCATTGACTTGATATGCATCAACTCATGATGCATCCTTCACTTGACCTTCATCAATACATGATGAAGCTTCACTTCGATCTTGACATGATGCTCATCAACACATGATGACATCCTCCATCCCGAAGTCTTGACATGCATCACCACATGATGCACTCTTCACTTGACATCCATCAACTCATGATGGGTCTTCACTTGAATTGATGACTATCAACACATGATATCATCCCAAGTTGTCAACCATATGGAACATAACCTATTCATCCAACTCATGGAAAATGTTAGTTCCATTAATATGATTATCATTAATTACCACAACATACCATTAACTCATAATGGCGGACAAGATACCACAATCTTTCCCTCATTGGTAATTGATGATAACCACTTCAATAGCAAATAATTGAATAGAGTTTGGTATGAGTATATAAGCACTACATAAGTTATATATACTCATCATGAGTGTATACTAACTACACAAGTCGATAACTCAAGAATACATGAGCATATATAAACTACATAAGTCTCATATACTCATATGAATATATTAACTACACAAGTTAAACATATTCAAAGATATGTGAGTACACATGAACTACACAAGTTATGTTCTACTCACATATAAGTATATATAGACTACACAAGTCTTATACACTCTTATGAATATATTAACTACGCAAGTTAAACATATTCAAGAATATGTGAGCACACATAAACTACACAAGTTATGTTATACTCACATATAAGTGTATATAGACTACACAAGTCTTATACACTCTTATGAATAGATTAACTACTAAAGTTAAACATATTCAAGAATATGTGAGCACACATAAACTACACAAGTTATGTTATACTCACATATAAGTGTATATAGACTACACAAGTCTTATACACTCTTGAATATACTAACTACATAAGTTATATATATTCAAGAATATGAGTATATATAAACTACACAAGTTATATATACTCACATGAATATATTAACTACACAAGTTAAATATATTCAAGGATATGAGTATATACGAACTACACAAGTTATATATATACTTATATGAATATATTAACTACACAAGTTAAATACATTCAAGAATATATGAACTACACAAGTCTCATATACTCATATGAATAAATTAACTATGCAAGTTAAATATATTCAAAGGACATGTTTCAAAGTAAAGATCCCAATTATATATGGACAAGGAACTATGGATCAATACTAATGAAACTATTAAAACATATATTGAGCTCCCCCTAAATGTGTGCATACACAAATGTGTAATGGAAACATATGCACATATTCAAGTTAGACTTTTGGTGGAGTTCAACATATATTTTGGATCCGAGGAATGCAACAAGATATATAAATACAAAGTAGAATGCATACCTCTTTTGATCTTTATATCCAAACGAGACTAAACATGATATAACAAATAGAAATGTTAGTCTCACAAATAGATTCATCATTATGAATGCATACCTGTTTGGATTTTCCTTTTGTTTATCCAATGAATTGGATTTGTCATTAATCACATGCATGCCTTCATGATTATTACCTTTATATCCAAATAAGACTACACAATATGTATATCAATGAAAGTGTTAGCTTCACAATTTGATTTGTCATTAATCACATGCATGCTTTCATGGTTTTTACCTTTATATCCAAATAAGACTACATAATATTGATATCAATGAAAGTGTTAGTTCACAATTAGATTTGCCATTAATCACCAAAACCTCATTAACACATAATGGTAGGTTTAGATTCTTCAATCTCCTTTTGGTGATTGATGACAAATCCTTTATAAATGACAACATTTGGATATAAGTCAACATAGGATAATCAATTAGGCTATTTGACTATATGCATGCATTGAAATGACAAGAGAATCTTGGTAAACTTTCACTTTTGGCACCACAAGATTCTCACTCTTGATTCTCTCCCAGATTATTCTCCCTTAGATAAAGCTCAACCAAATGAACATCCAAATGTAGCTCATACAAATTCTCCCCTTTTGGCATTAAGCACCAAAACCGAAACAAATCTTAAGCAAAAGGAGAGTCTTTGCAAAACTTATGAGCTAGTCAATAAAACTCATTTTATTTTGAGCAAATAAGCATACTCCCCTTTTGGCATAAAAACAACAAAAATCCAAAGAAAGTAAATGAAGCCATAAGGAGTCTTTTTAAATTGGTTTTCCCATATAATAGATTACCCATTTAAAAAATGAAGACATTCTTCAATTAGGTTTTCAAAAACTTTTAGGAAAACTCCCCTTACACAAAGGTTCCTTTGGACATTCTTCTCCTTTGACACACAAAGGTTTTCTTTGTCCAATCCATATCTTTGCTTTTGACACACAAAAGCTTCCTTTATCCAATTATCTCCTCTTTGTCATCTTTTGAAATTTTTCCATCCAAAACTTAAGATGACTTCAACCTTCTCTTTCACTTGACGACACCACTTGTTGGTAAAACATGTAGATATCACTTGTAAATAATACTCTTGTAAATCCACATGTTGATACCACTTGAAGAAAACATATGTCGACAAGGCTTGGAAAGCAAAGATGATACCAAATAATAATTAATTCCACTTGTAGATACTTGGTACCACTTGGAGAGATAAGACTTAGATAGATACCACTTGAAAAGATATATCATGAAATGAAAGTATCGGAGAGATACCACATGAAAAAGATATATCATGAATTGGAGGTATCGGAGAGAGCTTGGTTTGAAAAGAATTGATTGGCAAGGATTGAAATAGATATCACTTGTAGGTGGGTATAAGAAGTATACCACTTGAAGGATATCACTAGAAAGAATACCACTTATAAAGACAAGATGATATCATTTGAAGAATACCACTTGTAAACATAAGTAATATGAATTCCATGCCTAGATCAAGATGATCAAAAGGTGCTACCACTTAAAGGAATACCACTTGAATGATAAACATATCACAAGGATCAAAATGGTATTTGGAGTCAACAAAGCATGAGTGGGTAGCTTGCAAGGATTACAAGGATCAACTTGACTTGAGAGGGATAGCCAAAAAGATTTAGATTTGAATCTTTTCGATGTCAAGATGATTTTGAGAAGCTACTCTTGGAAAGGATACCACTTGAATAATTGCACTTGCAATCAAGGACAATTAGTAGTGAGTAGCTTGCAAGGATAACAAGGATCAATCTTGACATGAGGGAGGCAGTCAAAAAGATTTAGAATTGAATAGAATTGAAATGGAATCAATTGACTGCAAAAACAGCAAAATCGGTACAACCGCAGTTCAATTGCCGGTCATACCGTTTCTTCGTCGTATCGCCGCTGCAAAGTTTGAAGTCGCATCTAAAATCGGTTGTACCGCTTAATAACTCCTGGCCGTTCGATTTTCCCCGAGCTCGGGAATAGATCAAGGAATAGAAATTTTGCAAATGATCCTTTGTTTTAATATTCAAATAAATATATCTAGGATCATTATGCATTAGATTGGAGATAGAAACAACAATGAATATAGTTTTTATGAATTAGTCTTTTGATTTTGCAAATAAAACTCATTTTTGATGAAACTTCCCCAAAAGAACCAAAAGAGCACATGAAGAAATTTTAAGCATCCAATTGTATATATGAGTCATAAATACCATCATGGACCTATTCATGTGAATAATTTAGGTTCAAATGGCAAAACTCACTTAAGTGCTAGAAAGTGACCATTTAGGTCAGCCTTGGATTTTGGATGAATTTCCAAAACCAAATAACTTTTTCTAGGTTGGCCTTTTGAGAAACTTTTGAATACCAAAATTGTGTAGAATGGCCAACTCTAGGTTTTTCCTTTTGGGACAAATGTCAAATTCTTTCTAGAATAGATTTTACACAAAAATCTAGTTTTGGTCAAAAACAAGATTCTAAGATCTAGAAATTTGGGTAGAAACTCATTTTCATTTAAAATAGGTTTTTCTTGAAACAAAACTTTTGCAAAACATTTGTAAATCATTTGTATACATTTTGCAACTAGTTTTTCAAAGTTTATACTAATAATTTCAAAATTTTGACTTTTGGCTAAAGGCTCATTTTTGAAAAACATTACTAGCACTTAATTTATTTGGGCACACTTAGGAATGTGATATACATGTTCATGATTTAGCACTCTCCCTTAATGTGCCACTACTAACTTGCTCAAGATTTTAATAAACAAGTTTTAGCGCAAGAGCAAGAACAACCCTTTTTAAGATTTTACATGAATGCAACCTACACAAGGCATAAGGGCTAGATACTTCAATGTAAATACTTGTTACCGAGATAGCATTGGTTTATGATATGAATTGATCTTCCTCAAGCTTGGCTCTATATTTTGCATATGATGGAATCCACCTCTCCATGAGTGAGCCAAACCTCCAATGCTTCTCCAAGTACCTATTTATCAATTAAGCATCTTTTGGTACTCACACTTTGTTGGGTCCTTGAATGTTAGTCACAATAGATTTGGGCACCCAAATGGCCCTAACAATAAGCTTTGGTAAACTAAACTTCCTAGCAAACACATTGCCATTTATATCCTTCCTAAGCAAATAATGATCATTATATATGATAGGCTTAGAGTGATACCTTTTGGGACATTCCTTACTAAAATGTCCTTTCTCCCTAAGAATTGTAGCAAGTAGGGCTTTTGCTTCCCTTGATATCTTCTTATCTTGCTCAACTCTGGTTTGCCTCTTCTTTGATGACATTGACTTGTCATCCATTTGATTTGGACACACCGAGGCAATGTGACCATTTTTCTTGCATCCAAAGCACTTGATATTGTTGAATTGTTTTCCTCTTTGCTTTGGGTTGCTCTTCACCTTCTTCTTGGTGATGAAACCAAGTCCTCCCTTGTCATTTTTCTTATTTGGGCACACGGAAGAAATGTGACCCTTCTCATGACAATTAAAGCACTTAATATTCTTCGTGTATCTTGCATTGTGCCTCATCTTGCTATTTTGTTTCTTCAAAGGAGTGAAGCCAATTCCTCTCTTGTCGCTTTTTGATCTTTGTTGCTTACTTAATATATCGTCAAGAGAGGCTTTCCTTTGTAGCTTCTTTCCAAGTCAATTTTCAATTTTGTGACTTGGTCCTTGAGCTCTTTATTTTCTTCTACAAGATTAGTCTCAACAAGCATAGAAGAAATAGGAGCATCTAATTTAGAGCAACAAGGCATATCAATTAAATCATCACAAGAAGTGGATATATTGATTTTAGATGAATTGCATGAAATAGGAGCTATGCATGGCATATCATCTAATAAATCACATGTTATTCCAATATCCACTTTAGAGCTAGTATAATTTTTAAGAAGGAGGGTTTCATGTTCATTCTTTAGAACATCATAATTATTTTGAAGCAAGTTCAATTCTTTCTTCAAAACTTTGAATTTTGAAACCTCCTTTCCCATAAAAACATTTTGTTCTTCTAGCATATCTATCAACTCATCATATGAAGGTTCATCATTATCATCATCATTATATACCTTCTTTTTACCTTGTGCCATAAAGCAATGAGGCGATGTTGATGGAGTTGATATGTCATTATTTTCAAGCTAGAAGTTGATGTGGAGGAGCTTGTGGACTTTTCATCATCGGAGTTTGAGATTGAGCATTCATATCCCGATGTCCACTCTTGAATGCACTCATCATTTGTGGAGGTGCTTGTGCATTCATCGTCGCTTGAGTTGGAGATTGAGCATTCTTCTCCGACGACCTCTCTTGTATGCAATCCTCATTAGTTGAAATGGACATTTCATAATATGTTTGAAGTTGTGTCCACATTTCATGAGTGTTCTTGAAATCGTGATAACCGTGATAGAACACATCTACACTCAAAGCACTAAATAAAGCGTTAGTTGCTTTGGCATCGAGATGTAAGCATTTCTCTTCCTCAATTGTTGGAGCTAGTTGATCCAATAGAGGAGAAAAGCCAACATCTACAATCCGCCATATATTTAGCCCATGGCCTTAAAATAACATGACATGCGGATTTTTCAATGAGCATAATTTGTGCCATCAAATTTAGGTGCTTCACCTAGGTGCACAATTTTACTAGTCGCCATCCTTTACTCTCTAGACGGTTAAGTCTAATAAATGAGAGACCAAGCTCGATACCACTTGTAAGATCGAGGAGGCCGACTAGAGGGGTGAATAGGCGCTTTAAAACCTTTAGGCTCTAAAACCGATTTCTAATGCGAAGCTAATACAAATACTGGTTTTGCACAATTAAAGCCTAAATCAACTAGGTTCCCTAAGTGCACCAACAATACAAGTCTATTGATAAGTATATCAATTAAGCATATGACTTGTAAGCTAATCAATTCTAGCAATGATGAATAGCACAACGAACAATTGCAATCATACACATGAATAAGCAATTTAATACAAGGTATATAAATTCATGAATGTAAAGCAAGCATTCATACACAATGAATGTAAATGCAATAGTAAGGCACAAGGATGCAAACCACAATGGACACGGTTATGTTTCATCGTGGTGAATCGGAGACTTGCCGGCCTCCCCTAATCCACGTTGAGGAAACCCAAACTAATTGGGCCGGCTCCACTAATTAAGCCTTCCTCCGAGGATCAAACACTCCCCGCCTCCACTTGCTGTTTCTTCTCTTCTCCGGAGATGGCGCAGCACCACACCACTCACAAACACTGGCCTTCTCACAAGCTTCACTTGAGAAGATCATTGACCACGACGCCTCCACGCCTGCCTAGGTGCTCAGAAACACCAAGAGTAACAAGATTCCAACTTTCACTTGAACCAATCAAGTGCCAAAGCTCTATGGATACACAATCCACAACCTAATGCAACAGATGCAATAGGATTTGCCTCTCTCAACCTCTCTAAGTGCAACACATGCTCAAATGAGTGTGAGAGGGCTTGCACTAGCTCAAAGGAACTCAATGGGGAACCAAGAACTCTCCCTCACACGGCCAAGGTGGGTATTTATAGCCCACACACAAAAACTAGCCATTGGGACAAAGTCTCGGTGTTAAAGAAATCGAAATCCATGGCCGCTATGGGGTCAAGGTCGTATCGCTTCTTTCCTCCAACGGCTTATTAAACTACGTCAAATACCAATCGGAACGGATCCGCCAACCAAGGCCTTGGTCGCATCAAGAACAATCAGACATAATCCGCACAAACACCAAGGGTCGCATCGCCTCCACAAAGGAGCGCCAAATGCGCTTAAGTCCCACCTAACAACTCGCTTCCGAATTTTACATAAATCGGCACCAAAGAAAAGCGGCGAACGATCGCTGGGCGTACCGCCCAAGGGTTTCTCAAAACAAAGATGAGCAAACAAAATGCATCTTCTCCGAAAAACCAACCGCTTAACAATAATTCGAACGACGGTCTCACGGTCGTAGGAGACTTCTCGATGTTTATTAGGCTCATAATACTTAGTCATCCAATTGACCCTAGTATTATCAACCAAATAAACTTGGTTCGAGAAATGTATACTCCCTGTACGCATGATACATACTCACAACAAAAGAGTATATCAATTCCATACAACACATAGTACATAAGCAACAAACCGTAAGTTAATATTAAAATGGAATAGCTATTACAAAAGAGAGCCCTTAGGCCAAATAGCAACAAATAAAAAGATAACAAATGAAGCAAAAGTGCCATAAAGATGGCTATAACACAAAGCCAATCAAGGTGCCTTAACCCCTAGGCATCTCGACCGACCGCCAAGCTAGTCGTCAAGAAACCGCAACACGCGGGCACGTAAGTAAGGCTCTTGGAGCTCACCTCCGCCCTTCGCAACAAATTTTGTTAAGAAGCAAATGAGTACAATAACTTGTTTATTGTATCTGCAAGACTGACGTGTAAGATAACAGAACTATAATTTAGCTACATGCAAGCTTTAATTAAGTGGATGGAGCTTTGGACTTACATTTTAGCACAAAGCAAGTTTCATTTGCAATAACATAATAGATTGAAGGCAATTTGATAAAGCATTTTTAATTGTTGAAATACAACGCGATAATAACATAATAACAACAACAAGAACAAACCCGAAGTGACTAACCCTTAGTCACCACAACAATAGCATGAACTCCCGCTCATACCAACCCATCAAGTTTTAATTAAAAGGTTGAGACTAGTCTTGAACGACCTTACCAAGCATGTCCATAACCTAGGACGAGGCTATTCAATAGTTTTATCCTCAGCAGGTGTACCAATGTACCCACACGCCGCATCGCCTTTCCTTTAGGCACACGACTTTTGGTGCCGCAAGACGGCTAAGTCCTACGAGATATTTCCAATGGACGATGCTAATTACGAGCCAAGAACCCACGGGACAAGACACATTAGACAAACCCTAACCGGTCCGCCAATGCTCCCTCCCAACACCACACACACAGATTTTATTAAAACATACCCACCAACCAGCCTCATAATTAACACCTCCCAAAGTACTTAGTCAAGAGAGGTCCCATATCCCCTCGGTGGTTAGCACGCTAAAAGCGCTTGGCTTAGTGACTCAAGTACTCTGGTCCTTAGGGACCCGCATACCACCACATTCCAAGAACCGCACTCCATCCATCCAATATGCCCAAGTCTAAATCGACATTTTATTTTCAGTTTTGATTTTACAATTAATCAAAGCACAAGTGCTGGACATATAGGAGGAATAATTATACTTAGGTGATCAAGACCATCGACTATGTCGATGATCGCCCATTACTACCGATAGCTAAGCATGTCTAGCAGTTTTAAACGCAACTACTAAGTGATAAGAGCTCATCCAACGAGCTCAAACCACAGCTTAATAACCTAGGCTCATTGGTAGTAGAGGATAACAATTCCTACAGATTATGCAACTATAGGAAAGCTAGCGATATTTAACACAAAGTAGCATGCATACATAGAAGTAAAACAAAGTAGTAAGCTTTAAAGTAATGGGACATGATGGGAGATGGTCAAACTGCTTGCCTTGCTGCTGGTCACTTTGTTGCGGAGGGTCGCTTATGGATCACCACAAATGTCGAAACCTAACGGAAAAGCGATAAAGAACCGATAAGAACGATTTAAAAGACAACAAAGACAACACAGCAAAAGAACTCCAAATACTATGAAATTTCTACAGCAGCAAGAGGGTGATTTTTAGGAGATTTTGCAACAAGAACCAATGGATTTGGATTCTTAATGCAAAAGATATGAGCAAAACAATTCTGCTCAGCCCCTAAAAATACCAAACTGCACTATTCACTAATTTAATTATGAGGCAACATTTTCTAGAACAGTGGTGAGGCTGAAATTTTTACTGCAAAACCAGCACCTCATGAGATGAATAACACAATTGAGTTCATCTCATTTGGAGCTATTATGCACTTTCTATAATTTTTCAAAAACAAGAACTTGAACAAAATTATAATGCACAAGTCCTCATTTTTCTAACAGTAACATGCTCAAAACTAATTTTCTTAGTGAGTTCATTAATAGAGGAAGCTAACAAAGTTGGTCTCATTCAAAAATAACCTACAGAACATTAGTTATGAATTTTACAAGCTAAGCATTAATTTGAATGTATATTTAAAAGGAGTTTTAAAATCTAGTGGCTAACTGTGCTCTGGAGCTGAACTCAACTTATAATCATTTTTAGATTAAAGTCAAGTTCAAGATAGAGCTAACACAACTTGAATGACCTCATTTGGATTTAAGAAGAAAAAGATATGAAATTTTAAAGTTTATACCTTATTCGCATTATTATTAAGACTTTACCGGCATTACAACACTCACAAAGACATGGGAGGTCGTGAGCCACAGATCACAGATCTAACGGCTCGCACCTCCCAAGAGAACAACACACACGCACATGGGAGGTCCAGAGGTCTCGACTCTCCTAACCACGCACATGCGCGAGGGGAGGTCGTGGCCGTGAGATGGAGATCCAACTACCACAACATGGAAGGGAGGTCCGAACGGACCAGATCTAAAGGGAGGTCCTCAACGGGAGATGACCTCGAGGAGGTCCTGCAGGAGGTCTCAACGCCGCTGCACTTCCGTGGAGGTCTCGACGGCTAAGATTGCGCCAAGGAGGTCTTGGACGCCCGCATCTCCCGGAGGAGGTCCGACATCCTGCAGCTCGCAGACGCACATGTTTCTGGACAGGATTAGCGCAAGCTGACCACGAGGAGGTCCGCCGCTGCCGAGGGTTTTAATGCGCCGCAATGGGACAGGGTTAATGGCGCTTAAGACGCCAATGATTATGGCGGATTGGGCATTTAAACGGGCGGGTTATGTCTAAAAACGACGAACGACACGCCGACATCCGACAAAATCCCGAGCGTGAAGAAGTGATCTCGCCGCGATGTAGAGCTCACGCCGGGAGATCCAATGGTACCGCTGGTTCATAATAACCATGCGCACCAACGGACCTCCTCTCAACCAAGAAAGACGGTTTTGAACGCCATGAGCGGAGAGGACCAATACGCCCCAAGACGGCCACAATACTTAAAATGCAAAAACGAGCTCTGCATGACAATCAAGCTTGTGCCAAGAAAAGCTCCGTGAGATCATTCATAAGGGTGCAAGATTCAAAGGACTAACAGGGCTTACCGGTGGTCCTAAGGTGCCGGGAGGTCGTGGAGGTGGTGGCCGGAGTTGGGGAAGACAGGGCTCCACTACCAAAGCTCCAGCCTTCAAGTCCGACTTTGTCCTCCTCCTCAAAAGCTGCCTAAACAAACTAAGTTAGGGTTAACTTCCCAGAGGTTTGGGGAGCACAAATGAACGAGGGTGGAAGAGGGAGCCATCGAACCCCTTGAGCTACCGAGAAGCTCCAAGGACATCAACAATGGCGCCAAATACTAGTGAGGTGAGTGAGTGTTAGTGGAGGAGTCAGCCACGCACAAAGTGCAAGGCCGAGGTCAATTAGGTGCAAAGGAAGCCAAGGGAGGCTTCCAAGGGTACTTTATAACCTGATTGAAGGTGATGAGTGAGTCTAAGCTCCATGGTGAGCTTAGCCCACTGCCTGTCCATGAGGTGGACAAGACATGTCGGGGCAAGGGCAGCTGGGCTTGACCTCGAGCTAAGGTGCCGACCAAGATTAAATGCGGTCAAGAAAGAGTCATTGAAGTGTACCCCAAGGTCGACACGCAATAAATGCACCGCCTCAGCTTGCCCGCCAGAGGAAGGAGAAGAACAAGGAGGATTTTATGGCCATGGATAAGACCGGGAGAGGTCCTAACCATCGGATCCTATTTTGAACCAAGAGTTTTAAGTGGTCGGGAGGAGGTCCCACCACACGATCAAGGGCGAGGAGGTCGTGGCCTCCGATCTCCTTAACGTGAAAACGACGTGAGGAAATGGACAGAGGTCCAAAGCGTTGATCTCCATCCAACGCGCGACTCTCGAAGGGACTTAATCAGCACGCCAACATAAGAGATCGAGGGGAGGTCATGGCCTTTGGATTAAAATCCAAGGGCACTCGACTGGATGGGGAGGTCTCGAGCACGCTTAGCGGCGGGAGGTCTTAGTCCTCCGATTTGGATCCAAGGGATAAGACCTCAACAAGGCGGAGGACTTTGTTAGATGTTCTTCAGAGGAGGTCGTGGTTTTGGATGTAACCAACGGCCACGACCTCAAGTGAGTGCAAAGGAGGTCTCGACAGTTAGATTGGGAGGAGGAGGTCGTGACCATGGATTTTGATCCAATGGCCAGGACCTCACGTAAGTGATGTGGACTTGCTTAGTTTAACAAATAGGGAGGTCGTGGCCATGGATCTTGAATCCAGGGCCAAGACCTCAAATAAGGCGGAGGTCTTGGGATTTAACGTGACAGGAGGTCATGACCATGGATCTTTGATCCAAATGGACGTGACTCGGATGAGGTGGGGAGGTTCGACGCCCACGCTGACCCGAGGAGGTCCACGAGGTCAAGAGGACCTCGAATGGGAGGTCCTGGGGCCTTGTTGAGGAGGTCGGGCGGTTGGATTGATCCAACGGCTACGACCTCATCAAGGTGGGAAAGGAGGTCGATGGGGTTGGGCCGACCAGTGTTGAGTACTGGCCACCTCAAGGAACAAGGGTCTGCTTTTAAATTTAATTTTCTAAAGACTAAGACTTGGCAAAATTGTTTGAGATAGCAAATGAACTCCAAAATTCATAAGATTTTAATCGAGCTAGCTGACAACATGATTAACCTTACATAAATTTTCCAGAGGTTATTATGCAATGCATTTTTCTCAGGAATTTCATTAAGGTTGTTCAATGATTCATTTTACCTCCAAAAATTATCAAACTAGTTTTACAACTTGTGATATTTTTCAGAGGGTCCCACCTCAGTTTTAGGACCAAGGAAGATACTTTCCAATTGTTTGGCACAAGATTTGAGAGAATTGGAAAACTAAATTGACTTTTGGTCAACAAGAGCTTTGTGTTCTTGGTTTACACAACTCTTGGACAAGAATTACATGAGATTGTAGGGTTTTCAAGTTGTGAGAAAAAGTTTTAATTTCTACACATATAATTATACTTGAATAACCCTGATTATACATTTGGGATGTTACAAAATCCCCCCTAACAGAATCTTGCCCCGAGATTTGGCTCACTCTCAGAAGAAGGATGGATAGTCCGCACGCAGCGATCTATCTTCTTTCCCAAGTAGCCTCATCCTCGTAATGGTTTGACCACTCAACTTTAAGGAACTTGATGGTCTTATTCCTTGTCCTTCGCTCTCCGACTGATCGGCACCAATGTCAGGTGCTCGCGATAGGTCAAATCGGGTTGGACATCAGAGTTTCCAACCCGAGCTTCCTTGTTGGAACATTTGAGGCACTTCTGAGCTGGGACACATGAAAAACATCATGTACCCCCTCGGCGTAGCCGGGTAACTCCAACTTATAGGCAATAGTTTCTTCTTCTCGATAACGCTAAGTAGGGACCGACATATCGAGGAGCCAACTTGCCCTTGACGCCAAACGTTGATGGCCCTTTCAAAGGAGAGACTTTGAGAT
Source organism: Phyllostachys edulis (assembly GCA_036346405.1). Classification (NCBI taxonomy): domain Eukaryota; kingdom Viridiplantae; phylum Streptophyta; class Magnoliopsida; order Poales; family Poaceae; genus Phyllostachys; species Phyllostachys edulis. Next base: position 28,514,324 of record CM070561.1, on the reverse strand, counting down.
AAACAAAGTCATTAGGCTCAAAACGTAACTCCACGCCGACGGCGATCCGCATAGCTCTTTTGCTCGATTGAGCCAGCGCAAACGCCACGTAATAAGCCGGACTTGGCGCTGGCCTCATTGATTGAGTCCCGCCAAAGAGAGGTCTCTCACCGCCTCTCTCGACTCAGTTCTCAACGGGTCCTACACTTTCTCCCGTGATAAGGCCTCAAATGGTGCCATGCCGAGACCGGCCCGAAAAGCATTAAAGATAAGAAAAAGGCTTAATGGCAAGCATTTCTCCCAATGCTTCCCATAGAAAGGACACAAGCACGAAGCATGTCCTCCAAAACTGGTTGACCTCTTGGTCCGACCATCGCTTTGAGGGTGAAATGTCGTTAAAAGCAAGATGAGTGCCCATAGCCTCTTGCAAGCTTTGCCAAAAACGAGACGTGAAAAGGATCCACGATCCGACACGATCGTTTTCGCACACCGCGCAAACTCACGCATGAGGGCGATGTAGAGTCTCGCCAAAAGACCCACCAAGGTCGGCCTTGACGGGAAGAAATGTGCCACCTTAGTCAATCGATCGATGACGCACCCAAATGGCATCATTCTTCTTCGGGATGTGGGTAGACCGTGATGAAATCCATTCCGATCGAATCCCACTTCCACTCAGAATTGGCAAAGGCCGAGCAGCCCAAACAAACGCCGATGCTCGGCCTTGACACGACGACACACGTCGTGACTCTAAGAACGAACTTCACGATTCTCTTCTTATTCGGTCCACCAAAATCTCAAAGGAGATCTTGATACATCTTTGTGGCCCCGGATGAATGGATAAAGGCGAATCATGGGCTTCATGGAGGATCAAATTCGCAACTCCATGTCCTTTGGAACCACAAGGCGTTCTCAACCTCACAACACCATGCTCATCCTCGTAAAAGCACTTTTGCGTTCTGCCTTGACATTTGCCTTAATGTGGCTCACTCCCAACCGATCACGAAGCGGACTTGATCCGATCCACCAAGGTTGGTTGCACAACCATGGCAGCCGAGAAATCCATGCTCAACTATCTCCAAGTTGAGACGCTGGAATGCTTCGAGAAGAGAGGGCGAATGCTCCTTGAGCACTAACGCATTACATAATGCGCTTTGGCGATTAAGCGATCGCAAATCTACATTAGCCTTGCCCCGATGGTAGTGAATACCATATCATAGTCCTTGATCAATTCCAACCATCTCCTTTGCCTCGAGGTTCAGTCGTTGGGTGAACAGTACTTGAGGCTTTTGTGATCCGAATACACTTCACAACGACACCGATTAGGTAATGTCGCCAAATCTTAAGTGCATGAATCCACAGCACCAACTCCAAATCATGAGTAGGGTAGTTGAGTTCATGAGGTCTCAATTGTCTTGATGCATAGGCCACTACCTTGCTTTCTTGCATAAGGACACAACCAAGGCCCTCGACGAGAAGCATCAAAAGATATCGAAGCTTCGATGGATATCGAAGAACAAGAACCAGCGGTGGTCAAACGCTTTTGAGTATTTGGAAACTTTCCTCACACTCAACGGACCACACAAACTTCTTGTCCTTCTTGAGCAACTCCACATCGGCTTTGCGATCTTGGAGAAGTTCGATAAAGCGATCGATAATATCCCGCTAAACCGAGAAAACTCACGACATCGGTGGCCGAAATAGGTCGACTCCATGAAAGAACATCACTGACTATGTTAGGATCAACGGTTACGCCTCGCCGAAAGAATATGGCCTAAGAAAGCCACTTCCTTCAACCGTAATGCACACTTGTCAATCTCACAGACAACCGGTGCTCACGAGCTTGCCTAACACAAGCTCGATGTCGATCATGTTCCTCATCGTTCTTGGAATAGATAAGAATATCATCGATGAAGACCACGCAAACTTATCCAAATACTCCATGAATACCGAACTCATGAAGATTCATGAACAAGGCAGAGCATTGGTTGTTCGAATGACATGACAAGATACTCATACAAAGCGCATAGTAGAGAATGTCGTTTTGGAATATCCTCAGTCGTAATATTTAACCCGATGATATCCCACTCTCAAATCAATCTTGGAGAAAACTCGAGCTCCAAATAATTGATCGAAGAGATAAATCGACGCGAGGGCAATGGATACTTGTTCTTTACCGTCACTTCATTAAAAGTGTAATCAACGACACGCGTAAGCAATCCGAATCCTTCTTTTTTACGAAGATTGCCGACAACCCCAAGGAGATGAGCTAGGCGAATGAAACCCTTCTTCAAATCACTTAACTGCTTCTTCAACTCCACCAACTCGCTCGGTGGCATCCAGTAAGGCCTCTTTAGATAGGAGGCTGATAACGGAGCCAACTCAATGACAAACTCGAGGTCTCGAACAGGTGGCATCCTCGAAGATCAGCCGAAAGACATCAACAAAGTCACAAACTGGGACTTCGCCAATATCTAGAGCGGGCTTCGCTTCAAGAAGAGCTGAGGATCTATGTTTTCGTGAGAAGCAAACCCGCCAACGGAAGAACTAGACAGAGAGATGAGCTTCGGGCGCCAATCGATTTGTCCCATGTCTTTGAGACAACCAATCCATGCCAAGAATCACATCTAGACTCACTGAATGGAGAAGGATAAGGTTTGCTAAGAACCCCACGCCTTCGATCTCGATAAGGACATCCCTACACTCAATCTCGTCTCTCAACTCGAACCAGGAGAGCGAATGAGTAAGCGGGACCGACAATGGAGAGGAAAGAAGCCCAACAACAGTAGCAAAGACTCAGACTTTAAAGGAAATGAGATGCTCCCGAATCAAACAAGACAAAAGCAGCAGAAAGTTAACAGAAAGTGTACCTAGTACGACGCCGGGTGCCTCCCCGAGCCTCCTCTTCATTGGTGGTGATGGCGTTGACGACTCACTACCCACACCTTTGTGGTAGCCGGACAATCTTCGTCCCTAGATGCACCACCTTCACCCGCGTCCTCCATTAGGACGCAGGGGTCGGGCCTTCTTAGGGCATTGGTTCATTATGCCCTTGATTATAGAAACATGTACCCAGCCGGGCCAGTTCGGGGCGCTCTGTTGACTTCATGAGTGCGTGGTGGGACCACGGCTGCGAAGGGCGAAACAGGCGGGGTGACCTCGAGTATGAAGAATGATGGTACCCACTGAGGGCTACCCCGCTTGGTAAGGGGAAGAAGCTGGACTGAAGTCTTATGGGTCTCCCCTTCGCGAGGAATCCATAAGCTCACGAGCCGCATGCTTTCGTGACGATGGCCTTGTCGACCAAGGTGAAAATCGAGAAAAGTCGGCAATGGATAGCTTGTCCTTGCTCCTCGGACAAGCAGCGCTGAACAGCACCTTGTATCTTAGCCCATCCTCGAGGGCATAACGAGCGGATGGTTGAACTGTTACATACTCCATGGTGAGCTCGCCCTTACTTGGCGCAAAACTCACGCTTCTTGATCTCCATCAAGCCGGCAGGATGTGAGCCAGCAGGCGATGCAAAACTCCTCCCAAGAGCCAGTATGGTCTCACAGTGCATGGCGAGATAGCTCTCCACAGGGACAGCTGCACCCTCAAGGTAGTGCGATCTCGGCGCCTTCTCGTGCTCTGACGCTGCGCTGCATCTTCGCTCCACAGGCAAAGCCAATCGTCCGCATCAAAAGGTCCTCGGCAAGGAAAAGGTAGGGGCTGAGATCGAAGGAACTCAGCAAGACCCCCACGGTGATGGGCATTCCTGGCCAGATCTGAAGCTCCAGTAAGTCTCGATAGTGTTAGCGATGGCGTCGATAGAACTCTCTGTCATCCGGTTCGCTGATACGAAAAGAAGGACCTCGGCCATGGTGGGAGGAGAGCTCTCTCGGACCGTGGCCAGCCTTAGGCGCTACGATCGCGTCGGCCATCTGTTACAAGAAATTTTGGTTAGCAACTAGACAAAAATTAAGCCTTAAAAGAAAGCAAAAGCGATCGACTAGGGAATGGAGATCACCCTAAGCGAAAGCCAAAGCAGCGGGTAATTAAACTTTAACAAGCTTCTAAAAGACTCCAAAAACAGCCAAGAAACACAAAAGCAAAGCTCAACTTCTCAGCGCCAACTAACCGTATTGAATGAATAATTGATCGAGAAGATTAAAATTCAGATTGTAAAGTGAGAGCTAATGCTGCTAAAGAGCAAGGTTAAGGCAGCGAAATAAGTGTTAGATGCTTAGCTAACTAGTATCACATCTTACCCTTTTATTCCCACAAGTTTTAGTTGATTAGCCTCTCATTTTCTACCTCATTTACTAGCTTAGCATTGCTGCCAAATGGCTTGCTGTCCAGAATTTTCAGATTTGAGTTTAAGCCTTCAAATACTTCTATTCTTCACCAAGAAGGTAGCCAAGACATCAATTTAGAACTCTCCTTATATTTACCCAAAACCCAATTAATCGATAATGACTATTTTGTAGAAGAGAGAAAACAACAAAACTCAAATTAGAGTGAGATGAAGAAAACTAAGGTAGATAGAGATAAATCAGAATTTTCA